>JAQPCC010000125.1:0-553446 GCA_028392965.1 Lindernia subracemosa | reverse complement strand
AAAAATATTAATTGTATGTATGAGTTATTCAACATATATTAATTAAGTTATTTTACCAAGGTACATTGATATAATATTTAATTTATTTTTATTATATTTAGAGATTGACGACATAGAAAACTGGAACCGAACCGGTGGTCAAAGATTCGGTTAACCGGGTTCAATGGTTCCAGTTATAATCGGAGCGGTTCGGTTCCGATTTTTATATTTTCAAAACTGAAAACCAGCGAACCACCGGTTTTTTTTTCTAAAATAAAAAAATAATTATTAACAGTTCATATCTCGTGACCGTTGGAGTCAATGACCATAATTTACGGACCGTTGGAAAACCGGCGGTTAACCAAAATCGGCAATTTTGAACGAAAAAATAAAAAAAATTGGAAAAAAAGTTAAAAAAAAAATTAAAAAAATCAATGAACCGGTTTGGAAACGGAGCCGACGGTTCCAAATCGTGGTTATGCGGCTCGGTTACGGTTTGAGATTTTGGTGTAACCGTAACCGGCGATTCCAAACAGGGAAACCGGAACCGGTTGAACACCTCTAATTATATTACTCCTTATATATTAATCGCTAAAGTTTTATATTAACTTTAAATGAGTTAAAGCTTAATATTTAACATTAATATCAAATAAACAGAGATATAGTGGTTTGAAACTGCATTGCTGAAGTGGTTTCAATTGGTGAAATGGATGCAATTTGAATTGATGAATAATTATGTATTCTAATTGATGCATTTTGAAATTAGAATTAATTTAGTTTAATGGTAGATATTTAATGGTTTCAAATTTGTAAGTTTTTAATTATTTAAATTCCTTTAAGAATTGGTAAGTATTTAATAGTTTACTCAACTTATTAATTAGGGGGTGCAAATAAAAAAAAGTGGTGGTGCCAATAGAATTACCCAAAGTAATATTATATATATATATTGCTTAAAATACTAGTTAAAATTAATTACCTGGATTAGATGCCAAGAATTGCTTGAACCAATCTAATTGAACCCCCAAGCTCACATTTGTTGCTGGATTATGAATTCCTCTCTTCTCAAGGCTGCCATTATCAAGCGCCGTCGCTCCGGCCACCGCAAAGTTCACCCCTTTAACAAACCTATTTCCTCCGATGTACGGCTCCACATAGGGCAGTTTCAAACTCTCAGCTATATATAAAAATAAAAAATAAAAAAAAGAATATGATGAATAAAAAAATACAATAAAAAGAAGCCCTCCCTCATAGTAAATAATATATATATTACCGATGAAATCGATGATCAGGCGGCCGTCGGAGTATCTTCCCGTGCGCCGGTGGAAGAATGTCCTGCCGTAAGGCGGCCGCGCCACTGACGGCGGCTGGCCGGTTTGTTTCAGCGTCAGCTGAACGATGTTTCCAGTATCGGCTATGGAGTCGCCGAAGCTTACGATGGAACTGTAGCTGCATGGCGGCGATGACTCCGAGGTGGTAAGGATCCACGGCGTCGTCGTCGTCGATATGCTTATTACTAACAGAAGTGTTGAAAGGATTAGATCTGAGGGTCTCATTATCTTCTTTCTTTCTTTTATCTTTCCTTCTGAGGGTCAATATAATATATAATAGCTAGCTTTCGGCTTCATCATATAGTGGCATCTTTAGTCGATTAGAATACATACAATTATAAATCATTCTCGAATAAATGTGTATTATCTATCTGTCATATCCATTAAATAAGTGTGATTGATCCGACATGTTCATTTCAGGCCAAGGAGAAATATTATATGTTATCTCAATAATCATTACATATATCTATTATTGCACCTTTCCTTGAGGAGAATACATGAATGCGTTTAGTTTTCGGATATGTCAAAATCCGAACTTAAAATTATAAATATAAAGAGCTCCCATCATAACTAGGGGTGTTCAAATGGGTGGATTATCGGTTTTCGGGTTATTCGGTTTGGGTTATTTGGGTTTTTGACACTTAGGATAACCACCCGCAAACCAAATCAAAACCAATTAAATGGTTTGATTTTCGGGTTATTCGGTTCTCGGGTTAATTGGTTTGGTTTTCGGGTAAATCAATTAAATATTGTAGTTTGTATATTTTTAATTATAATTATATAACGAAATTTTTTAATATATTTTTTATATTAAATATATAACTTTCGGGTTAATCGGTTCGATTTGGTTTGTGCGAGAGAGTAAAGTTCGTTTGAGCGATGATGTCAATTTTTTACTCTTCATATAATATATAAATATATTTTAAAAATAATTATATAACTCTTCTTCGGGTTTAGGGTGAGCCCCGAATTTTTTTACTCCACCCGATACCCGAACCATTCCCCCATTTAATAGTTCGGGTGACCCAATTAACTACCCGTTTATCCGATTAACCGAACCGAATAAGCCAAATTCAAAATGGTTCGGGTGGATAATCGGGTCACCCAAATAATGAACACCCATAATCATAACCCATCCATACATTCCATCACAACTCTCAATGCAATGTCTAAAAAACCCCAAACTAAATAGTCCTTAGTTAAGATTATTACTTATTTTCTAACTTGATCCTTTTAATGTCACATTTTCTCACATTGGAAACTAAACGGAACCCAATATATCTATAGGGGAAAATAGGAGTAACATTTAGATCTAGCTAGTTTTTGGTTGATGGTTTAATGGCTTTGACTTTCGAAAGTCCCAAGAAGTAAGCTGGTCATAATTTAAAAACAGTGCAAGCAAATAATAATATAATAATAATAATAATAATAATAATTTAATAATTCATTTACCTTTCCTAGGCGACGATGAGATAGAAACAATGTACAATGCTTGATGTTAGTGGTAAGGAGATTTTGGTCAACGTGGTATAATAACTTGATGATGCTATAAAAAATATAGGTAGGAATTATATTATAAAGTAACTTCAGAATGATCATTCATTTGATGTGTGGACTCGTTTTATCGGGCGTTGATTTAGACCATCTCCAACCGAAAAACTCATTCTCAAACTCAAAATGCAGCAATTGTCACATCAAACAGTAATTCTTCTCCAACCAATAAACTCATTCTCAAACTCAAAAGAATATTCTCAGAATATTCTCTTTCACACCAACTTTTACACATTTTCAGTATTATCCACATATTTTATAATTTTACAAATTAGACCATGTGTATTTATAAATATCGAAAAATATTTATTAAAAACATGAGTTCTTTTTTTATATATATTTTATTTTCCGTAAGCATGTTATTTCCGTGGTTTGTGGTATTTTTCTTTCGGATACATGTATGGCATCTTAATGTTTCCTTTTATATGGCATGGTTTTTAAATTTTATAGTTTATACATTGTATAAAGTATATTAGAGAAACCTAGAATAACTAAAATAATAAAATTGATATTCTTGCCATAAAACGTAAAATACATAAAATTAAGGGGTAAGCATAAAAGAAACAGAAAAAATAATAAAATAAGATTTATTTTTGCTTTGGTCAGCGTTTTTTATCCACTGATAAATAGGAATATGAAGACAGTTGAGTCATAAATATAATTTTGCCAAAGATTTGCGATGATGAACAGTGGTAACGCATATTTGCGTTTATAGGAGAGAGAAAAACCCATTTTACCCATTTTTGGTTTGAGTTTGGAGGAAAATTTTCAGTATGCATTGGGGTTTTGGAACCGATTGGAGATGGTCTTAGGCAATAGTCGATAAGTATCTACTTACTGATATATATCGTTCGCTCATTCAAACTAATTATTAATCTAATTTTATTATAGACCAATAAATAAAGAATCAGAATTGAAAATTGTTGTATAACGTGCCTAGTACTGCTATGCTATGTATGTTTAAATTTTCTGTTTTTACAAGTTTGTTTCCCAATATTATTTTCGTTATATTATGGATTTTAGATTTACTACGTTTAGTGGATTGGCCGAGTAGAAATGCCCTTACAAAAACCCTAGTGAACTGCAACCTTAGCTCCCATTGATATATTATAACATTCAATATTAACTTTCTAACCCTTTCTATTAATCATTGCGAAATATTCCAACTCTATTTCACGCAACATCTGTTTTGTTGAATGACCACTTTTGTTGGATGATCACTTCATCTAAAAATTTAAGCTTGAAGTGAGTGTATCATATATTATATTTTCAACACGTCTCCTCACGTCTAGGCTGATTTCTCTTTTATCTAGCCTTGAACGTGTAATTTTCTTAAATGAGTGGTCGTGAGGATTCGTACCCAAGACTTCTTTGGTCCATGAGCACTGATACCAGATTAAATGACCATTTCACCTAAAAGCTTAAGCTTGAAGTGAGTATATCATTTTTTTATTTTATATATTATATTTCGAGTGTAACATTTTTTAATGTTATATATTATATTTCCAACATGTTTGTTGTTGATTGTTTTTGGGGTAATCATGAGTGGTCCAAAGCTAACTAATGACAATGACAAGCATTAAAACGGCATAAACAATAGAGAGGGCTAATATGATGAGTATAGAGACGTTAGGGTTTCTATTTGCCATTATAAGAAATGTTTTACGATGAAGGATTGGATGGGCAACACATATATGTGTATATATATATATATATATTATGTTGATCGCCTTATATGAGCACCTTGCGTGGGTATATGTTGATGTGACACTGATTCGTGTTATATCAACATGACAAATCAACATTAAACATAATATGGCATTAGTTAATACATTGATGTATCTTTGATTGGCATTTCTGACGCAGAGAGAATTTGATAAAACAGTACGTTCTTATGAAAATAAAATAGTTGGTAATTGTCGCAAGATATACAAAAACAAAAATGCAGTTAGAATGATGATTATTTAATTAACGTAAGATAGAGAGTCAACAACTAAAGTCGAACAAAGGTTCCCAAGATTGTCCTTCCGGATGGAATTGATTTTTACCTCCTTACATCATTAGTTGACTTTCGATCTCATTTGTCCCAATCATCACTTTTGCCTCTTTGGTATCTTTACTGACTAACTATAATTGAATAGTGACTTCCTTAGCAAATTAAATTAAGTGCATGAGTTGGGGTCTATAGTGACTTACATTATAGCCGATTATATATTATTTTCGTTAAAATAAAAGAGAATTTGTGCCATTTTATCACATGGTATTCCGGATTTTGTCGGCAATTCTTGAAATTTATTCGAAAAAAATATAAATGAAAAAGGAATAAATTGCTTGTATTCCATTTGTGACGGGCCCGCCGCACTGTGTTTGGTTATTATCATGATATAAGGGCTCAAGATAAAAATTATGTGTTATTTATATAAGGCTCGTGATAAATTATGTCATCTCATACACCTAGTTTATTTGTATCGGACATTGAGTCTAAAATGCGGGCTGGAATTTAAATAACCAAACATGAAATAAAGTCAGATAATAATATTATATTAGCTTATTTGGGCAACTACATTACATGTGGCTTAATCCCTACTCTTTATTAGCATTAAAGTTGATCAAATCCATCATTTAGTTGACCAACCTAATCTACTAACCCTCATCATGTACTTGGATTAATGTAAAATATTAATTATTTATTTTATGCAATTTTTTTTTTTGTGTGTTGCCTGCCCGTTTTTAATTCGGACTCGCCCCGGCATCAGTGGGTGAGGCTCCCAAAGGGGGTTGCTGCATACACAAGGTTTCGAACCCGAGACCTTGCTTAAGCGATACCAAGCCGCTTACCACTTGGACCAACCACCGTTGGTATTTCATGCAATTTTTAATGCATATATAATACACGTTACTGAGATATGGCAACAAGTACGGGCTAATCGGGCTGATAAAACTTAGGCCCAAAATAACTCGGGCCGGCTAAGAGGCCCGAATTAAGATTTTAGAAGCAAAAACAGAAGAATGTTCTATTACAATACACATGGTCTTCTGACCGGAGAAGAAAGGCCAAAAGATTGGCCATCATGGTTTTCTCTATCGACGATGAAATATCTATCAGTCACTCAAACTCAATACCATCAAACTGATGATGTAATAATTAATGATTGGGAAGAATTCCGAATAAAAATCTACTGCATTGTGTCATAAAAACAAATATAATGCTCTTATAGCTTGCAATAGAATCTCACCATCAAATCAAATCCTCATAGCGCACATCATTTTAGATATATGTATATATATACTGCTAATCCATCCTTCCACAAGCTGATGATGATAGATGTTTAGTCATTCTTGATGGAGAAAAAGAAGTTGCAGAATAAGCTGCATTTGTTATCTATAGAAGCTTCCATCCTCTTGACAAAATATCCTCGTTCGAAAAACTAATTCCTGGAAACTGACTACTGCTGGTCTGAGAATAGTTGTAATAAGTATTAATGGACTGAAGGGGTTCCCTAATATCATCATCACGCAGCTGATGATCATTATTGTAACCTAGAATAGGTAGGTGATCATCAGCAGGAAGGGTATTATGTAGTGGCAGTGAATCGACGGCGGTGGAACTCTTTTGAGCCCAGTTGAAGATTTCCAGAAGTGGCTCACATGTCCGAGAATTATCAGCAAAGCCCAGCTGACCATCAATGGCAGCACAATGATAAAGCATTGAATGTCGTCGTAGTACTTCAGGTGCTTCGCCATTATAGCTTCTCGGCGCTGAGTCAAAATCTACACCAGGGAAAGCCTGGCCATGATCATCACTAAAAAGCAACGCTTCATCACATCCAAACATCGAAATGTGGTTGTCAGAATAATCATTACAACGATAATGCTCCTGGCCGGTCTGAGTATGGTTTTCTGAGATATTTTTCTGGGGCTTGTGATCATCCAATGCATCAATGGCAGCTTTGGCTTCTTTCATCAGCCAATCAATGGCCTTGCTGGGACGGTCGCAGCCAAGCCGGTCTTGGACATCGTAGAACTGAATCGCCGTCTTTGGCGATAGCCGAACCCGCCTGTCTTTAGGTCCTTTAGCTGTGCTAACTTTGCTGTGTCGATCCTTCCGACCAGTCGATCTTATGACACGGCCTTTGTTGAGTTCGATTACCTCAGATTTCCTTACTTTCTTTTTCTGCTTTAGATTTACCGAAGAAGGGCTAAGAAAGCGACATTCCTGCATCTGCGCTTGGTGGGCAGCAGCACTAAAGATAATCTGAGGCAATTCATCGTCTTCAAATAAAGGTTGTTTCTCATGGCTTGAAGAAGCAGATATATCCATGTTTCTGAAGTGGCTTGTTTCACTTTCTTGGCTATAAAAATTTCAGCTTTTCACTTCTTTAGTTCGACTTGGGCCCTCACAGCAGCGCCATCATCTTCAATGCAAATAAGATGCAGTTTTCCTACAAACGAAAGTACGCTTGATTTAACAAAATGCTACTCGGAAGTTATATACGCCGAGCACTACTGCTCATTGGACAAGACAAATGACGAAAGTATATTACAATAAAAAGAAAAATCTTGATGTACAGTTGTGTAAGAACAGTAAGTACGGGCCATGCGTCTCGACTAATTTGTGTCGGCATTTATCGTGTGAAAGGTACTATAATTGATGATCCAACGTAACTATTTTAACTATTTCACTTGCCCAGTGAAAGACAGCGCAGGCGATGGATGAATAATGATACATCATGACATGAGACTACTGACGACAGTTTCTGAAACAATAGCAGTTTGATATATATGTACTTCTGCAAGAACATGGTTGCCGACTATTCAAATGAATATATTTTTGGAGTTAGGACATTATTATTGTAATGTAGCAAGGTATATTCATATATATATATATATATAATCAATCACATCGGTACTATCATTACATTACACGATATATATATACCAGGTCATCAATGGCCCCTTGAAAGAGAGAAGACATAAAACCCTAAAAAATAATTGAATGGGACCCTCCCCATTCTCATGGAACGATGAGCTTCTTCTGCATGCGTGCATGTGCATGTTATTCATATATATCCTTTTTTTTTTTCTAACCGTTATTTTTCTTTCATTTTTCTTTCTGGGATTTTTGATTTATTTAGTCAAATACGTTTCACAAAACCTGATATCTATGGATTCGGCTAATAATAGATATATTACTAATGGCAATAGGCTTTTCTTTAGTTTTCTATTTGCTTTCTTGATGGAAGGTATTCTCATCATACAAATGGAGTCCCCGTAATTCAATTAAGTTCATTTAAAATTCATTGTCGGCTATGAGATACTTTTCGATTTTTCCTCGAAACTAATCCATCTAATTCATTTGAACTCATGACCTCCTACAAAGTATATAGCCAGTTAGTTAACCTATCCATATGGGACAAAGAAATAGGTTTTTCACTTGTTCAAAATATAATTAAATCAATAATTCCAATAACTGAATATGGATTTTGGGAAAATCAGATGAAGGTAAATGCTACACACTAACTTATATACACAGTAGCAATTGAGCATCAAATAAAAGAAATAAAAGTCACTATTAAGGTACATCTGAAGCGTGGTTTGGGATATATATATTATATATATATATATATATATATATATATATATATATATATATTAAAGCATATATACACGTGAAAATATGAACCCTACCTTGATGATGAGGTCTCTCTGATTAAAGGCTTAGGGCCATCGCCCATCATCATTTTTAACAGTGTGGCCAAGTACAGCAACAACAATAATATACCCCAACAAACTATAAACAGACAACTGTGTTGGAAAAGTGTTCTTCTCATCACCCCTCACTTTCCTTTTTTAATAAATTATATTGCTAATTTTAGAACATCATGCAATGTGAACATAATCTGTGATTATTACCACGGCATTTTATTTATTTATTTATTTTTTGTATGTGACTTCGACATCTCAGGTCAACTTTCTTGCACTTTGGCCATTATGTTCCTATCTCTTGATCATACAAAGACGCAAGAAAATAATAATAATCATCATCATTATCATCTTGAAGTCTCATCACATTTAAAGCATATTACAAATACCAATTATTTCTTTGCTAGTCCGGCCCACAAGAAGTTCGAGCAAATTTGTTTGGGCCATACAGTGCAGCTTCTATGAATGGCCCAATATATTTTCATCTTTGATTTTAAGGCCGAATGCCCATTTTAGATTTTATTTTTAAGGCTACTAAATATCTCTTTTTTTTTTTAAATAACGAATAACGTGATAATTCATTAAACAAAATAAATACATGGGTTAAACAATTCGAAATGTTTCTCTTAGTTACAATTATCATATCGGTAGAGACAACGACTTCCATTATGATCGTGCATACTAGCAAAGATCGTAAGATACATATGACCACATACGAAATAAACACAAAAAAATAAACTACCGCAAATCAATAGTTAAAAAACATGAACTTCTACTAATGAAAATGAACCTACAACTCCATAACAAAGATGGCAAGTAAATCCATATCTGTAATAGACTACGCGCTTTTTATTACGAATGATAAGTACGAATAAAGAAGTAGTCATTTCTTCATTGATAAAATATTATGTTCTTGTGTATGGTTAGTGGGAAGAAAGATTTTTTAGGGTAAAGCGAGGCACGCGCTATGTCAATTTGATTGTTGAAAATTTCACTCTCAAATGGTATTTCAGGCTATTATATCAAATGTTGTTTGATTGATGATAAGTTCACTGTCAAAATAGACAATTCGTATTTTACTAGAGAGATAAAATTATTTTTACAGAAGACAAAGATCAACAACACAAAAAAAGAGGTAGAAGATGCATTCGTTATATAATGGATCTCATCGTGGTTAATAAACATGACGTCGTGCCTAATAAATACGATGACCAGTTTTATTGCAGGCCCAACAGACCACGTGAATGATGCGTCTCAATCGGTTCAGGAACAACTTTATTGCAGGCCCAACAAACCACGTGAATGATACTTCACAATCGGTCCAGAAAAACTGCCTAAATAATACATAGCAATTACTACATGAAAGCCACGCGAATGTAGGTCGCTATCAATTTTGAAAATCAATACCGTCGCAACCATTGGCAGCGACATTGCATTTAATAAACACAGACGAGTTTATGGGCCGAAAGCCCACATATATTGGACCATAGTCCATAATAGGCCCAATAAGTGTGGATCAAGCACGAAAATACCTATTTTACTAATAAACTACAAACATATTTTAGTAATTGGAAAAAAATAATAAAGCCTAAAAAAATTTGTTTTGAAGAAAAAAAAAACAACAATTAATTCATTACAAGTTCAAAACTCAACTGTCCAAAGTCATTACTGTATATGTGATGTGTCTTAAATGCCGATCCAATAATAAACCAAAATCGAACAATTATGTTGCCACTACTCAGACGAGCGCCAGCTGCTTCACTATTATTCCCGTCTCTCAATTATTTATCCGCGCAAAGCTCTTTCTCAAGAATTATACCAATGGATTCGTTCAGCAATCAAGGGACGTCCCACAAGCTCAGGGCTTTGGCCCATCAACTCCGCTCCTACACGCCGACAAAGCTGCCGGAAGAAGAGGAGGACGACGTGGACGAGACCACGGGGAAAGTGGTCACCCAAGTGGGCTTCTCCGAGTCTGCAGCCCCCGTCGCAGCCCAGCAACCGAGGTTCAAGCCCAAGAGAGCCGCCGTGCTCGTTTGCCTCTTCGAAGGGGACGATGGCGAGCTTAGGGTTATTTTGACCAAGCGATCGTCCAGATTGTCCACTCATTCAGGTCGGTTTATCGATCACATTTTCTGGGATTGGATTGTTCTGTGTTCTCATTTCGGATTTTGGGCTGTGATTTTGGTAAAATTGGTGGGATTGTTATTGATTTGTTTGAAAATTCCATCTTTGTGCTTTTTATTAGGGATATTGTTTTTCTTTTCAACATGATTTATATGGAGCTGTTTCTGCCCAATTTGATATTTGGGTTAATGGGTTTTCATGGACAATCTGCCTTATCTGACTGTGTTCGTTATTACCTTCTGCGATCATCATTTGGGCTGAGCCATTGTGTGGCTATTTCTTTATTAACCCTTTTATATGTTTTTCTTTTAGTTGAAATACTATTGGATTGCAATAAAATGAGTTGTATTGTAACCAAGACAGGTGAAGTTTCATTACCCGGAGGTAAAGCAGAGGAGGCCGATGCTTCTGACGCTGAGACGGCTACAAGAGAAGCGAAGGAGGAGATAGGGTTGAATCCATCTCTAGTAAACGTTGTCACTTGCCTTGAACCCTTTTTGTCGAAGGTATGTATATCCATGAAGATGGAAGACTTTTTTATACCATGTTATGGTGTAGTGAGCCAAGAAAGCATATGACAAAGCTCATCTAAGTCTTAATTTTGCAGCATCTCCTCCGAGTTATCCCTGTAATAGGCATTCTTTCAAACAAGAAAGACTTCTCTCCATGTCCTAATCCTGCCGAAGTAGATGATGTTTTTGATGCTCCCTTAGAAATGTTTATCATGGTATATCCTCTCTTTATGTTAGTTAATCACACTTTTGTTTTCCTTATTTAGCCACATATTCTTGAAGTCAAAGCTAAAGTCTGATATGCATTCACATCTGTGTGTGGTTAGGATGAAAACAGAAGGTGGGAAGAAAGAGAATGGATAGGGGACAAGTATCTAATCCATTTTTTCGATTACGAAGTTAATGGCAAGAATTACGTCATATGGGGTTTAACGGCTGGAATCTTGATTAGGGCTGCTTCCGTTGTATATCAGAGGCCGCCTGCATTTCTCGAGCAAAATCCCAAATTCAAATTTCCCAAGCTTGTGCAGAAAGACACAGCTATGGAGTAGTATGTGAGTGCATGCCTTTCCTTATTCTTACATGGCTTTTCTTATCAGATTAGCTAGCAACTGTATACGGACATATACTGCTGTAGATCAATAGATGCTGTAATAATAATTTGCTGTAGTAGTTCTTGCCTCCGTCCCCGGCCCTAGTGTCGAAGGATGAAATTGAAAGCAATTTCGGGTACATTTTATTGAAGGTATTCTTTACAAATGCAGTAGAATTACAAGAAACCAAACATCATATTATTATTACAGTCTTCTTCTACGGAAGTCCAAGAACCATAGTAACGAAGTAGATCGACGCAAGTGAAATAGGGTAGATAAGCAGCACAACGTAACCCATCCAACGAGCATAAACCGTCCTAAGACTTGCAAAAACAGTCATGAGGATGCAAATGATCAAAACCACCGTGACTTCAGCGAATACATCTTCTTTTAAGCCCCGAGCATAAACTGGCCCCAAGAATACGATCAAGCCGATGACATTGTTCATATATACTGCACTATAAAGCTGCAGAACACATCAAACAGAAGGAAAAAAAAAATATTCAGATACACTTAACTCAGATGGTAATCTATTCTCTATTGTAATGAAGGGATACTTTGCTTACAGATGATAGTGTCAGAGAAATCGATTTCTTTGTCTTCTGCGTGGCAGAAGCTACCGATTGAACCGCAGAGCCATAGTTCATCGCGAAGGGTATAGCCAAGTACGAGACAGTAAAAGAAGATAAGTTTGCTGTCTGAGCAAACATCACCACGCTTTTGATCAAAGGTTCAGACAGAACGCAAACCATGGACGTGCCTAATATCACCCAAAAAAATGCCTGTAAATAGTTTTGCCAGGATTTAGTTGCTCTTTGATTCGCCGGGCTCGTGCTCATGTTGGTGGTGGTGGTGGTGGTGCTAGCCAGGAGCCCTTGCTGAGCTTCACTTGTGTTCTATATTTTTGAAATTTTGTAGGAAATCACAATGCTTAGTCTTCATTGAACTTGAAATATAATTAAAAAGAGATTTGACGACGACATGGAATAGCGGGTTTTATTTTTACCGGGGAATTGCTGCTGTTATTTGAGGGTTTTTTCATACGGGCTGAGTTCTGCTCCGAGAGATCGGTGAGTAAACCTTGCATGCCTCTGATGAACTCATCTCGATCGATGCGTCCATCGCCAGAAGCATCGAACAATGCTAAGATGTTCTCTACGTCTCTTTCCGCGCTGAGATTGTCATTGTCCATTCTTACACCTAAGAGCAAAACCCTAAGTTCAACTGCTGCTACTGTCGCGTTTTTATTCTTGTCCATCTGATCGAAGAGCCTGCAAAAATTAATTTAAAAGATTCAAATTAATCATCATAGAATGCTGAGTAGACGACGAGTGCGATAAAAAAAATAGAACTTTACGCTTGTATCTTTTTAGTATCGGGCTTGCCATTCGTGGACAATAGACTCAGTAGCTTGTCTTCGGCGTATTTAGTCATTAAATGTTCGAACCTCCTGTTCTGAATCCATGGCTGGAATATCTGTATTTACGAAAAAAAAAACATCGAGCAGACGGGAAAGTGCCTGCGATTAAAACGAACTTCTCTAACACGGTACAATTCTGTTCCTTTCCAAGTTTAATCATTACCTGGTACAACATATAAGCAAACAACAAGACGAACGTGGCGATAAGTGCAAGAAGTATGATCGTTCTTCTTGCAGACGATGCTCTGAAGATCTTTTCCAGCAAAAGGATTGAAAATGGGATCAGAGTTATAAGCATTATACGTGCGGTGTAGCTCGTTTCAGCGTCCGTTACAACTCCATAGCCTGTTGAAGAAGGAGCAAACTCATGATCCCTTATTAGGAGTTTTGCTAGTTTTACCCTAAAAAAACATCATCAAGGAGGTTGTAATATCTGATCAATGAGTTACCTTTTGGGGTGCCTGACGATGCATCGGCATCAGCTTCATCCTGGGAGAGATTATAACTTCCGAGGATTACAGAAGTGCCCCAAACCAGCGTTAGAAGCATGACCGTTGTCCCAGCGACTAAGCCCATTCCTAGCGTGGCTCGCTGTTGAGCAGCCTCGATGGTTCCAGAAAGCGCAGATACTGAATAGATTCATCACATCATATTCCAATGGATTAGACTTTTTTTTTTCTTTTTCGAATCATAAGTTATGATCTAACTTTTTATATTTATTTCATAATTATATATATTTATTCTTAATTCCCATGCCTAGAACAACAACATACATATCAAATAATTTTAATATAGTGTACCTAAGATTTTAAAGAATACGAAATATTTTTTCCCCATTTGCCAGTTGACTTTGAATAAATTAATTTCAATCATTAATATAGTAGACAACCTGGCTTCTTGAGTCATTTCCTAGTATATATTTTTGGTGTGTTTGTCGTCCACAAGTTGCATATTAAGTAGATGAATATTAAAAATAAAACATAATATATATATATATATAAATATATATATATATATATTGCATTACATAGTAGAATACATATCCTATAGCCTTCTAAAACTATTGCAGTAGATCTTCTATTCTTACTTTACAATTACACTGATTTGTTATCATAAATCTAATTGAAGGTCATGAGCAATGACTTTTTCAATGTCATCATATAGTTAGCCTTATTCCTAGGGGTGACAGATCAGTCGATTCGGCTAATGAGCTCAATATGCATAGGCTCGAATGAAACTCAGCTCGAGCTCACGACTATGGAGCTCGAGCTTCATCGTGATTGATCGAAAGATCACAAGTTAGCTCGTGAGTTTTTTCAATTTATTTAATTTTTTTTAAAAAAAATAATCTTAACTAAAATTTATAAACTCCAAACTCGAACTCTGAATAAACGAGCTCAAGGTCCACTCGTTTAGAACCCTACTTGTCCCTAATCCTCAATCATCACCTAATACAAAATTAATAATGGACTAATAAATACGTCTAATTTGTATGAATATATTTATAGGAGAGGAATTTCAATGATCTCAGCACGTTATTAACTCTTAATATTATAATCCCATCGCGTTATATTCACTTAAAGCAAACAGTTATACCTCAAACACGCACGCCCTAGAATAATAATAATAAACAAAACCCTAAAAAAATGAAAAAAAGATTAGGTTTTATTACAGTCTATACATTGAATAAGTTTTGAAGTAATTACCAAGAACGAGGACCACTTGTGGGATTGTGCCAAGAATCTGAAAAAAGCTTCCTCCAAGCACACCAGGCCCGACGATCTCGAAGAAAAGGTTTGAACCCTTTGCAACGTAGCTTCCCCCGAACGAAAGCAATATCTCGTACACAACGACGAGGAACAGAAGACCCCATACGTTAGACGAACAAGGCAATATGCCATACGTTGGCTCGCATGTCTCAGTTTCTGCAGATAATCTCCATTCGAGAAAGCTCGATGATGATGGGATGCTACTGTTATCTTCGTTCTTTATCAAACGACGACTATGGACTGGCGCTGCATGGACTAGAAAGATGAGAAGAAGAAGTAGGAGAAAAGATGTGTTAATCTTGGTTAATCTTTGCATCTTAAATGAGAATGTGAAGCAATTGAAATTAATCAGAGAGATGATATGTTATGTTATGAAGATGGTGAACTGATTCGATTTTCCTTTGAGATGATTGTGTGCTTCTTGAGTTAGGGTTTTATAGGACATATGTGGCGTGATGAGTTGGAAAAACGTGCTGCTCCGTGGTAAGAATATTTTGTGTCCGCCAAGTTGGCTGGAATTTAATTCATTATTAGTCTGTACTATATTTTATGTAGCAGCCGCCCAGTTCAACTCATATACATATATATATATATATATATATATATTGTCTGTGAATAGTAATTTTCGCAATACGTCGCCTTGATCTCTATACTCCGATTAAGTACAATCTTCGATTAATTCAAACTTATTTTCAGCTATGGGACGATCCGACTTTCATTTGGAATAATTTTCATGCCCCGTCCCAAGTTCTATATAAACTATAATAATCAAGTAGTTCGAATGGAATTGAATCGTTACTATATGACATTGAGCTATTCCTTGGGGCTTATATATATATATATAATATATAGATAAATATAAACTTACATGTGCATAAACAAAAACACATGGCACGATGGAACACGTTAGTTCTTTGAAAGAGATTGCTGACTTAAGAGAAAGCGTTGACAATTCGCAGATTGGACAGACTCAAAAGTGTAACTCAAATATATGTAGTAATTAATTTCTATAGTTTTCCTTCTCGAGTGGGATTGTTTTTTTTTAATTAGAACAAGAAGTTGTTACGCTTCTCCAAAGGACGACTTTAATTAAATAGGCACTATTTTTTAGATTTGTATATATTATAGGATGGACTTATTGGGGGAATGATCTTACGTACCTTTCCTTGCATATGCATCACATGAGGTTTTTTTTTTTTTTTTTTTTTTTGGCAATGTTATAAAAAAGTGTGATATGAACTTCAATACTTCGAATGGTCGTGTAAAAACCTCGACGTAATCAAACGTTGGTTGAACGGAAAGAATAAATGTATATGTCAGATAGCTGCGTGGCAAGATTTACTTCGAAGTTTCATAGTTCCCATATAGTATTTATACAGAAAACTTTAATATGTATATATCTATTCTATTTTATTAAGGTTCAAGGCATTAAAAACTGTTAATATGGACTGTCAAATTTAAGTTTTTTAAAATATTAATAAAATTAATATGTAAAAAAACTACCCATGTTGAAAAAAGTTAAATATAATTACTATTTTGTCCATTTTATAACTTATTTATTTTAATTTAGTTAATTATTATTCTATTTTTTAATTTTTTATTTATTATAATCAGGTACTCACTAATCATTTTTTTTTATATATTCTTAAAAATAATTTATAATTAAACTTTATATTATAATATATATTTATATTTTATAGCATGTGCACAAGCCACAAAAACTAGAGTATATACGCGGATAATTTAATAGAATCATTAAATTAAAACGTCATGTTCGGATTTCGGATTGTCAACTCTATTTTAATATTTCTTTTATGTGTAATTTCATTATTGGCATGTTTTAATATTATTTTCATTGCAAAGAATATGAATAATTATGATTGATGAATAGTTGAACTTGAGATCTCACAACTTGCTCTAGAAAGCCCATTTCAGGAAGTCTAGGCCAAGTTAAATGCATTTTTTGGGATTAATTTTTTTTTTTCTGACAAGATAGGTTGTCATATATAAAAGACATGTTAAACAGAGCCATCTGATTATAACACAATTGCTAGTAGAAAAATACGCCTCCTAAAGAAGATAAGAAACTCCTAAAAAGAAGACAAAGCTCCCATAAGGGAGACAGACACAAAGTGAACATCTGGTTCCATATCAATGGAATAAGACTCACACAACACCAAATTCCGAAAAGATTGATTTCGAAAAATGGCTAGGAAACTCATGAAAACACAAACAATCTAGATTAAAACTCCCAAACGGGGGCTAATAAACTAAAAATATGTCTTCGCAACCTTCAAACTTCTAAACATCAAAAACCCATTAATCCGAAAACACACATCATAAAGAGGACAAAGCACTCCTAAAAAGGGCTGATCCCCCATCCTCGGAGTCGAGTCCGATGATGGGGGAGGAAGTGGGTGCTTCCGACGGTCGCTGCTAAATGGGAGAACTCGGCGAGCGACGGGCTGCCTCTTTCTTGACGGGGCAATTGGCAGCTGTAGCGGTCTGGGCGGGAGCGAGTTGATGCAATGAATTGGAATTTCACGGGCGACGGACTGCATGTTAACAAGCTTGGAGACGGCCGGTTTATGGTACTCGAGCTAGGGTTTGAGTTAGAGTCGATTTTGGGGATTTGAAGTCCACTTTTTGGGATCGACCACAAAAATTTAATATTATGTTTGACGAGTTATATGTTTTCAGCTCGAGATCGAAGATAAATAATTGAACTTGAGTTCGACTTTTTGAGTTCGTTTCTCGAGATATTTTAATGTTCGAAATTTTAAATTTAAACTAAAAGTAATAATAAAAAATTAACAAAAAGCTCGTGAAAGAGCTCGTTTCGAACTTGAGCTTTTTATAATCATGCACTCAACCTGAAATTTTTTGTTGTCAGCTCGGCTAATCTTTCACCTTTGTTCTGTCTTTGAACACCATCTATATAATTAAAACAAAAAAAAACAAACAACTCCATTCATTTATTTGAATGCACCTTACGACATTATTCAATTAAAATTGTAATAAATAAATTAATTCTAATCGGTGAGTGCACTGCAAATGGTAACATAGGAAAAGAAAGTGTAAAGCGTTTATAGCTAAAACAAAGTATGACAACACAAAACCCCTTTTGCTATGGTGCGAGACAACAAGAGAAGTCCAAACTTTTCAAGAAAAAAATAAAATTCCATAAAGTTTTTCCACCACAGTTTGTGAACAAAAAAGGTCGGACCTTTCATTTCTCCAAAAAATATATATATATATGATATGAGAAAGGAAAAGTTTTTCTTACTCTACCTAAAAGATTAACTTCATGGGAGTGTTATTTTATATATTTAATTTCCATAAAAAAAAAAATTGAACGTGAGAATGAGACGAGCTGTAGGAACATGATATGAAATAAATGGATGGGAATATTAATGAATTTTTTTTATATGTATGACTCCATATATAACAAAACTTTGCCTTTAGTTGCTATTGAGTTACACTAAGACAAATGGTCCCATTGCTGCTGCACATGCTCTACATTTAAGGATGTGTTACACACTATGTATACTATTAATTATATCACTTTCTCCATTGTATGATAAAAAGAAATATACTTCTCTATTGTTTCATTTATTGACATCTATGAGAGTATATAGAGACTTCACGAGGGTTGATTCCACCTCTTTAATACATTACAGCCTCCTTTTGCTCAAACAAAAGGACAACAAAAACTCAGCCATTATTAATGCTTAGCCATCTTCCATATTCATTCATCTCAAACACCGTTAGAAAACTTGTCTTTACAAAGCTGTGCTGCAATAATACTGTGCCATGTCTTTCTCTTCCACAGCATGGTCTTTACTCCAACTCATTACCATCCTTGCCTTTGCTTCACTAGCCAATGCGTCATCACCTTCAGACAATTCATCATCAAGCAGTAGCAGCAGTAATAAGAAGCCAAGGTACCAACTTTCGGTGGATTATTACGCCAAGTCATGCCCGCTGGTCGATCAGCTCGTAGCTTCCGTCACCTCCCAGCAGTTTAAAGCAGCTCCCATCTCCGGCCCAGCCACTATTCGCCTCTTCTTCCACGATTGCTTCGTTGAAGTAAGCCATTAATACATCTTATGATCGTCATGAGTGATAATTCTTGATTTTGATTATGATTTATTTGTAATGAAGGGCTGCGATGCATCTGTCTTGATCTCGACAAAACCTGGAAACAAAGAACTAGCCGAAAGAGATGCAGAAGATAATAAAGAAATCGCCTTTGAGGCTTACGACAGCATAAACAAGGCGAAACAGCTTGTGGAGAGCAAATGCCCCGGCGTGGTGTCATGTGCGGACATACTTGCAATAGCAACTAGAGATTTTGTCCATTTGGTATGTACAAAAAAGGGGCCTCATTTTGTTTATTTTATTTCATCCTCTTTTGTCCCATTGATCATTAGATTCTCAAAAAAACACATGCATTAGATACAAGAGAAGTTTCTTAAGTAAATTAATCTCCCTCTCAAACTTTTTTTTTTTAAAAAGGAACTTTTTGATAAGTGTTATTTGCCTACGATATCATACGATACAATACAACAACATAGAACCTGCCTTTTATTTCTTGATGTATTCCTTTTTTCTATTTTTCATCTTCATATTTTCATCGACAGGCAGGTGGGCCCTACTATCAAGTGAAGAAAGGTCGATGGGACGGCAAGATATCATTAGCTTCAAGAGTACAGCCCAACCTACCTCGTTCGAACTCAACCTTGGACGAGATTCTTCGGCTGTTCGGCTCGAAGGGGCTGACCCTACAAGACCTCGTGGTCCTCTCCGGCGCGCACACCACAGGCTTCGCCCACTGCAAGCACTTCGTGGGCAGACTGTACAACTACAAAGGCACGAACCAGCCCGACCCTTCCATCGACCTGAGGCTGCTCAAGGAGCTCAAGATGTACTGCCCTTCCTACGGGGGGAACGACGACGTCGTGGCGCCCTTCGACGTCACGACGACGTTTGCCTTCGACAATGCTTATTACGGAAACTTAGAGGCGAAGATGGGATTGCTGGGCTCCGACCAAGCTCTGTTCTTGGACGCGAGGACGAGGCCTATGGTCGAGGGATTGGCTAAGGATAAGCAGAGGTTTTTTCAGGCCTTTGCTTTGGCTATGGAGAAGATGGGGTCGATAGGTGTGAAGAGAGGGCGAAGGCATGGGGAGAAGAGGAGAGATTGCACAGCCCACAATTAATCTTCAAGATTAGTTAGTTAATTTTGTTGATTAAGATTCTTTAGGGGGCTTTCCTTTTCTTCTCTTTGTTATTTTTCATTTTCGAGCTAATATATATTCCACATCATATTTTCCCATTTTGACAATATCATAATGCATGCCTATCATTGAATGTAATGTAATGATAAAACAAAGCATATACGTATAATGTCTTAATCCTTGGCCAGGTAGTCAATTGTAGGCCTAAGGGTTTCAAACAGAAGCTCATAAGCTTTCTCGGACGGATGAATCGAATCCCAGAATACATACTTGTCCGCATCGACGCAAACCGGCAAGTTCGGATGGCACAAGAACGAAGTTTCGAGCAAACCCGTCCCACAACAACCGACCCGAACCACATCGAAACCTATCATCAACACCAAAATCATACACAATGAGCATATATATATATATACACACGAAAGTGTGAATATATAAAAACTATATAGTCTCACCGTATTTATGACCTAAGGTCGTCATGTCCTCCAAAGCTCCATAAACATCCATGTAAGCAATGCGAAAGCCCGAGGATCGCAGCTGGCTTTGCATGGAGTTTAGTTCGTCCTCGAGCATTCTGTTATAGTCTCGCGCCACAGCGGAGAAGCTATCGATACAACCTCGTTTTAGGACCGCATTGTTGGAATGAAGGGTTATTACGATGGGTAAGCAGCCCATCGGCGGTAGTCCCACTACTCCGATCCTTCGAGCCCCTCGATCGACTAGCTCCTGCCCCAAACATTGATTTCAATTACACCCTTTTTAACAAGAATATGCATATTGTAAGTGTTAAGTGTCAAACCTGAAGAAACTGTCGAACTTGTTGTACTATGAAGCTTTGGTAGGCCGAGACGGTGTAAGCCTTTCGCCGAATGGGAAGGGAGAAATAGTTCACTACGAAGTCGTTTGTTCCTGCGCTTACGAGGTATAGGGCGTTGCTTAAGATCTCCTCCGTTTTGTCCTTACCGATTGAAGACTCTACCCTCGCTTGATAGTCTTTGAAGTATTGCAGCTGAGTTTTCAAAGAGATCACATTCTGTGTAATAAGTTGCAGCGGTGTTAGAATAGTTTGAGAGAGAGAGAGAGAGAGAGAGAGAGAGAGACGCTTATGGTCGGTGTAAGAGGGTCGAATCCACTTCCAGCAGAAGCAAAGCTAACGCCAGTCTTAAGATCCTCGATGCTAAGTGTGAAGTCCAAATACGGAGGAACGTTGTCTTTGATATCAAGATACTTTACTGCGTTCATAAAAAATAATTTATATATATATATATATATATATACACAGAGAGAGAGAGATGTATTATCCTTCGGACATAACATTCTCAGAAGCTCACCAATGTAATCGTTGGCGAGCCGGCCGTTGGTGAACCTCCCGGTGGGCTTATGGTTGTCGAAGTCTTTGCCATAAGGTGCGAAGTTGCTCTTAAACGCAGTGCCTATGTAGTTGTTATTGCCAGAATCAGCAGTGGAGTCTCCGAATATTATGACAGCAGAAACTGACGACGCCGCCGGCGCCGACGACTTCTCGACTGCTTCTCGAGCTGTGATTTTAGAAGCTAAGAACATTATTAGTAAAATGAAATATACGGACATTTTCCTTTTCTTCGGCGGAACTATTAAATACAGAAAGAAGGTCGATGACGATAATGGAGATGGTGCTTAAGTTTGGAGTGGAAGGCGTCAACGGCAAAAAAATAAACATACGTTTTGCGTTTGTGTTTATATAGTTGGGGATACGCAACCGAATAGTTCCTACATGGTTTTAAGAATTATCAACTGCCCAATTTTTATTTTTATTTTAAATTATTTTGAAATCTTATGGAAGATGAAGTGAAATATGCCTGACGTCATCATCGCATATAGGGTTGAAGCAGAACGGCTAATATTCTTGACAGAATGGATTAACAACTATGGAGAACATATATAGTAAGACTGTCACTGCTTTTACTGCCTGGATTTTTACTTGGTTATAGCAAGATAATATTACTAAATAAATTAAAAAATGTACATTGATGGATGAGCCACGTCACTTTATATGTCGCAAGATATTTAAAGAATCTTCAATTATTTTTTGACGAAATGAATTAAAATCCAGAATTATCATATTCCAGGTCAGAAGTTAAGTGAACTCAAATTTGTTTCTACATACAAAATTAGTAAAATATTTTCACTAATCAAATGTAGTAAGTTAAAATTATTAAAAATAGTATATTTTTAATGACGACTTAAATTTATAATTATACCTAAATAGATAGTGAGGTATTGAATAGAATTGATTTGCTTCCATTATTTCACCTCAACTATATTTCTGAAAATAATTAATTGCCTTGAAGAAGAGTAGTTAACGTTTCAAGAACACGTTGAAAAGGATGCTGAAAAATGTACCGTTGGCTCTCCTAACATTTTATCAGTCTAAACCAACACATGTCCGAGATTGTAATAAAGGGTACTTTTTTTTTTTTTGTTAATTTGATTTAACGTATATGCGAGAATGGATAAGTCTTCATCTTTAAATTCAAATTAAACATAAATATATGAAAATATGAAACGGTACAAGATTGTAAATTTATAGGAAATAACAATCTTGGAACGTTGTGATCACGAAATCATACATTTTTTAGAAAAAAAAAAAAAAATCCTATCTAGAATGCAGTCAAGTTGAAATGGCGGTACCTTTTGTCTCTTGTCTAAATTAATATGATTTATATATATATATATATGAGGAATTTTATGATTCTTACCTTACATGAGCACTTTGTGTGGGCATCTGCTGATGTGGCACTAATTCGTATGTTGGTATCGAAATTTAATTTGATGCCATTAATCTGTTGATTAATGACATCAGATGTGTTTATATATATAGAATTTCGATATATATAATCTGTGGCACTAAATTTCGATACCTTCTAGGTGTCATTAATCAATACATCTGATGCTAATGTAGCATCTAGGTGACACTGATCGATACCTCTGACGGTAATATGGCATCGTGGTCTGTCTCATGTCAACATGTCACATTAGCATCAGATGTGTTGATTAATGACACCTAGAAGGTGTCAATTACTACCTCACCGTTCCTGATGTTGATGTGGCACGTTGATATGACACGAATTATTGCTAAATCAACAGATGTTCACACAAGGTGCTCATATAAGGTGAGCAACATAAAATTCCTCATATATATATATATATTCCGTATGTTTAGTGTATTATCTTATTCAAGAAGAAAGGCACGTATAACTCTCGTCACCTCAAAATATTGTACTTTATTTAACTACACTATCGATTACCCTTCTAGATAAATATGTTGAATCCAAAAATTAAATAGTTTCGGCACAACTATAAAAATTTAATGATTTATTGCAAGTCAGCCATAATTCAAACAGCTTTTCTTTTGCTGATCTCAACGTTTTAAAAGTTTTTAATACGAGTCTTTACAAGCCCTATATATATATATAATATATATATATATATATTTATGTAAACTCATTAAAAGAGGCTTTTTTAATTAAATAAATGATTTTTTATTTTTTATTTATAAAATAAATGAAAAATAATATTTATTAATAAAATAAATATTTTCATAATTAGAAAATACGAATTATAACTCGTATCTTTAAGATACGACTTACTCAACTTTATAAAAAAAAGGATTGGACCCCACATGAAAATACTTTTTATTACATATTTCACCAAATCATTAAATCATCGTTACATTATGCGATTTATGTTATAAAAACAAATAAACACATCTAATTTATTATTTGTTTCATGACGGTCAAATTGATATTCACATCTAATATTTTTCGATATTCATAAGCTTGTATTATATCAATATCCACTCCCTTCTTAATTTAACATAGATCTCTGGTAGACATGTTCATACGGTTTCAAATTTATAAATTTTTTTTTCAAAACCGAACATTTTTTTTATAAATTTTATAAACCGCCGGTTATAACCGAGTATGGGAGAGAAAGAAAGAGGGTATCTAAAATGCTATAATCATTTATATAATATAGACACCAACCTCAATAATTATAATCATTTCTGCCTCAGTACAAAGCTTTCCTTAATTTTCAATCACCGTGTAATAAATTTCGGGGTGGTAAACAGATCGGGTTGGGTCATATTCGGGTCTAATCTGTTTAATAAACGGGTTAAAAACTTCAATCCTAACCTGACGTGTTTACTTAAACAGGTTGAAATATCAAACTCAAATCGGACCTGCTTTAACTCAAATTCAACCCATTAATCCGTCAACCCGTTTAAAATTAAAAAAAAAATGCAACAAGAAAATAATCAAATAAACAGAATTAAAAATCAAAATTAAACTAAACAATAAGAAAAAAAAACAGTATTTTTTCTAAAACATCAACATA
Organism: Lindernia subracemosa; assembly: GCA_028392965.1. NCBI lineage: Eukaryota > Viridiplantae > Streptophyta > Magnoliopsida > Lamiales > Linderniaceae > Vandellia > Vandellia subracemosa. The sequence continues at coordinate 528,847 of JAQPCC010000125.1, read as the reverse complement.
ATTAAGAAATAATTAAAGTTCTAAATAACAAAAGTCTCACAAACATAATTAAATATCAAGTTATATCATATCGTCGTCAATTATCAACCTAAGCCATAGATATCTGACTCGAACTTTCAACTATGCTCTCTTCCATTTGATCTTCCATCCTCATCTTCATGACATCTCCGCATAATTCATCGAGAGACCACCGGCGAGGGCTTTGGGATGTGCGATTTGTGAATCAGAATTATGGATTACTAAATGGGCATAGAATTAATTTCGGATTGAGAATTAATTTAAAATCAAATATGTAAATGAGTTAAATGGGTTGATAAACGGGTTGATGTCGGGTTGAAAAATTGAACCCTAACATGACCCAATTAATATTTGGATTGGGTTCAGGTTGATCCAATTACTTAAATAGGTTGAAAATGTCAACCCAAACCTACTATTTTCGGGTGCGGTTCGTGCAGGTTAGCGGGTCGGGTTAGTTTTTAGCAGTACTAAATAAATTCATAAAGCAACTTATATATACTCTATATAATGTACGTTGGCCCATCTCAATCTACTTCTCTATCTTGCTTATTGGTTGGCCTCCTACTAGACGGCCCATCCTCAGTTTACCTTTCAAATAAGGTGAGTTTATAGGCCTATGGTTATCAGCAGACAAATGGGATTATAATAACATCATAAAATAATATCAAATATTGACTCAGTAATTTAACCCTTACGTCCGTGGATTAGTGTAATGACGAATACATATGCTAAATAATTATACTAATATCCTTAGTTCGGAACAAATTTGCTGACTAGGTATATTTGCTGCTTTGAAAACTGATTATAAATACAATAATCACTACAAAAAATATTATTTATAGTGACAACTTTCTTAGTGGTAACAATTATATTATCACTATAGATATAGATATAGTGACAAAAAATATGATGTCACTAATTGAAGAGCCTAGTGACAAAAAAATTTCTGTCACAGCATGTTGTCACTAATGATGAGCAAAAGTGACAATATTATCTCATGTCACTACTAGTTGACACTAAATCTTGGCGTCCTATTGTGTAAAATGAATGTTGTCACTAATGCAAGCCAAAATAGTGATAATTTTAATTATCGTCGCCTAAACTTATAGAAATATTTTAGTGTCAACATGATATCATCGCTAAAAAAATAACAAAATTATTGATAATTTTAAGTTATCACTAATTAGTATAAGTATATTGTGTCGAGTTCTACTGTCACTAATGGTGAACGAAATTAACAAAATTATCTCTTATTACTAATTTTTACCCCCGACTATTAAAGACAAATTATTATTGTTAATTTATTTATTTGTTTAAATTATTTTTAATTTATCTATGAATTATAGTAGAGATGGCAATGGGGCAGTTCGGACCCGCCCCGAAGGAATCGGATTTTGTTACTACTCTTCGAATCTCGGGGCGGGTTCCAGGTCTCAATGGACAAATTTGGCCGGGTTTGGAATGGGTCCCGGGTCTGACCAACCCTGCCTCGAAACCCAACCCAAAAATATATATAATAATATATAAATTTATTTTTATATACATTAAATATATATCAATATCAGAATTGTTAACAAAATATTCTTTGGCTCAATGGTTAGGTTCTAGTATGCAAAAGGGTAGGTTGTGGGTTCGAACTCCGTACATTGCATATTTCTACATTTGAATTTTAAAAGACTCAGGGATGGTTCGGATCCAAGGTGGGTCGGGACTGGTCTCGGGTCTTTAAAAGCTTGGTCGGGTCGGGTCTCGGGACAACACTAATTATAGCGACAATAAAGTGTGTGGGACTAAAAGGTTAATTTATAGTGAGAATAAATAAAGTGCGTGACTAAAAGGTTAATTTATAATTGATTTATAGCGACGAGTATGTGCTAGTCGTCACTAAAATAATTTATAGCGACGAGTATGTGCTAGTCGTCACTAAAATATTTAGTGATAATATCTATAGCAACGACTAGTGACAATTTTACTATATAGTGACAAAAAAAGTTGTGATTGAAGATTATTATTTTTGTAGTGTTAATGGTTGTAATAGAATTTTCAACGGAAGCTACGATAACATGCATGTCAAACAAGAACTAAAAGAAATTGAGCACCAACTTGGAAGATAAAATAAAGACCTTCTGAATAGCGATTGCAGGAGATTATTAATGGTGCAATTCTTGTGTAACGCGCACCTCAATTTCCCAGAAAATTATACATATATATATATATATAATATATTTATTTATACATTTAGAGATCAATAAAGGATGTATCCGTGTTTTGCGGATCGTGACAGAAGTTTTTTCATCTCCTCGTCTATTTATTGAATCGTACATATGTAGTGAATTTTGTTGTTCACTCTTGATTATTACCTACATTTTCATAATAAACCCTATTTTTTGCAACGTTTTTTTTACACATTAGTCCTTGCACAATTTCTTATTATTGATGCGGGACATATGTATAATAAACATATAAATGTCCAATCGACTCAAAGTCCAGTTTTGTCTTGACGGAGTTTGAGAATGATAAGTTTCGATAAAATTTATATCAAATTCATAATGTGCTCTCTCAAAAATTTCAGTGCCACAAGATATAGCAGATTATATATATATATATATGTATATATTATATATCTTTATTTTATTTGTCGTTGAATATTGAGTTTCTACTACGTACTGCATGGTCGATCAGGTCTCATATTTATCTATTGTCAAAATAAAGACGAAGGCATTTATTAATCTGATATGTGTTGGCGCTTTTTGCGCAAGACCATCCACATGTTAAAATTTTATTATTATTATTATGGCTCAAGTCCTAATTAAAGAGGAAAAAAAAATTCAACAATCTCAAATCTAAAATTGTGAGTTATAAATGATATTTTATTACCGTTAAAACCCTAAATGTGATTTCAAAATATCACTTAACACATACATGATACTTTCAAGATATGGGATATAGTTTTCTATTAGAGTAAGCAAGTATTATATTTATGGTTTTAGGATTCACATCGTCCGTCTAAAAAAGTGAATGTACGATTTTTTTTCTTGCACGACATGGTCAATTTATAAAATTTTAAGATCTAAGATCGAAAAGTGTATGGCTAGCTAGCTAGGGCTAGTAGGTTGCCGTACATAGGCTCGGACAATAGTGAGTTAACTTATGAACTCAATAGTACGATGTGATATCATGAAAGGCAATAAAACCAATCAGTTCTACCAAGGAACACAGAGTGATGACGACCAAATACACACACATATACATATATATATATATATATATATATAAACGTACATAATCTACATTTTTGTCACAGACAGATTGGAATAAAAGGATGAAGAAAAGCCATTGGAATGGAAAAGGCTGACATAATCGTAGCAAAGCATCAATAAATACACCACACAGCAAAGTACCACCGATATAATGAAAAAATGAAAAATTAAAAACGATTACATGCTTGATGCTACCACATCCGACATGCATGATGAAATAATTGCTACTTAAAATAACCATAAGAATATTTAATTTGGAGAATTATACTCCCTCTGTCCCAGTTATTTTTGCTCATTTGATATTGTGCACGCAAATTAAGAAACTAATTTTGTAATAATATAGTACACTTTGAGACAAAAGTAATTAAAATTAAGGTCATTAATTATTCCCACCAAAATATTTCTCCCTCCATATTAATTATTCAAATTTAAACACACCTATAAAAACTAATGTTGACCATAACTTCATCGCAGCAAAAAAATTCAGCTTCACAAAAATCCAGTCAGACACATCTTCATAAAGACAGCTCCACAAAAAAGGCAAAGGCATCTTCATAAACAGACAAAAAACAAAAACACAGCTTCACAAAAGCTCATCAACATACCACAGCTTCATCACCAGCAAACGAAGACACAACACAAGCTGTACACACCATAGATGAAGACTAAAAAGCCTAATCTAACTGTTCAGCAAAAAAATACAATTGCACAGCTACTTCTAACTGGTTACACATGTGGCAAACTGTCGCACGACAGAATAAAAGAAGTCGCGGGGATATATGGCCTAAGCAGGAGGACGATCAGCAATATCTGGGTTGTTGCAAAGAGCCAACGAGATGCGGGAATGGTTGTGCACTTCACGAAGACTATTTCCCTGCCAAGAAAGGATAAATTGCAGCTGGACTTCGAACAAATAAAAAAGATTGACATGAAGAAAAGAACAACAATCAGACGGCTTGCAAATGAAATTCAAGTGAGCAAAAGCACCGTTGGTCGATGGGTTAAGCAAGGGCAAATCAGGCCGCACACAAATGCAATCAAACCAGATTTAACAGTACCAAATAAACTTATGAGGCTAAATTTCAGTTTGAATGCATTGGTTGCTGACATCAAAGATAAAAAAATTCAGTTTGCAGGCATGCACAATACAGTTCATATTGATGAGAAATGGTTTTACATAACAAGAACAAGTGAGAGGTGCTACCTGATTCCAGGGGAGGAAGAGCCATACAGATCATGCAAGAGTAAAAGATTCATCACCAAAGTTATGTTTATGTGTGCTGTGAGTAGGCCAATATACACAGATGATGGAGAACTTGTGTTTGATGGAAAAATAGGACTATATCCTTTTACTGAAAAAATTCCAGCAAAGAGAAACAGCAAAAACAGAGTCAAGGGCACACTGGAAACCAAATCCATAGACTCAATAACTAAGAATGTAATCAAAGACTGTTTGATCAACAATGTAAGTTGTCCCTAATTGTTTTACTAGTTGATATACTCTCAGAATAGTTTCATCATAGATTACGCACAACTGTTTGAATCATTCAGGTCATACCAGCAATCAAGAAGAAATGGCCAGCAAATGCAGACAAAAATATCATAATCCAACAAGACAATGCAAAGCCACATATAAATGACTTAGATCCTGAGTTTAGAGAGGCTGCAAGATCAGATAGATTCACTATCAAGTTAATGTGCCAACCAGCTAATTCACCAGACACTAATGTGAATGATTTAGGATGGTTCAGAGCCATACAATCCCTACAAGTTCAAAAAGCAGCATACACAGTAGATGAGTTAGTGGCAGCAGTTGAAGAATCTTTTGATTCACTAAGTCCTAAGACACTGAACAATGTATTCTTAAGCTTACAAGCATGCCTCATTGAAATTATGAAGGTTAAAGGTCACAACAACTACATTCTGCCGCACATGAAAAAGGAGAAACTATTGAGAGATGGTACACTACCATATGTTCTAGAGGTGGATGATTCACTAGTGAGGGAGTGCATCGACTACTTGATTGAAAGTGGTGAGGGACCACACAGAATACTTGATAATGTACTCATGGAATATTTTGGATATGCAGCCCCTGTAGATGCAGAACAAATGACCTAGGAGCCAAGACACTACTTTCATTTTGTTTTTGTCAAGACACATGGATCAACAACACTGCTTTACTTTTGTTTTTGTCAGGACATATGCATGTTCATGTTATAAGCAAACAACTCATATTGATCCAAACAATCAAAACTAATTCATATTGTAAGAAACACTATTGTAATTTTCTTTATAGTTCATATGCATGTTCATCTTGAAAGCTAATTCATGTTGTCATCACATCAAGCTAATGTGCCAAAGAATCAAATCACCATGTAAATACACAGACTCTAACTATATCAAACCACATCAAGACTTAATAATATACTGTAATTAAACACAACAAGCACATATTGTCCTCACATCAAGCAACCAAGCAAGATAGAAAATAAATCAGACACAGCAGAGACACCCGTAACAAATTTAATTACAAGGGTCGAAGGAATCTCCCATAAGACAGGTGGAAACCAAATCCCAAGCGTGTTTATGTAAAAGATCTGCAATTCCTCGCTCCAACCTTCACACCCAACCTCTAAATCAGCAACAAAGTCACCTAGACCAGATCTGGTCGAACGGGGAGACAACCCTAAACCTAATTCAAGCGAGCACGGCACCATCGTCTCATTCCAATGCCATGTGGAAGCACACATGCACGTAAGCTCGGAGATTGGAATGTCGGACAGAACAGATTCGTCAAACGGGTTCTGAGAAACCATCGACCACTCGTTAAACGGGGTTTCAGGAACCCACGACTCGCCGCCATGACCCGCCGTCACTGACATGTCGATTGTAGGACTTGCGGCGACAGTAGCCGGCGTCAAAGGGGTGGGGTTCATGTGTGCTTTAGATCCAGGGTTTCTCAGAGAAGTTTGGACTGTTTTGGGGGAAATAAACGGCCTTAGATAGCTGAAGGGTAGGTTGGTCAAGTAATTAGGTTTTTAATTGAATTAATTAAACTTTTAATTAGCTAATTAGTGTAATATTAAATTATTTTTTTGGGATAATTTATTACTGAAAATAGAAATGGATAAAAAGAAGTGGGACACCCAAAATAGAAAAATGGGTAAAAAGAGCTGGGACGGAGGGAGTATATAATATATGCAGAGGAAAAGGTGTTTTTACTGAGTTATAAAATAACAACTTTACCTAAAAGTTTGAGCTTGTAGATCGCATATTATATTTACTTTTATATAGTTTATTTCAAATACGTTCCTCACATCTAAATTTATTTTTTTTTTCATTTCTGTTTGTGGGTAATTGTTAGGATTTGTAGTCAAAGAGGTCGGCCTGAGCTTTAATACAATGTTAAACAAACAATTCACTAAAATGTTAGGCATTAGGATGTATATTAATTTAATATATTTTTTTCATTATGACATACAATGAATAATCACTTTTTTTTTTCTCCCTAAACTCTTTTGTGGGCTGATCGTGTGTGTATTTTTATGTCGGAAACACACGGACAGTATATACAGACCACATCGTGCTAAACTCGAAACCTTGCATGGAGACTTGAAAAGCATTTTCAACGCCATTGAAATGCATTATTAATACATTGAGATCATCAATAGAATTAAAAAAGATGTGATGAAAGAGATCAGCCAATGATTATTTAGGCAAATTAATTGAATGATCAAAAAGCGTAACGTCTTTCAAACTTTCCTCGTCAAACTACTCTACCAATGCAATCTTCTAAGTGGATTATGAGTCAAAAGGTGCAATAAATACATTTTTAAAACAAGAATTGATTGTTAGAGATAAAGCTATTGTGTTGGGCTTCTTCCCAGATTCCTATAATATTGTCTTAATTGTTCTCAGAGATTACGATAACTTAGGTGAATTATAGTTGAGTTGACAAGATATTGAATTTAGTAATAATTACCAAGTACTTTATTATAATATCCTTTGTATGCACATCGTATGCAATGCAATGCAATGACAGCATAAGAAGTCGCAGTTTCAAGAATTGAAGTTTTATATAATAATTAATAAGAGAAAGGGAAACTTACACTTAAATACCTATTTGTATAAAAATTGTCAATTCAGTCCCTTGTCAGCATTTTTTTACATGTAGGTACCTAGTAGAATAAAGTTTTTACATATAAGTACCCATTTGCGCCCAGATACATCATAAAAGTATATTTAGGTACGATATAGAAACATATTGTGGTACATAATACCGTAAGAAAAGGTACATCATATAATAAATTTAGGTAACATAAATAAACGTATATAGGTACAACATAAACGCGTGATGTGGTACATAATATACATATAAAAAGGTACGTCAAGCATGATAAAATGGTACACACAACCAGTTGGGTACTTAAATATAATTTTTTTCTGACAGGATACTGAATTGTAACTTTTTTATACAAATATGTATTTAAGTGTAGATTCCCGTAAAAGAAATTATATTATAATTATTATCCCTCAAACACCGCTTCCGAAAACCCTATAATCCCTTATTGACTTTCAAACTCCAAATAAATATTTAAATGTATTATTTAATATTTCTCCATCTACCTCAGTTACTAAACTATTAAAAAGCAAAATTAAACACAAAATAATAAGTATATATATATATATATAAGGACCTAAAGAGACCTAGTTGATCAGATTCAACCCATCTCTCTTCTCTTTCTCTGTTAAGTGTGTGTGTGTGTGTAAGTTCAGTACAAGTTATTCAGGTCTGCGTCGTCATCACCACACCCTCGTGCATTAAGGGCTCTCTGATGAAGTTTCTATTATAAGACCCAACATATGTGCTCCTTACACGGCGGGGGATTTGCCTTGTAAATGCGTAAAACAACTTAGTTGTGCATAGATATAATACACTCACAGTTATTGTAAGAAAGCGTAGATTCTAAGGAAAATAATAGAAGGTTTAGTTAATCCCCATGACCTTATCAGTATGTGGGTTTTTTTTTTCAGGCGGTTCTTGGTGCGTTATGTGTCTCTTTTTTATTATTTCAAGTTCGTTTTAGAATAAATAAATTATATATTATGTGTGTTTGTGTTTTTTTTTTTTTTTGAGGGGAGACTGTTCATTTATTTCTGTTGAACTGAATACAGGGAGTAGGTGATGTTAAAGTGGGCTATATAAGAAGAGACGCTGTCTTAGCAAAAGCAAACACACTTCAATACGCTTCTTCTCTGCTGCAAGAAATAAAAACCCAAGAAATAATTTTATAGCAGAAAGCTTCATCATCACACAATCATGGCGTCTTCAAATAGGCACTGGCCAAGCATGTTCAAGTCCAAGCCTGCTGCTCATCATCTACAGTGGCAACATGATATGAACTCTTCTCTCAGAACCCCATATGCACCTGCTGGTGAATTAATGAAACTTTTGATCTATATGCATATTATAATCATCAGCTGATTCAATTACAGCGTTTGTGTTATTCTTGTTTTATTACTCATTAATCAATGATTAACTAATTTTTCCTTTTTTCAAGGGTTTGAAGAGAGAACTCCCGAGCCCAAGCCGAGATGGAACCCTAGGCCGGAGCAGATTCGCATCCTCGAATCCATCTTCAACTCAGGGATGGTCAATCCTCCGAGGGATGAGATCAAGAAGATTAGGGCTCAGCTGCAAGAGTACGGACAAGTCGGAGATGCCAACGTTTTCTATTGGTTTCAGAATAGGAAATCAAGAAGCAAACACAAGCAGCGCCAGCTTCTTCAAACCGCCGCCGCCGACGCCAAGTCGTCTCTGCCCAACAACAACACACCAGCACCACCTCCGCCGGCAACCACCACAACTCAGCCCACGGCCAATAAACCCTTTGTCACGGAGGATCCGTCCTTTTCATCTTCATCTTCTGACAAATCATCCTTCCACAGTGCTTCAAAGGAGAAGACAACTCCTCAGTTACTTTCAGTTGGTCCAACCACTGTCATGGACCTGCTTAATTCACCTACTGCTTCTGTGAACCAGCCCTTTTTCCAGGGTACTTATTCTTCGACTGATCAGTTCATGAACGAACCCTTCTTTTTCCCTCAAAAGATCACTGAAGGTTCACCTACTACTGCTACTGTTGCTGCATCTTTCACGCAAGGGTTTTGCTTCCCTGACGTTGTTGTGTCTAGCGTAGCTGATGATCACCATGCTGCTGTTGGGAGTTGTTCGAATTTTCTTTTCAGTGAACTGATGATGATGAACAGTAGCCCATCGAAGAATAAGGTGGCTGCAGCTGAAGATGATGATGAGAACATGAAATTTGAACAGCAACAACTCAGTCATTATGCTGCTGTGACCACTGCTACTGTACCCAGCTGTGTTGACACTCCTATTCTCTCGGTCCCATCTACTGTCGGCGATCTTCTTCATGGTACGTTTACTAACTTTAAATCTGCATCTCCCATAATACAATACAATTAGTTCAGTTTAGTTTTAGGGTTTTTAAGGTTAATAAAAATTTGTACAAGATAAGGTTTTCTGACCCACTAAAAATAGCATTTTTTCCATTTGATCTAAACATGTTTCCGTAAGGTAGGTCTCTTCAATAGTTAATTCTTCACATTTCGTCAAGACTTAACGTTTTATTACATCTGCCATTATATGTGTCTACAGTCATCAATCTCTTGGTTTTTGGCATATATCATGCGTTACAAAAAATGAATGCATTTATGTCATATACTGCGAAAAAGGACAGAAAATAAAATTGTCTTTGGCCCGTAATTCCTGTTCCCTTGTTCCTTACAACGTCTGCATGGATTGACTTGTGCCTTTTTTTTTTTCTAAAATTAAGACTATGACAGTCCCATCTATCTCAACAGAATATATATATATATATATATATATATTGATGAGATATCAATCAAGAAAGTGACGACTGATTTGATGTTCCTGTGAATAATATTATTACAGGCGAGCCCACAAACAAATCAACGGTGGTCATCAACGATGTGTGCTTTGAGGTGGGCTATGGACCGTTCAATGTAAGAGAAGCGTTTGGCTATGACGCAGTGCTGATACAATCCACAGGACTGCCCGTCCTGACCAATGAGTGGGGAGTGACTCTTCAGCCACTGCAGAATGGTGCTTTCTACTATCTCCTTCGAACACCCTTTGCGCCTAACTCGAGCAACATCTTCGCCAATGATCGGACCATCGATATGGTAATAAAAAACCTTCCTTTGCTTAATGTTTACTTGGATTATATCAAGAATCGGCTGCTATCTTAGATATCGAACTTTCTTTTCTTTTCTTTTTTCGTGAGGAAATAGATCTAGAAGAATGTCGGAGAGTACTTGAAGATCAAAGGCTTTGGATTGGATATTTCTACTTTTTCTAGTTGTTTTTCTTAGTTTGTTTGTCTTTCATATTCGAACATTTGCCTTATGAATTTATCATCAATAGCTCAAGCAACAGCCATATCCAAATATATGTGTTGTGCAAGCATAGCCTTTCTATTTATATTAGGCAAACTGCTTTCTGCCTTTTATTATTACCTCTTTTTTTCTGAAGCTATAGATGCTCTTGCCTTTATTAATGCTAAAACGCACGTCTTACCTTTGACACTGTAATAATATCTACTCCGAAGCTTAATTCCTCAATTATATAAGGCTATTTATCCGTCTAAACCTGCATTTACATGATGTAATCAATGTAGGTATATTATAGGGTTTGAATCATGCAAAATATATATATACAAGTAATAAAATGAATAGTGTAAAGAAAATAACATTGTTGCATGAGTAGTCAGAATCAAAGAAAATTACTATTCGAATACAAAGATTATGTTATATTATATATATACACATGTATATAAACACTTTTCAGCTTTATTACCTCCATACAAAATAATATTAAAGAAGAAATGCCCAGCTAGTCCTGATATCAAGCACGGAGAATCAAGAACACTTTGCATGAGTGCATCAGTTGTTGCGTCATTCCATATAGAAGATTCCCACTCTCGCATTTTTCTTGCAACAATTATATATCTTACACAAACCACCCCCAAAATATCTTGTGTGCTGCTATTTAATTATTTTGGGCTCTATTTTCCTTCATCTGTCCAAAGGTGAATCTCTAGGATTATTATTATTATTATTATTATTTGGTAATTCGAGTCATCTGGGGGGTGGGTTTTGGTTGAGCTTGAGTGGTGCAGAATGATTACGTGCAAAATGGTCTACTTTTTTTTTTGGCAAGTTTTATTTATTTTGTTTATTTATTTACTGTGGTTGAAAGCTTTGAGTGACTTTTGAGAGATAAAACCATCTGCAAAAAGACCCCTTTTTTATTCCCTTCAATGCCTCAGTAGCTGTAGTGTGTTGTTGCATGAAACATCACATTGACAGTAATGATCATATTCTCACATAGCACACACACATATGTGTGTACCTACGTAGAGGGACTGCATATAAGTATGAAAACGTATATAGTATATATATACATATTAATAAGAGGTGAAGATATCCTATGCGATATTTTAAGGTGAGACAAAGTGATTTGATTCTTCCAATGTAGTAATGAGACAACATTTGATGAAATGAAAGCCAAACTCTGAATTAGGTATGTTGGATGTCATGTCCTCTTCTTTCAGACCTCTCTTTATATCCGAACTACTGTTTACTTGAAGATCATCCATCACTTCTCATACTGTTTGAGAGAGAGAGAGTCCACGGTTAAAGAAAAAATGGGCCAAAACATTGAAGAATGTCCAAAATAGTGAAATGGGTTGGAGATAAATGAGTTATGGTGTTTTAGATCTAAGGAAAGATGAAAAGGACATTCTTGTTTACAATTATCATACAAGGTTTTGCAGAAACTATGATATTCCTCATAAAAAAAAGGTTCTGTTTTTCTTCATCTAATTAATTCTTACGCTAAACTTACGATGTGATATCAACGGGTCTAACGAACGCAAAACGCGAATATGGATTGGATGACATCAAAAGTTCCATCACAACAATGTTCTTCGGGTAGCTGCTGATCTTGAGACCAGGTTCTAATAAACCTGCAATAAAAATGCTCAGAAATAACTAAAAACACGCAGCAGAGCTGCATATATGCGAAGCACGGAAGATACGAACATACGTTAAGTACATACATACCGGGAGATAGATTCTTTCCGCTATATAACTCCCACGACAAGGGGTTTGCTGCCCAGTTGTTAACAGCAACTCGGTTCGTCGGTTGAAATCCAATGATCTTTCCTTCAGTTGATAACACAACCTGCTTGGTGTGTACAAGGAAGAAAATACGAAGAGCTCAACTTTTCTAGCTAAAGCAAAGAATTGACATCAGCGAGTAGTTTTACAAAAGAGGAAAAAGATTGCCAATATATACATGGAAAATTAGAGTTTATAATTAGCATAGATGTCGAAATTACTATATATCAACTAAAGAAACTGTGTTTTGACAACATTCGGTAGGGAAAACTGATACATAGATGAATAAGAAACAGTGAGTACCTGATATGTGGCAATTTCTTCTAATGCTTTGGCATCTTTGTCCCTTGTTCCTAATGGAACGGAAGAGGGTGACTTGTCAAGCATATTGGAAATGGAACGGAAAGAACTATCTTTTTGAAGGAACGAGGGAAGTTCTCCAACGGATGCACAAGGACCGGGCGTTACATGGATTTCTCCAGGCCAACCAAGAGAGGCTTTTATTCTTCTAATCATTGAGATGCAGTACTCTTCCAACTAGACGTGCAATTCAATGTCAGACATGGAAATCATATGTGATTGCGAATGAGAGTAACTATGTAATGTTCATTTAGCCAGTAACAAACAACTATGAAACACAACTTCACTGCTTGCTCACCTCTGATGATTCCACAGAATGTTGTGGAAGGACACTAATTTCAGATATCTGAGTGTGCGAGTTATCTTGACTGTAGATTTTGTTGCTAGGCAGATAAATTTTCTTCAATACACTGATAGCTACGAGAAAAATCCCACTAGCAAAGATAACTGATAACATCTTCAGCAGGGAATTTCCCTGACGTAAAAATGAACCAAAAAAGAAAACGGTATCGTGATGGTTAGCCACAAAATGGCAGAAACATCAGTTTCTATCAGGTAAAAGGCATGTTTGGGTTCAGGCAAACACGGTGATTTACCTTATATGCAGTTAGGTTGGAAGATCTTGGGGCTGTATGATACAACAGTCTCTTCTCAGGCAGAGTGAAGACATCTTCAAAATACATATCGAGAATATCAGCCAAACAAACCTGCACCAACTCTAAACAAATCAAATGAGAGCTACACCAACATTGCAATATTTAAACAATACAACAGTAACTGCAATCACTGGATTCACACATGTATGAGGTCCTATATTCTATTTTATGATTTGTCCATTTCTACAATTAATGGAAGGAGATGACTATATCTTGAAAACATCTAGAACATAATCTCATTAGCATGCATCTGCAATAGAATAAATTTAGGTGAAGAGACATTTACCATCTGGGAATGAGTAAGAACAGCTTCGCATTTATTTCCCTCAGATTTTTTCCACCCTTCGAGCTTCACACCATTGAGTTTTTCAGCATCGATTTCCAACATATAACTCGGAACATACTCACTTAACCATACGCAAAACTCAGGACCGCCAATCTTTTCCAATTTCGAAAATACAGGCGATATCCACCAAGTGCTCTTCAACTGCGTCCGTTTGAGCTTAAGTTTTCCTCTTTCCATGTTAAATTTACTCAGCAACGTCCGAACATTAGAAAGTATCTCATGCTCAAGAAAGCTGTATAGAATAACAGAAGAATCTCTCGAAGAAATTTGTTTACGCTTATTGAACAAACCAAAGAATCTACTCGAATCTCTATTCTTAGAGTCGTGAAGTAAATGCTTCTCCGTGCTTTCAAGGGCAACAAGGCATACAGCCTCTCCAAGTGCAGAGATAACCTTCTCATTCGACGAGCTCAGAGTTAACGACAGAGTTACCTGCCGATAGCAAATGCAATAAGAAAATTCATCACCTGCAGGACAGAAAACTTAAATTATGACAGGGAAAGCTAATCATATTGCTGGTGCAGGCCTAATGAACTTTCATAGCAATCTCTTACATCTCTTGGATTTTCAAGATCATTCATATCCCTTTCAGTCCCAGGTCCAAAAAGCCCCAATTCTAGATTCCAAAGATCGTGCAGTACCACTTGTCTAAACGTCATGGCCAGTATATTTTTCGACGTAGTGCCTTGTAAGATTTCTTTAGTCAGAGTCTTTCTGAGCTTCACAGCTTTCTCCTTAACTTTCCTCGCAGGTAAAAACTGGACATAGAAATTTGAAAAAAAAAAATTAATTTGAATCTAAGCAAAACTGAAATCAAAATGCGAAGCCGAATGAATCCAACATTTTCAACAGAGAGTACTCACCAATCGAGTGGAAACCGTACTGTGCTCATCGGCATTTCCAGGAAACACGGTCTCAACCACCATCGCGGACATTTCGGATGACAGGTGCTCGTCGGCGGCCTCTCCTCCATCGGCTGCGGCAGCGGTGACTGCCTGACTAAAGTCGACTGCTCCGACGAGCGTGAGCCTAGCCAAGTCGTTCTCGAAGGTACGGACAGCTGGCAGAGACTCCTCCTTGGCTCCGAACTCTGCCACAGCATCGAGAACAGCTTGCTCGGAATTGAAATTTGGTTGCTGTGGAGAAGCTGCAGAGAGGACTGAACGGTGATTGCGGGTGATTTTCGGGGGCGATTTGGGGAATGAAGCCGAGGAGCGTTTGAACGGCTCCGACGAGGGGAGGATGGTGATGAGTGCGCAACTGTGTGCGGGAGAAAAACTCGCCATTGAAATTCGGAGGTTTGCGATGAACGTTATGCAAACCTAGGGTTTTTCCGCTGTTACATTACATCCAAACCAATTAGCCAAGTTAATTATTGCATCATATTTATCTATACGTTATAAATTTTTTTTTTCTTGAATGTTTATCGCATACGATTGCGGTTCTCACACTATAACTAAGTTGAATTGAATGTGAAACATAAAATTTAATGTTAAAACATATGAAATTTATTGTTGGTATCTATTTACTATTATAAAAGACCGTTTGATAGCCGATTTACAGTAAGTAGCAGGTAAACCTCAAACACACACGCGGCTGAAATAGATACATTTATATATACATATACAAAAGAACCACGCACGTGGCTGAAATAGGAACATTTATATATACATATACAAAAGAACCAAAAATGTTATTCCAGGCCGTGTCTCTCTCGCGACTCAAGCTCGGCGCCCTCGGCTCACAAGCTCTCCTACAATACCATCACCAAGGTCTCCAGTCTTGTCATGTTCATCATGGCGCGCGCAATGGACCCATCAGAGAAACCTAATGCCGTCGTAAACCTTCAAAAGCTCAACTTCGAGAAAGCGTACCATTCCTCGATTATTTCAAAGAATTTCAACACTCGAATTAGTTCCTCTCAATTTTCAATGATTGCCGCCAGATGGGGGTGGATATCCTTCTTATTCATCACTCGTCTACAAGCTCACAAAAGCCAAATGTGAGGACATTGATGTTGTCTTGAGTATCTCGAAAATCTATGATGCAAACTGCGGCGAAGATCTTTTTACAGGGTTGATGTGTCATTAAGAGAAATGTGGTATGTTGAGAAAGTATATGATCTGTTTCGTGAGATGGGAACGTCGTTTAATTGTGGGCCGACAGTATAGAGTTTTAACACAATTTTGCACGTATTGGATGATAATGGGTGTGTTGATGAAACGTTCAATTTGTTTAAGACGGTTTTAAGATGTGTTTTAGGTTGAATTCTGTTTCCTTCAATGTCATGATCAAAATGTGGTTGAAGGGAGTGAATGGGGTAAGGCATTAAAGGTGTTCGATGAAATGCTCGAGAGGGCGTGGAGCTTACTGTTGTCACATCCAACTTGAAGATTGTTTTTTTTTTTTGTAAAACGGGCGCTGTGGGAGGGGCAAAGAGGCTGCTTGAGGATATGAGGGCCAAAGGAGAGCGACGAAATGCGGTTACGTATGCTCTATTGATGGAAGTTTTTTGTGGTTCGAGGAAGTTTGATGAGGCAACGGAGGTGATGTTTGATTTGGAGTACCATGGTTGTAAAGTAGAGCTCGTGAACCATGGTGTTATGATATCCGACCTTTCAAAGAGGGGATTGATTGATGAAGCAATGCCGTGCTTGTTGAGATGAAGAAGTGACGAATTACACCAGACGTGGTTATTTAAAACATATTTATCGACTATTAGTGTCGGACGGGCGTGCCTTTGGAGGGATGCAAACTATTAGTGGATATGCAAGTTAAAGGTTGTGAACTGAATGATGCTTCATATAGAATAGTGGTTGATGATTTATGCAAAGCTGACGACGTCATGGGAGTTTTGAAGGTTTTGAATGCCATGCTGCAGAGTAAACACTGTCAAGTGTTGAAACTTTCCAACTTCTTTTCGTGGCCTTGTTTAGGAGTGGGAAATTAGACGATGCTTATTTTGTTTTAATGGAGATGACCAAGAGTGATATTGATATAGCTTAAGACTCGTTGGAAACCACTGTCGAGAACATTGCACAAACAATGAACATATTGCTTGCGAGTTAGCTGATACCATATAGACAGTCTATTGAAGTATGTTCAAGTTCTACTACCTTTATTCGTGGAAGGTATGATTTTCTTTCAAATCTACAATATTATTTATCTTTTTGTGGGATCATCTGCTTTTTTTTTTCGAAACGATAGCTTAGTTTCATAGTACAAAGGTAACAGAGGCTAAATAGCCCGATACAGTCTCTCCGGTAACAGATCCCGGTAGAGAATAAAGGCTCACAGACGAGCAAGAACAACAAACCAATAAAAGAGAACAAAAAACCGACGGAAAAATAAGATCAATGGTCTCAGACCCCAAGAACTAAAGAACCTATCACAAAATGGCTATTAAGCCAAATCTACAATACTCTTCATTTTCTTCGGACTTCGACTTCAAAATCTCATCTTCATCGGAGAAGGCTCCACAAGGGAGAAGAAGCTCCACAAAGGAGACAAAGCTCCCGATCCACGCACTCCCAAATAGGGAGACACGAAGGTAGTGGTGACGACATTACATAGTGCGGGCGACGGTAGCAGGTGGCGGCGACGGGGTGGTTTAAATAACCAAATTCAGACACACTTTTACATATGAATCACGAAGAAGCACCTGGAACCCCACTGATGATTTGATTGGTGTTATTACTCTTCTGAAACATGTTAGATGTGAGTATCGGCTGAGTCCCGTTAGGAAGGATATGATGTTGTTGTTGACTATGCTTCAATTGTTTTTTATTTGAGGGGATTATGTTGTGTTCACGTCCAAGACAACGACATTGGGCTTGGCGAAGGGAAGTTGGCCTTCACCTACGGTGGGCCTGGCCTGGCCACTCTCTCCATCACGGCTATGTTTGAGGGAGAAACATTTTGTGCACACGATGTAGTAGTAAGTGGTTTACATATAATTCATTAGGTTTTTGTATTCCTGTAAATAATTGTGTAATAATATATATTGGGCATTCAGAATTCAAATTATGTGATTTAATTGTTTTCATTACCTTTATATTATTCCATCCACTTTGTATGATACTTTTCCGGGTCGAAGTTTCTCTTAGCCGCACAACGTGCGGCGACTGTAATCTAGTTTATTAAAGTGTGAGAGGAGGATAAAAACTGTCAATTTTAGTATGTAAACTTATTTGCATTTTGATTCATTCATTTATAATTTATTTTAATTGAGTATTTATCATTTTAATCCTAAACATTTTTTATTATAATTATATCCTACAAATTATTTTTATAAATATATATTAAAAATAATATTTCATCTATTAAAAAATATAAATTAAAATAAAATATAAAATAAAATTATTTATTTATATATGAAGCACTGTGCAAAAAAGACTAGTTTTATTTATTCTTTGTAATTAAAAATCCCATCGGTTAATCTTTGTCCATGCATAAAAACTAGGTAAGGTTTGTCATTGTGAAATATCAGAAATTCCTCGAACTTTCTTCTAAATTTACCCAATTAATTTTATAGTTACCCAATTTTGTTACAATTTTATTCTTATATCGATTGATATATGAATAATTAAGTTTTACTTGAGAAATCGATTGTTATATCAATAAAATATCAAAATTGATAAAATTTAAAAGGAATAATAACTTTAAAAAATTGGCTATAGATGAATATTTTGAAATCGGCCACAACAATTGAGAACTCAAATTGCAAAAATATCGACGAAAATGTTGATAAATATCGTAAGATATTTTAATCATTAGTTTATGGACAATAATAATTCAAATGAAGATGCTAAAAACAATATTTATGCATACACTAACACTAACCATAATATATATAATTGGAAACCATTGATATATTTTAAAGTTAAAAAGTAAACAGATGACCAGCGAGATAAACACAAACACTTCAAGGTCAGTAAGTAGAGACAAAGACCTTAATATGACTGACGAGCCAAATCAAGAATCTCGCCTTGGTCTTCTAGCAGTTAAAAACGGCCTAAAATATAGTCAGATAGATATTACAAAGCTGTACTCGTCGAGTTGACAACGAAACTATTGACAAGGAACCTTAAAAATCTGATCAGATTCATCTCTCTGATCCAAGCAAGACGATAACGAAAAGGGAAAGAAGAAAGACGATGAAATGAAAAAGAAAAGGCGATGGAATAGTATATAAATATACCCATCGACAAAGTGCCTCTTATTGCAGATACTTACCACGTAACACGAATCACGTAATGTAGTACCTGTTGATATTGTCGACCAGATAATCATATGATGGATTATCATTGTTGTTATTATTAGGAGCATCATAGGTATTTTGGGGGGCACCATCTCTTAAGTTGGCTTTTCCTCTCCCCTTAACGGCACGGCGATGCTTCTCATTTGGGAACTCAGCGGTTAGCTTTCCCATTTGCTTCTGCAGATCAGCGACGGAGTCGACGTTCACTTTTCCTTTGGGCGATTTCTTAGGCTCCACGCGTTTCACTTCGAGCCTATAAAGAGCACACGCATCGTATTTGTTGATCTCATATTCGAAGAGGTGCCACTCTAAATTCTCCATTGGCTGAGGATCCATGTAGTAAGATCTCTTCAAGCCTCCGAATTCATTCATCACTTGTTTCCTTGATTCGTGCCAGCCTCTTCCATTGTAATCTGGGAGAGATCTTTGCTTTCTGTTTCCACTTTCGAAGGCTCTTCGAGGCTTGTCGAAGAAAAGCCACTCCCTGATCGTTTCGCCGTCTAAAACAGTAAGATCGAATAACTCTGTGGAAGAAAACAAGTGAATGAAACTATGAAAGTGAGCCAGGCAACAATTTTATACAAAATGAGCATATGATAAATGTGAGTGTGCTTTTACCAGGTGCATTCCAAGGGGATTTTGCAGTGGCAGCACCCTCACATTCAGGGATACCAACGTCTTTTCCTTGTGCCTTAGCACTAAGAGCAGCGAAAAGCAGGTTGTCTTTTAGGCCAATCCCACCGGGTCGAACCACCGGCGGTCGACCGAGAAAACCCTCATTGGGTGCAATCCCAGCATGATAACTGCTGCAATAGTCATCAGACTTGTCGCTCCAATCTTGGCCAAGTGCTGGCCTGGTGCAGTCCCAAAGGGCGCATTTTGGTCCTAGGAATGCGTAAGGTGGAGGGTCAAAGTTCTGTTGATAGTCCGAGACTTGAAGTCCATCGTCATCTTCACATACAAACCCGGCGCCACTATACCCAGGGAAACAATGTGGTCCAAACTCGGGGGGAAAATCAAACGAATGATAGTCCAACTGTGTTGGCTCATTCATGTTGTTCATTCCCATGTCATTGACCCCCATGCAAGCACTCTTACACCCATCAACCAATTTGAAGCCTTGTTCATGTGGAGCATTTGGCAAACTCATATTGTTCATCACCATATTGCTGGCACTCATTGGAGTAGGTTTGAACTCCTCAACTAATTGCAAGCCTTGTACTTGAGAACCCTTTGACAAATTAAAACCCTGTAAGAAAAGCAGTAAATATTAAGCACGT
This sequence comes from Lindernia subracemosa, assembly GCA_028392965.1. Classification (NCBI taxonomy): domain Eukaryota; kingdom Viridiplantae; phylum Streptophyta; class Magnoliopsida; order Lamiales; family Linderniaceae; genus Vandellia; species Vandellia subracemosa. The sequence goes on along the minus strand of JAQPCC010000125.1, from coordinate 508,442 downwards.
CAAGCAAAACAATGCAGGTGAAATAAAAATAATATAGACTTAGATAGTCATAATCAAGGGATCCTCCTTCCTCGGTCCAACAAACCCACAAAGACTATGGTTAAAATAAAGCGACAAATTCTGTATTCTGAACTTATGGGTTGTAACAAAAAACAAAGAGAAGAAAACAACTGTGGCTCTAGCTCTACTAATTCACTGTAAGTTTTGCTGGAAAATAACTAACCCCTTGAGAAGTGGATCCATTCACTGTCTTTTGTTCATCAGGTTCTGGTTTTGGCGCAGCTAATGCGCTGGTAGCATCATCCTCCTCGTCACAAAGCTGCAGCAGCCTCTGTATCTCAGATGAAAAACCACACAGGCTCCCTCCCTTGATAAAGACAATCCAATCCAAAAATAAGACTCCACATATAACCCAATCCAAGAATAAGACTGCACATATATCCCAATCCAAAAATAAGACTCCACGTATCTAATCCTTCACGTGAAAATCATTAACTTTGTTCTAGTTGTCAAACTCAAAACATGCTCAAGATGATATAAAAGTAAGTAACAAATCAAGTTCTCTACAATACAACTTACTAATCAAGTAAAAGCCAGTCCTTATAACAAAGTTTACCAGTTGTAGAGAAGACGCCGGAGAAGGCTCATTCAACTCAGCTTGCCATTCGCGAAGCATCTGGTGAACTTGCTCCTCGAGCAGGGCGACATCAATAGTCCGACTCTCCTTTCGCGCAGACTGTAAATCGCTGAAAATTCCCTGTAGATCATCAACGCGGTTCTTTTCTCTGTCCTTGAAGAGCTGGTGAGATGAAGACTTAAGCGTGCCGCTCTCCAAACGCTTCCCCATCCAATTATCAATTGCTTAGCTCACAACTCTATAGAAGCTGAACCAAGTGTTAGATCAAGTGCAAATTACGTTTAAAAAAAAAAAAAAGACACCAAGCAATGATCCACAATCCACAAAGCAAAACAGAACCGCATAAACTTAAGATTATGCAGAAACATAATTCAAAAATATAAAATAAAAAAGAACACGAAGTCACGCCCTTCAAATCCCAAGCACAAACCACATACAAGCAAGAAATAAGCCTAAAATTAAAAATCCACAACCACATACCCTAAATCGGCGGCGGAACTGATGATTAATCGGATAAAAGAGATACGCATGCACCAAAACACCGAAAACGACCGACAAAATATAAAATACACACGAAAATCAGGGGAAAAAAATAATAATCAAAACCTAATAAAAATCAATCGATACCACAGGTAGGAGTCCCCTGAGGGTTGATTGAGAGCGGGCTTTTCTCTTCTGTGCGTTGAGTATATTGAGAGAGGGTAAAGTAGGGGCGTATTTTCCCTATAATTTTCAGATTTTATTTATTTATTTTTTCCTTCTGATTCTTGCCTGCCTTTTCTTTTTTAGCCGTTCTTTTTCTTCTTTCTTTCTTTTTTTCTTTTTTTTTTTAAACAATTTCTTCCGTGGTGTGATTTGACAGATATGCCCCCGACTAGAGGTTTCAACTTTAAGGATACGTCAGGGTAAAAAATGAGTTGAGACGACTCGACTAGAGTTTGGGTCGAACTCCAACTTAGTCCACTCATGAGTCTTCGAAAGTTAGCAAACTTTTTTTTTTCTTAACTTTATTGTACTTTTTGGTAATTTTTTTATTATTATTTAGTTAAAAGTTCGAGCTCGACGAGCTTCGTTGGCTAGAAAAACTCGACGAGCTCACATATAATTGCTCGAGCCCAAAAAATGAGCGTCTCATTTACACCCTAGGACATGTATGTACTGAAACAATTGATGCGTAGTCACATCTCATTTATGCAAAAGATGTGTTATCTATACTTACAAATAATTGTTTAGTGTAATTTGGTACTTTATTTGTTCTTATAATTTTACCCTTCACTTGTTAATTTATTTCAATTTTACACTTCAATTAAAATTTTAGCTACTAAGCATTTTAAATTAATAATAATATTTAAAACATAAAATAATATTATATATTTATATTGTATTGCATATGTGTGCTAAAAAATACTAGTATTATATATAAACATTGAGCAACTAGAATAATTAATTTTAATTAAATTGGTATGTCAAATTTAATTATCATTTTATCCTTTTTTTTTAACTATTCCAACTTTATCCTTATATCAATTTATTAAATTGAAATTATAATATAATAAACACTTTAAATTAAAAACAACTCTTACAATATAAAACAATAATATACATATTTATAAAATAGAACACATGCATCGAGTATGCTTAGTCGATGCCTTTTGAAATAAAGATTTTCTAAATTATTAAACATTACAAATATATACATATTTATATAATAGAACGCACACATCGAGTATGCCTAGTCAATGCCTTTTGAAATAAAGATTTTCTAAGTTTATTAAACATTACAAATATATATATATATGTGTGTGTTAAATGGTCCAAATTTAAAATAATATATAATATATTAATATATTTTTATTTACAACACGCTCTTCACGTTTAGATTAATTTTTTTTTAATTTAGCTTTATACGTGGAATTTTTTTTACGAGTGGTAGTAAGAAGTCGTACCAGTGATCTCTTATGATGAGCTTTGATACCATATTAAATGGCTAAACTTAAGCTTGAAATTAGTATATCATGTCATAATTTTATATCATAGGGCTCTTTCTAAATGCGAAAATAATTTTTTTTATTTTTACTTTTTAAGATGGCAAGAAACGCATAAAGCGTAGTTCCCACTAACTCTCCTAAAAAGGATTCTTGCAAGCTCTTCACCATATATAGTGTCGTTCTAAGCTAAAAATGCATTAAAAGTAGAAAAGAACATACATGTTTACGAATAATAAACTCATCGCCATTAAAGAAATTTTAAACATATGCTTATTCTATTCCATCGTCAAAAAAGTGTTCTTGGAGATATATTTCATTCGATTCCCTCGATCAGAAAAGAAGATAATTGGGCTTTAGAGGAGAAATCAAATGGGCTAGTATGTGGCTAAGGCCCATTATTATGGCCCGATACTTACAGAGCCCAGTCTACTATGTCCACTCTCATCTGTATAACCGTTTCAACTAACTCCCAGTTTATTACATAGAAGAAGTTGCACACAACTTATTCACTGGTATTTTACTCATACTGTACTGTACTCTAATATATAAATATATAATATTATTTTAAATTAATTGTGTATTCCTTAATTCTTTAAAATCATAAAATTATTTAAGAGCATATGATTATGTGAATTCAAAATTTAAACGGTACAATGGTAATTATTCAATATAAAATATATTAAGGGTAATAAGTTAAGATTAAAATAGTAATTTTATTGAACATGCCAAATTAAATTAGATCTGCAGTTTTTAGGAGGTCTTGATCCTTAATATAGTAGAATAGATAGAATAAATATATATTATATTATATTTGATTTGACACTTTTACAAATATAATATCAGAAGGTTATAATACACCGTAATATAATCATAGAAAATAATAACCTTAATGATTCGATAACACACTCCAGTTGTCCATTTGTATCCCTTTGTAAAATTTTCTTGGCCCTCATATCTCAGCCATCAGCATTCAACTGCATTTTGATCTTCAATAGCTCCACAGCAACGTCTTTCATATTCTTCCTCTCGCCGGGCGACTTAGCACAGCATTTAAGGCCCAGCTCCAAGATAGCGGCGATGCAACGCAATTTTTCGCTCGACTTTTCGTCGTCCGAGCTTATCAGATTAGGATCGACAACTCGAACTAACGAGCCGGGAATCGAACCCTTTACCCAATCCTTGAGGGTCAGCTCTCCCGAAAACATTTCGTCGGTCGGCCTTTTCCCCGTAAAGGTCTCCAGCAGCATTATTCCGTAGCTATACACATCGCATCTCGGGGAAACTATGCCTTCCGAACCGTATTCTGCAATAAAGTTTTTCATCACAATAATTATAATTTAAGGGCCCGTTTGCTATCAAATATAAGCCCACATAATATAAATAATATTAGGTAATATTGTGTTTGGTTTCTGTAATTACAGTCCGGATTTAATATTCCAGCCCGCTATTAGACCACATGTCCGGTATATATAAACTGAGTAAAAGGGCTGAGATAAATTATCCGAGGTTTCATAATAAATAATTTATCTTAGGCGTTTATATTAACCTTATAACCAGACGGGGCCTAAGAGTATCGCAAAACAAGTGAATATAAATACGTAAAAGACGGGCCTATATGCGTATACCTGGAGCCATATAACCGAGGGTTGCGAGGGTCCTCGTGTGCGTGACGCTTTCGCCTTCGTTCAAATACTTTGTAATACCAAAATCACTGACGCGGGCCACCATGTCTTCGTCCAGAAGGACGTTTTCGGGCTTCAAGTCGCAGTGAACCACCGACGTCGAATAACCGTGGTGGAGGTATTCCAATGCACTCGCGACGTCGATCATTATGCCGAGCCTCTGCATGATGTTTAGGGTTTCCTTTTCGGAATACAAGCGCTTCTCCAAGCTGCCGTTTTGCATGTATTCCAAAACTATAGCCTTGAAATCCTTATTCGTGCAGCTGCCGAGGACTCTGACGAGGTTTCTATGACGGAGATTTCTCAAAACGTCGCACTCGGCTTCGAACGACCTCAGCGAACCTTCTAACTGAATATGGAACACTTTCACCGCCAAGATCATTCCGTCTTTCAGAAAACCCTTATAAACCGAGCCGAAGCTTCCTTTCCCGAGTAAATTACTTTCGTCATAATGTTCAGTCGCACGTAGAAGCTCGTAATAAGAGAACCCCACGGGTTGTCCGGTCGCAGCATCGGGTATATCCGAAACAACATGAGGAGTCGTCTTCCTTCGATATTTTATCGCTAAATAGGTCAAGCATACGATAAAAAACAGGGCTCCAATTCCTACAGAAATGAGTGACACTAATAGGACCTTCTTCTTCGTCTACTTCGGTTTAGGGCAAGAAGAAACGTTGAACCTCGAAGGACCACACAATGCAGCATTGAACGCAAACGACTGGCTCGTGAAATTCCCAAAAGGCCCGTCCGCAGGGATCTCTCCTGATAATTCATTGTAAGAAACGTCGAAATACACAAGGTGTCGTAGCGCTTTTAAAGTCTTAGGGATCGTTCCGTTGAGCTTATTGCGTGAAAGGTCGAGGGAAACTAAACTGATCATGCCCCCCATTGACTCGGGAATAGGGCCCTCGAAGTTATTGTCGGCCAGATAAAGCTCTTGTAGCAGCGTTAACCCCACGAATGTGCTCGGAATATCGCCAGATAATTGATTCATCGACATATCGATCGATACCGCGGCCTTCAGCTTTCCTATTTGCGGAGACAAAGAACCGTCGAAAGCATTCGAGGAAATGTTAAGCGCCAAGAGATCTTCCAAATTCCATATGCTCGAAGGTATGCCGGAATTAAAGCCGTTGTAGGCCATATTTACCTCCCTCAAAGACGTCATATTTCCCAGGCATTCTGGCATCGAACCCGCGAGCCGGTTTCCGTGCAAGTCGATAAATGCCAAACTCCGTAGTTCGCAAAGATCGTTCGGAATGGTCCCTTCTATTCGGTTATTGGTGAGCGACAGTTTTTGAAGGTTTACCAAACTACGAACTGCTCTTGGAAACTCTCCATCTATATCGTTGTCGCCTAACTGTAAAACCACCAACGAGCTTAAGTTGCCGATTTCGTTAGGGATTTTGCCTTTGATGCCGCATTCAGCTGCACGAAAATCGGTAAGGTAAGTAGAAAGATTGCCGACAGATTCGGGAATATTACCGTTCAACGGATTAGATTCAACCGAGAGTATTTCCAAGTATTCGCAGTTCGCCAACGAGCCAATGAAGCTCCACTCGTTAGTGAAGCCGTTATATTCCAAGTTTAAGCGTCGTAAGAATCTCAAGTCCCCGAGGGCCTCGGGAATCGGGCCAGACAGTTTGTTTTGAGAAAGTTCCAACGTAATCAGCTTGGAGGAATTCAAAATAGATTTCGGAAAAGCGCCAACAAAGCCGTTGCCTCCAACGCATAGCACTTCAAGATTGCGCAAAAAATATCCCGGCTTCGACGGAAAGTTACCCGAGAATTTATTCGATGCGAGCGACAATTCCCTCAGGCTCGTCATGTTGTATAGGCTCATCGGCAAAGAACCGCTCAGCTGATTGACCCCTAAGTAAAGCTTCTCAAGCGCCACGAGTTCGCCAAGCGAATATGGTATCCCGCCTGCATAAAAAAAAAAAAGTTTCGAAAAAAAAAATGGCGAAAGAGGCGAAAGGCGCCAGCGTATTAATATAAATGTCGAAGAGTTCATCGGCAAAAAAGTGCGTATACGTACCCGTGAAGTTGTTCTCGGCCAGTTCGAGGGCTTGAAGTTGAGAACACAAGTGAATGCTCGATGGTACTTCTCCGTATAGGTTATTGACGCCTAAATAGGCTTCTCTGAGCGACGAAAGGCTGCGGCACATACCGTCGGGAAGTTTGCCCGATAAACTATTCTCCTTCAAGTTTAAAACTTGAAGCGTCGATATGTTGAAGAGGGTCGATGGTATCGAACCGATCAGTCGATTACCATAAAGATCCAACAAACTGAGATTACGAAGGTTCCCAATCCATTCTGGCAAGCTCCCTTCGATGTGATTGCTATACATACTGAGATCTTCAAGGCTTGTCAAGTTAGAAAGGGAAGAAGGTAGATAGCCCGAGAGCTCATTACCGGCGAGGTACAACTGCCTAAGACCGCGGAGATTCCCTATAGATTCTGGAAGCTTCCCTTGGAGAGAGTTGAACTGCACGACCAATGTAAGAAGCTTCGATTCGTTCGAAAAAGAGCCGAGAAATGAATCCAAACTGTTAAAACTGTTGTTGCTGAGATATAAGAACTCAAGCCGGGGCAAGAATGCAAAGCAAGGAGGGACCTCCCCGGCGAAGCTATTGTTGGTCATTCTTACGTACCTCAGCCTTCTCAGGCGCGAGAATTCCATCGGAATTATCCCGGAGAATTCGTTGCCTTTCATGTCGAGGGTGGTGAGGAAAGAGAGGTTTCCGAGCTCAGGCGGGATTTGCCCGGCGAGGCCCATGTAAGAGATGTTCAAGTAAGTCACCCTACCGTGTCGATTCCCGCAGGAAACTCCAGCCCAGGCGCAGGCCGGAGACGTTGCCGTCCAGCTCTGCGTGATAACATTGTAAGGGTCTGAGGTAATTCTTGCTTTCAACGACAAAAGGGCTGACTGATCTGTATTAGTGACAGCTGATGAAGAACATGTAAGGAAGACGATGAACAAGAAGAAGGGTGTAGAGAAGAGTTGAACGCAAATGTTGCTTAGTTCCATCGTTAATGGCGGCGGCTATGTGATCTTCAGAAAGATACTTTAGCAATGTTGTGAATGAATATGATATTATATTTGAGGTGTTTTATAGCACTTCAGATACAATACAACATGGGGAGTACTATGAAGACAGCGCAAGGAAATAAATGTGACTACGACACTAATTTGGAAAGAAACGAAGATTGGCGACGACTCATATTGACTTAAAATTATGAAAATAAATCAAACGATCCAAGAGACAAATCTTATTTTACATGATTACTTTTCAAATGTAGATGTATAAGAAAAGAGATGTTACAAAAGAGAGGCCCATCTGTGTAAGAATACGTTTAAAGAAGGGCGTCTGCCTCCTTCAAGTAACTCCAATCCATTTGCAGACAGAGACAGATGCGACTGCCTAGTTTGGCATGACATTGTTGTAAGGGTCAAAGAGCAAAGAGATGATTGATATCTAGCCGTTATAGCAGCTGGCCGTAAACATGTAAAAATAAAAAGGTAATAACAAGAAATATTTGACTGCAGTAGTTGGAGTTTCATAAGATTCTTCAATGCAAGAGTACGAGGAAGTTGTAAGATGGCTCAGATCAAAGTGGAAGTGCTTAATGTTTAGGTCGTTTTATGGCTCATTCACAATGTCATAAAGATGTATGTATGATGCTTATCATCTCCATGGGAAGTTATTATGCAATCAATCAAGCCCATGGACGCTGCAAATTTACGAAAGTTTAGGGACCACAAATTAAATAGGTGAGGTGAAGAGTTATTACCGTTATGTACATGACCCTTACCTAATTGCCGCAAATAAATGAATAATGCTCGACATATATCTAATGTACGGACCATGTAATAAAGACAATAAAGCCGTGGTAAGTCACCTCGTTATTACCCCCTTTTGTTTCCTATTAACTTTACCTATTTGAATTTCCAACTATGTAAGGGGAAAAAAAAGAAGATAAAAGTAATAAATAAATCGAGTTTTAGAGAAGATTATGGGTCCACGTCGTTTTCATTGACGACGCAATGACGTCATTGACCCATTCTCCCCGTCATCGAATAAACGTTGCTACAAGGAAACATGGACCTAACCAAGCGGTGACGTCCATTGTTACGTCATCACGTCACGGTCGTAGACGTTGACGCAGCACCACTGCCCGGCCCCCACTAGGTGTAATATTGCAAAAAGCTCCCCATATAAATATGAATTTGGGCCGCATAAGCAAGGGACAAAAGAAAATGTAATTACGTTGATCATTTCGTTTTATTGTTTTTGCTCTTTTCAACGTTTTTCAATTAAAGGCGGCCGATTCTAGTAGTTGTTGATCTTTGAAAATAATTGTGTGAAATTAGAAAGAAACTTCAGCAACTGTATCGTGGGTCAATTTGACTAATAAATATCTTTAGGGGAGCTATTTCATAATTTCTAAACTTTTAGGGGTCATTTTACGTATTTCCTAAAAGTTCTCCGTTAATATAAATTACACGCACCGCACTAAAGCGAATCACGAGATGAACTCTTCTTCCCTCCTCACCATGCAACAACAAACGCTTCCCCTCAAAGAAAATTGGCTCCCCACCGCCGCCGCCGCCTCCGATGAGGAACGCGCCAGCAGCACCGCGACGGATGACCTGAAGAAGCTTCTCTCGGAGAACGCGGTGGTGGTGTTGGCTAGAACAGGCTGCTACATGTGCCACGTCCTCAAGCTTCTGCTCCACGGTCACGGCGTCAGCCCCACGATCCTCCACGTCGACGGTGAGAACGAAGGTGCCGTGGCCGACGAGCTGGAGAAGATCGCCCCCGGCGCGAAGCCGACGTTTCCGGCGGTTTTCGTCGGCGGCGAGCTGTTCGGCGGGCTTGAAGCTGTAATGGGTGCGCATATTTCCGGCGAATTGGTGCCGTGCCTGAGAAAGGCCGGAGCTTTGTGGCTTTGATTCCGTCTGATAATTTGCTTTTCCCTATGTTCTGATGAAATGAAACGTGACATATCTTAGATTTCTGATTAAATTTTAATTTTTCTTTTGTCAATAATGCTATATTTATCTTACGTTTTTCTCTTCCTTTTTTTATTTTATTTTAATTTATTATTTTTTAGTTCTCTTAAAATTCCTGAATTATTTATTATCAGAGCACGTTTGTCATTCCATGACGTATTAGATGACATGACTTTATATACCAAAAACAAAATAATATATATATATATATATAAATAGTTCTATTTTGTCCAATATTATTTATTTCGAATAAAATCTAATACTCATATCTCAAAATATAAGTCAAGTAATCCGGTCATATGGTCATTTGACACCGAAGAATGGAAAAAATAAAACAAAAATAAATAAATAAAATCTAATACTACTATAGCCTTAGATCTTGCGTGCGTCATTTTTTAGGTGAATATAATAGGAAAGAAAAAAAAATATATACGAATCTAACGTTCAACATTTATTATGCACATGTCGTCACCTAACTTGATTACTTTAAATACCACAATTTAAACCTCAATATCAATCATGAAATAAGACGTGTAAATTGACAGCTAGCGAGGTATTTTTTTTAAAAAAATAATATATAGTATATCATTGAATTGAAATGAAGGAAAAATTATATCAGCTCAATGGTGTATTGATAAGGATGATGACTGTGTTTATAAATTCATGACAACTACGGCAATCTCACACATGATTGGTTGATCGTCACGCACGTGTCATATGGTCATTTATTAATACTTATTTTTTTTTTCCGTATCCCCATTCGACCTGGCTATGACTAACCCCTAAATACTGCCGTGGGCTTTGCGCTACACTGACCCGTTGGAGGCTTAATTGCGCCACTTTGCACCATACTGACCTGTTGGAGGCTTAATTGCGCCACACACCCCAGTTGTGTGACTAATCCCCGGAATCAGGTGAATACGTCCAAACCCATCTGACAACGATAGACATAGGAATTAAGTCTCATTCAAGGAATTGTGGGAGGATGGATTCGATCTCACAACCTAATCTACAAATTCTTAAGGCCTCATCCTTGACCACTAGGCCAATGCCTTATTGGCATTTATTAATACTTAATAAAAATACGGAAATTAGACAGAGATGTTCAATTATCCAATTATTTCAGGGAGAATTAATGCTTAAACTAGCATTAATTTGTCTTAGGGGCCGATTTGGTATAACTCTTAATGCAATAAAATAAATTGGAGGGGATGGAAAGTGGTAATCAACCGACAATATAGTAATGATGTATCTCATTAAAATAATGTCGGAAAAATTAGATATTTTCCTTGATGTCATAGGGAAGGTGTTCTTTGTCATGTGCCATGCGCATTTTCTTTTATTAAAATAAAATACTCGATAATATATATATATATATATATATATTTAATGATTGTTATTTGATTTTGAAGCATTTGCGTTCGGATAAGAGCAAGGACGTGTGGCAACACTATTTCGTGACATGCGTGCGTGCGTGTTTTTATGAATTTCATGAAGATGATATAATTAATTGATTTATCTCAAATAATAATAGCTAGCAGCATGTTTTGCATATAAATATAGAAATTAATAATATTAGTTTATATTTTGAGTTATTTGTGATTTGTAATATTTAACATATGAAATATTATTAAAAGAATAATTTGTAAGGATCTAATTATAATCAATAAAAAAATTGAGTAGTACAGTCCTAATTATTTATATTAAAATAAATTATAAAACAAATCAAATAGTAATAAAGTTTTACACACCACATTTACAGTTTGTATCAACCAATCGCTCTGAAGAGAGCATAGATATATCATATTATTTTATATTTTAAGAGTAATTTTAATTTAAAATATTTAATAAATGATATTATAATTATAATTTTAATTGCATATTATTTTTATGAATGTAAAAGAAATAAGTAATTTGTGTGAATATAATTTTAATAAATAAAAAATAAAGGATAAAATAGTAACTATGCATAGTTTATCAAATTAATTTGAGGTGGTACTTATACATCCTTATTGTTTATACTATTTTTTTCTCGTGCAATGCACGGATCTTAATAATGTTACGGATCGTATATTGATAAAAAATAGTTTTTTTTTCTATTAGTGTGATAGTGGATAGTTTTTTTTAATATTTTTTATTCATTTATTACAATTAAAAAAATGTACCAATTGCAAGTGAGAGTGTGAGGGTAAATAGTTTTTTATAATAATATTAATTTATTTTTTAATTAATTAAATTAATAAAAAAATAGACACGTGGCTTATTTATAAGAAACCTACATTTCTATTAAGATATAAGATATCGTACATCCCTCACCATTTACATATTGTATTGAATAATAATAATAACTAGTATTTTTAAGCACACTCGATATGTGTGCTAAAATATATAAATATATATAATATTATTTCATATTTTGCATGTTATTATTAGTTCAAAATGTTTATTGTATGAAATTATATTTAAAATTTAATTGATTTATTTATAAGGATATAAATGGAATAAATTAAAAACTTGAAGGGTAAAATGATAATTATGCATGACACACCAAATTAATTAAAAAGCAGTTATTCTAGGGTAATGAGCCATTATATATAGTATAGATAATAATGATGATGATAATGATAATGATGATGATGATGATAAAATTCTCCCTCGTGATCGCGTAATTATTAAAAGAATATATTTTTTTCCAACGATAACGCAAAATTATAATTCATAAATGACAAATTACACGGCGAAATAGTATAAGATCTCTTTGATAGTAACTCAGCAATAGTAGAGACTAGTATTTTCAGTACATTCGATGCATGTGCTTTAATATATAAATATATATATAATTATTTTATGTTAACATGTTATTTTTAATTTAAAATATTTAATTTATGAAATTATAATTTAAATTAAATTAGTTTATTTATTATGAAATAATTGGAATAAATTAAAAAGATGAAATATAAAATGGTAATTAAAAATGACATACCAAATTGATTAAAAATAGTTACTCTAGAATGCTGAGCAATAATATATAGTATAGATAATAGCTCTAACAATGAGCGATAAATAATTAAGCATTAGGTAATGCAAAATTAGTTCATGAAACTACTCACGGGTACAAAAGTTAAAAACTAAAAATTTCTACCAAAATGTAGTGTTAGAATTTAGAAAAAAAAAAGGAAAAAAAAAAAGAGGTAATTAATTTGCTTGTTGAAAACAATAATGGGCTCAAAATTTCACATCAACCCATTTAGTAACTTTGCTTGGACTATAGGCCCAATGAGTTGAGCCCACTTGGCCCATAAGAGAAATATGGTTATATTGGCTTCAAAACACAGCTGCCGTTAGACCCGTAATTCCCCAAAATACCCTTTCGTATCTTCGACATCATTTGAGAGGGTGGGTGTCATGTCATCATAGGAAGAGAATAATCTAAAGCGCTTTCTTCCGTCTTCTGATTACAGAGCAGCGCACATGTAGTAAAACCCCAATCAGTATCCATTTACAGACGAAATAAAGGTGGAAATTGCGGGAGAAACTTCCAAGCATCGTGAAACATGATGACGTTTCTTAACCGGGGCTCCTCCGGAGAGTCTCCCCAGCCGCTGTCGTCGCCGTCGACTCCGCTACCCGCGGCGGAGAATGTTTTGGCTGGGCCGGCGAAGCCGATTCGTCTGGTCTATACTGATGAGAAAGGGAAGTTCCAAATGGATCCAGAAGCTGTTGCCTTGCTTCAATTGGTGAAAGAGCCAATTGGGGTGGTCTCGGTTTGTGGTCGTGCTCGTCAAGGCAAAAGCTTTATCTTGAATCAGGTATTACTAGCTAGAGTTATTTGAATTTGGGATATTATTTCTTTTCCGAGCTGCTTCCCGGCCCTGTTTTGGTTAGGACGATGAGGTTTTCAATTGATTGCTTTTATTTCATAATAAGGTTTTATTGCTCAGAGAATGCGAACGAAGGTAGATAGGAACTTTTTTTTAGTCGCTCTTAATGGTTGTAAGGGTAGGAGATTGGATGTTTGTGTTGTTCTCGAGTGTGTTTCTTTATTAATATTTAAAGCATAGGCGATTGAACTTGACATCTTGTCAGTTCTTGATGTTGACCTTTTTGGTCTAATATGTTTGAGAGTTTTGATGATTCCATGTAATTGTAATGAAAATTAATGAAGATCTAAATCTACTTTAAACTCATGAACAGTTACTTGGGAGGAGCAGCGGGTTTCAAGTAGCATCAACGCATCGTCCTTGCACCAAGGGTCTTTGGTTGTGGAGTGCCCCACTGAGAAGAACAGCCCTTGACGGAACAGAGTACAACCTTTTACTACTGGACTCTGAAGGAATCGATGCCTATGAATCAGACGGTTTGTGTTTCCATTTGCACTGGTTTCCTGCATATATACGTCCTTCTGGGCTCATTTTATTCTGTTTATCCCTGTTCGTATATTAGTTCATATTGTGGTCGTTCTCTATATCCTGACAGGGAACATACAGCGTTCAGATATTTTCACTGGCTGTCCTCTTGTCAAGTATGTTTATATACAACCAGGTGAAAAAGAAAAAGAATAACTGATTTCTTTTTCTTATGTTTGTTTAGCCTATTCATACTTTATTTATCAAGTTCTTGAATTCATATAGTTAATTGACCCTCTGATTCATAACTTAGATGGGTGGTATTGATGAGGCTGCACTAGATCGTCTTTCTCTTGTGACTGAAATGACAAAGCATATCCGTGTCAGAGCTTCTGGGGGAAGGAGTACAGCCTCCGAGCTTGGGCAATTCTCCCCAATCTTTGTTTGGCTTTTAAGGGTAAGAGAAGACAGCTACTGCCTATTTCTAGGCTGCAATTTTGTCAGCTGGTGTATTTTTCTTCACCTTATATTGATTATCACTGCTTATTTTCAGGATTTTTATCTCGACTTGGTGGAGGAAAATCGCAGAATTACACCTTGTGATTATCTAGAACTTGCCTTGAACCTGTTCAGGGAGGTGGAAAGGATGTAGCTGCTAAGAATGAGGTTCCTATTTTCCTTTTAAGTTTTACCTTTACATTTATGTCTTGTCTGTGTTATGTATATTGAAATTAACTGCCTCGGGAATAATAATGATTGTATTTTATGTGTGCACTGAATGAAACTGCTAGATTCGGGAGTCCATTCGAGCTCTTTTTCCAGACCGCGAATGCTTCACACTTGTACGGCCTCTGAATAATGAGAACGATCTTCAACGTCTTGATCAGATACCGGTTGGTGGTTGCTAATGTGTATTTTTGCTTTTCTGTTCTTCCTTTGTTAACTTTCTCCTGTGTCATTTACTATTAGTTTTCACGTGCAGTTGGACAGATTGAGGCCAGAATTTAAGGCTGGTTTAGATGCCTTGACAAGGTTTGTGTTTGAGAGGACAAGGCCTAAGCAAGTGGGCGCGACAATGATGACTGGGTCCATTCTTGCTCGTGTTACCCAATCATTTTTGGATGCCATTAACAACGGTGCAGTTCCTTCTATAACTTCGTCATGGAAGGTTAGTTGTTTCATAGTGGTGATATGTTTAGGAAAGAATGGTTGCATATTTACGTTGTGAGTTGTGACATCTGGTTACTCCTCCGAAGCACATGATTTGTGGTCCATTTTTTAATAATTGGTTCAATAAAATGTTGTCAATGTTTATGAAATTTTGACCAATTTGTCCTTTCTTCAGAGTGTTGAAGAAGCTGAATGCCAGAGAGCCTATGAATTGGGTACTGAAGTCTACATGTCTTCTTTCGACCGTTCGAGGCCTCCCGAAGAAGTGAGTGTTACTTATTCTTGGAGCTTTCATGACTTCGCTTTTCTGCTAATTTCGATCTTTCTGTAGTCTTCCATGAGAGAAGCACACGAAGAAGCATTCCAAAAGTCCATGGCCACATTTAATGCTACTGCTGTAGGGGCTGGTCCAACAAGGCAGAAGTTTGAAAAGCGTCTTCATAGTTTTGTGAAGAAGGCATTTGAGGTAATTTTGTCTCTTGCATGCAATTATTGTCTTGTGCAACATAACACATTTTGGCCTGGGTAGTTAAAATTTCCTTGCATTTCATTGTGTGGTTCTATAATGGAGTGTCTGCTAGTGTGTCATCTTTGTACTCAGATCCAACCGCTTCTGTTATTGCAATTATTTGTTGTCGTAGGGATTTCAATGTGTTCCTGGCAATTTAACAAGCACATACGAATTTGATGGCAGGATATAAAAAAAGATGCTTTCAGGGAGGCCTCTGAGAAATGTACAAGTACCCTCGAGAATATGGAGAAGGAACTAAGAAGGGCTTGTCATGCACCTGAGGCAAATATTAATTCTGTTCTGAAGGTAAGTCTTTCTTATCTTATATTTTCTTCTTGTAAAGGAAGCATTTCTCTTAAAACGGCTGGGACTTTTTTGTGTTATGGTATAAATTCCATTATGAAGTTTTGCCTTTTGAGGTTTTACAGGTTATTGACGGGGTTTTGTCCAAATATGAAGCTACATGTCATGGACCAGATAAGTGGCAAAAAGCAGTCCGATTTCTGCAGCATAGGTTTGTGTCAAGTCTGGCAATTGAATTTGTATAGTTATCATGAGTTTAGCTTCATTCTTTGATGCTGCAGTTTGGAGGGTCCCATTGCCGACTTTATCAACAAGCAATTGGACCAAATTGGTGCCGAAAAAAGTTCTCTTGCTCTGAAGTGCAGATCAGTCGAAGACAAGATGACTTTGGTTAGCAAACAACACGAAGCATGTGAGAGATATAAATCTGAATACTTGAAGCGTTACGAAGATTCTATAAACGAGAAGAAAAAGCTTGCAGAAGACTACATGAGCCGTATAGGCAATTTGCAGACGAAATGTAGTTCTCTGGAAGTGAAATCCTCTAATCTATCTAAAGAGGCTGAGACAGCAACGCAGGAATGTAAGGAGTGGCAACGTAAGTTTCAGACTATACAATCCAAGATGAAGGCTGAGGAAGAGAAGTTTGGTGCGGAAATTGCAGTGATACGATCAAAAAGTTCTGCTGCTGAAGCAAGACTAGCAGCTGCTCAAGAGAAGGCAATCTCCTCAGCAAGAGGCTGAAGAATGGAAGCGTAAGTATGATATTGCTGTCACAGAAGCTAAAAATGCTCTTGAGAAGGCTGCTGCTATACAAGAGCGTTCCAATTATCAAACACAATCAAGAGAGGAAGCTCTAAGAGCAGAATTCTCCAATACTCTGGCAGAAAAGGTTACATTATATATATATATACTCATGTCTATGCACCACTTTGGTCCACTAAAAATTCTGCATCATAAACCTTTTTGTGTCCAATGTTGCAGGAAGATGAAATAAAGAATAAGATGTCAAAGCTGGAGCAAGCGGAGCAGCGTTTGAGGACTTTGCACTCAGAATTAAAGGTGTGATTCAGACATGATAATAGTTATCGCCTTTTTATCTTCTTTCTTCTAGTTTAGGTCATACATGTAGAAGCATCTATGCTAGAATTTGGTTGGTTGATGACATCAGTTTGATAAGAATTTAACAATCTGGGAATCTAGCAATGTTTTCCATGTTTAACGATCCTTTGCTGATTGTCTTGTTTCTGTCTACAGGCGGCTGAGTCAAAGATAAAGAACTACAGTACAGAGACATCAATACTAAAGTTTGAGATCAAAGAGCTGAATGATAAAGTAGAAACCGCAAATGCTGCTGCAGTTTCGGCTGAGAACAAAGCCAGGATTCTGGAGCAGGAAAAGACCCACCTGGAACAAAAGTACCAATCACACTTTGACAGATTTGAGGAACTCCAAGAAAGGTGCAAATCTGCCGAAAAAGAGGCTAAAAGAGCAACTGAATTGGCTGATGAGGCTAGAGCTGAAGCATCTTCGGCCCAGAAAGAGAAAAGTGAGCTTCAAAAAGTAGCGATGGAAAGATTAGCCCAAATCGAGAGAACTCAGCGCCATGCTGAGACTTCAGATAGGGAGAAATCTGATTTAGCTTCCGAAGTAGAGAGCTATAGAATTGCTGAAAGAGATGCTTTACATAAGGTGGGAATTCTAGAGCAGAGAGTCAGCGAAAAAGAAAAAGAAATCGATTCACTTCTGCAGTCTAATAACAGCCAGAGGAAGAACACAGTTCATGTACTTGAGTCGTTATTAGAGACTGAACGTATTGCACATGCAGAAGCAAATAACAGCGCTGAAACTCTCTCAGTTCAGCTACAAGCCACCCAAGGGAAGCTTGATGAAGTTTCTCAAGAATTAACTGCTCTTCGATACGGCGAAAGATCTGCATTGGACGGTAAGCTGAAACCTTCTTCACGTGCCAAACGTGGCAGAACCGATGACTCTGCCATGGATATTGACTCGGTACATGATAATGATCCAAAGGAAACAAAAGATGTAAAAGCACTCATAGCCCTTCCAAGCTTTCTACTCCCGAAGATGGCGGCTCAGCGTTTGAGGGTTTCGAGCTAAGCAATAATAGCCAAGAGACGAACACTGGCGAGGATTATACGAAGTTTACCGTTCAGAGGTTGAAGCAAGAACTCACTAATCGTAATTTTGGTGCCGAGCTGCTGCAGCTCAGGAATCCTAACAAAAAGGATATTGTTGCTCTATATGAGAGATGTGTCCTCAATAAGACATGATCATTAGGAGTTGGAGGTGGTTGTAATTAACATCGGGCTTTTATTTTTTGTGAAGTATTTGGTACATTTCCTTTAAGGTTGTATGAGCATATGTATATATATTTGGCGAGTGAATTCTTGAAGTGATGTAGGTTGTGGTTGGTGTTTTTGCTCTACTGATTTTTCAGGCTTTGGATTGGTGTGAGGTGTTTTCTTTTATTGTAAGGATTATTTTTGTAGTTCCATTCCACTACCCCCATATATATATATATATATATATATATATATATATATATATATAATGTATTTTTTCCTTTTTTATATTAGGGATTTAAACGAGGTTCGATGAACTTTTTTTTTTCTTTTCTTTTATTAGATAAAGCTTGGTTATGAATAATTTAGTTGAGCTCTTGAACTTGATGAACTCAACCTCTTGAAGCTTGGACTTTTAAATTTAGGGTTTAAACAAAAGACAACGAGTCGGCTTGTGATTTTTTGATCAATTGCGAGTTATAAAATCATGCTGCAGGCTGAGCTTCAGTCGAGCCAATTGATCGAGTTCGTGAGCCGGCTCGACTCATCTCTCACCTCTAGTTGATATAATTTCTTATTCTCATGCATTCTTTATTTAACACAAATAAATCATCTTTCAACAAGTAGACAACAAAGGACATGATTCAAGAAATAATGAGAAATAACCACTTAAACAACACACTCGAGGTAAATGCCAGTAAATGATCTGTTAATGCAAGTTTATTCTTAAATTACAAAGAGAAAGGCTTCCAAGAATAATGCATTCATGTCTTACAAGGCCTACATATATATATTTAAGATAATAGATAGGTTATCGTGTCTGCAGAAACACCAGTCACATGTATACATTGAGTATGAATATATATAATATTAGCTACTGTTAATCTATGCACCATCAGATCACTAATGGTCAGCAATGATATCTTATATGTATATATATATATATATATATATATATGTTTTGCTTTGAGTATATTTACTTACTTCCATGAGAGTTTATTCTCCATGCATTCACTTTCCTCGGCAATCTTTAACTTATTATATATCTGTCCTCCGACAGGCATATATCAAACTACTGCCAAAAGTCTTTTGCTTGTTTGTCTTCTCAGTCACAGTTAAACCTAGTACAACTTCCCTTAACACATTCAAACCACCTTCACTTCCCTTTGCTTGCATTCGAAGGCAAGTGAATAAAGGACGACCCATCGCCCCTAACAACCACATTCTGAATCAGCTGATGAGCCCCGCCGTCTCCACGGCTCACATTTTGGCTCCCGACATCGAACGAGCCAATAAACGAAGTGTTCGTGCTATTACCACCGTAGTAATCCACTAGACCATCTCCACTTTTCATAAAAGGGATTTCAATGCCGCTCGAATTTCTAGGGTTACTAATATTACCGCTTACTATGAGTGCCTCCTTCATTGAACCGCACTGTCTAGGCTGCGTTTGGTAGAACACTTTCGATACGACGAGCTCGCCGTCCTTCTCCTCCTCGTTGTCTCCTAAATGGTACTGATGCATGACCCAATTGGTCTTCTCGGGCTTACGTTGCCTGCCGTAGTTAGTGTATAGGACGAGGATCTTCTTGTAGCCTTTGATGAGTCCATTATTAGTGACCGGCCTTGTCTTCCCCGTCTTGTGCCATCGTGTCTCCCCGCCGTCGGCGTCTGTGTGCACTTTCCGCCTCTTCCTTGTCCCCGTCGTGTACGCCTTCGATGGCCTGTGGAAGAAATGGCGAACTTGCCCATCCTTGTTGACTCCTAAACATATACACATTATTGTATCGATCAAAAGTGTGTCAAGGCAATGATATAAACAAAAATTTATCGCAGACGAAAAATAATTGTTAGAAGGTATATCTATACCTGGTAGCTTCTCTGGATGAGTATAGCAGATGCCATTTTCGCCCTCAATGGAGGGAATGAACTCGTCGATAAGAGGATGGAGCTTACGAACATCGCAGAGCACTTTCGCCTCCAAGTGTTCGAGGATTTCTTGATCCGACGGGTCGAACTTCACGCCAGCTGGCAACCCGGGTAAATTTTGAAGCCCAGTACCCTAATTCGATTCATTAACATATTACTTATTTCATTATCATGTTATTATATATATCAAAAAGTTATAAGAACAATGAATTATAACATAAAATATGTGCCTGATCTTCGAACTTGATGGAGTGTCCACATGAAGGACATATTATGGTCTTGACTTGACAATCTTTTGAAGTGGAAACACTACTGTTGTCTTCTTTATTACAAGCCGTGACGATTTGAAGGGTTGTGTCTTGACCATCATCATTAGACCATGTCATCTCTCTATGCCCATCCGAAGACTATAGAACCACTTTTCTTTTTTCTGATATAAAACAATAAGAATTAACAAATCACCGAGACATAAGTGATATGGAAGACACAAAATAGAATAAAAAGGGACAGAGAAGAAAAGAAGAAAGACAACCTCTCTCTCTCCCTCTCTCCAAATCACGTTTTTTCAGTAAACCTTGGATAGGTTATTCTTTTTGTAATAATTCTTTGATGTACTTTGAAGGAAGCTGATGAGTTCCCACCTTTTAAGTCTTCTTTCTCTGAACTGTGCTGCTAGATTTTCTTTGCACAAAACCCTCAAGAGAGAGAGTAGAGAGGGTCTTGTCTTTGCTTATATTACGTGGTAGAACATCACAAGAACGAATAAATGAGTAGGAAAAATGTATCTTAGGTTGCTTAGACGTCAAGTTTGGTTTTATATATTTGTATTAATATAATACTTTGTTCTAGAATATAATCAATAATCCAGTCGTAGGTTACTCTACGATGTAAAGACTGTTGCGTACTTATAATATACACTTTGATGTGAATTCTTCGTCTTGATTAAATCATGCTTTTATTTCTAATTTATTTTTTTTATATAACGTACAAAGCGATGCTCCCACATAGTGATAATACGAAAAAGACCTAATAAAAGAATTCACTACATACCAACAATTCCATGTATTACCAAGAACTACGAAAGGGATTCGAAGGAAATGAGACTATGCATGCTCAAAAGATAACTAAAACTTACCCAAAAAGATAAAAGCTTTAGGTAGATTTGAAAAACTAAAAGGGGGTAAACTATTACAATCTATGCCTTTATTTAATTAACTTCATCAGAAAATGGCTTCATAAATAAAAGAGTGGGTTTTGGGCAACAACAACAATGTTCGTGTGTTAGGACGTTTCACCTCTCTTTTACCTAAGAGTGTTAAGGAGGGCTTTAGTTCTCGCGTCAACCTTGAGTGTATCTTAAGTTTCTTCTGAAAAATATACATAATATTGATATATATATATATATATATATATTTAGATATCATATAATGTATTACAACTTATAAAGTAACTTACTGTGAACTTACACCAAACTGTATTTTTCGAACACTACTGTTTTATTAACAGTCTTTGCATATACTTCTCTTCCAAAGCAAGGTAAGGTATATATTTGGTTTGGTTTGGTCTCTCTTTCATACACCTAGCTATGCTTGGCTTCACGGTTTTTGCTCTAGTGCGTAGATCAAATAATCAACATATATTTTTTTAGCAGCTATATTTGTATATTCATTAAATAATATAATACATAAATTAGTTTTGGTAGGATAATGCTACATATTGAAGTATTGAGATTGCAAAACTATAGGTCCACAAGTTCGAATTTACTCGGTCCCCTTGTTGTCGCAGTCTGTATGAGTTTTTAACGGAAATTATGATCATGGGGGATTGGTACTATCGGAAGACTGTGGTTGTCCCATGTTTGGATCGATTCAGACCGTGCTGAATCGAGTTACGGGGATTACGATCCGGCCCATGCGAGGCCAATGATGCGGTCGCCTCAGGCCCAATATTTTTCATATATATGTAGTAGGTCAAAATTATTTTATTTGTGTATGGGTCGAAAAATAGTGATTGGGGCTCAGAAGATAAAAAAAAAAGTCATGTAATCATCTCATAACGTACGTGAAATGAGAATGAGATGATCATTTTTATTTTTAATTTTTTTAATCAAATGTTGGTCAAACTTAAAAAAAGTAAAATAATAAAATTCAAACTCTCACAAGTCAACACATGATTTTAACTACTTTTTCACACTCTTTTATTTGTTAATATCCGTTTCTACCAATTCGTCATACGCGAAACAATTTAATTTCAATACAATCTCTTGAAGATTTTCCTCAATTACAAGTGGCTTTCGTTTTGGTATGATTCTTATTTCTTTGCATTATAAACGCCTATTATATGTTCGATGGATTGACTGAATGAAACTGAAATTAAATATCATTATTTTTTTAATCTTTAGACTTAAAGATTGTTTTCTCAATTCCATTAATTTTATATAAATAGATCATTTTTGTTCTGACTTGACATATTAATTGTGTTGTGTGACGAGCTTCTTATCTCTCTTTTTTTTTTAGTTACAAGAACTAAAATAAAAAAATGTCTACTACACCGGGACTTGAAAGAAAAAAGAGAAGAAATGGATAATGAAATATTTTAGTACAAATAACACATTGAAAGAAATGGTCAAACAACTGAATTATGCAGATTTGATCAATATTTTTTCCTCTAAAAAATATAAACAAGTAGTATTTGTATATTTAGTTTAAGTATATATATGGAACATTTCACTATGAAGTATATTTATATTTGTATTATTTATTTATTTAAGTTACATTTACGGTTTAAATTTATATTATAGTACGCATCTTATTTGTAAAAAAATTATTTAAGGTCCGGAGACTGATTTCGATTTTTGCTTTCAGGTTCCGACTTCTTCAGATACGACCTGACTACGATTGTATTGTGTGGGATATCTTCGTCGGAAAGAAAAAGAAAAAAAGGGAAGATAACATAACTGTTGTTCTTTCTGATTCGTTACCTTGTTTATTTGAACAAATACGCCCTTGTTTAGTTCACAGGTTTAAAAGTTTTAAATGTTGGTTTATAATATGTTGACGTATTTGGCACATGGATTTATCTTAAACATGTGTTTATATATAACAATTCTAACTAATTTAAATAAACACACATCTCTTGTGGTTTTTTGTAAACTCACTAACCAAACATACATTTTATCTTGTTAATACAATGAAATGAAATTAATTATACAAAAATTCTTCTTTATTCACTGTAATTATTTTTAGAAATTTATATAGGCTAATAATATGGTGCATGTGGACTTCTAATATAAAGACAACAGTTAAATATAAAGACTTAACTGTATGCAATAAATAAAATAATATACATCGTTTTTGGGAGTTGTATATGTAACGTAACATAAAGCTTCTGTCCGAAGCTTCGTTCGTAATGGTTGGGGGCTTTTAATTACTGAAACGTATGGTCGCGGGTTTTGCAGTTTTTGTTGAATTTCTTTCCTAAATTAGCAAAAAAGACCCACAAAATTAAAACGAAGACGTTTTATTTTCTAACCGTCTCTCTTTTTGAAACCTTTTCTTGCTTCAATGGAAAGTTCATTTTTCCCTTTACCAAAAAGAATGAAACAACTCGGATTTTTTTGCATGGATATGGCACGGTATAGTATATATACTTTTATTGAATTTGGTTAGGAATTTACAAGTTATTGAAATAATAATAATAACAAAAAAAGATGAACATTAGTTTTATTTAAAAATGATATAAAATGAACTAATAAAAAAATATGTTGTGTTGGGGTATCAAACTCAATCCCATGAGATGTATATTAGCATGTGATTCTATTGTCAATCGGTTTTTAGATTGGAACCTCAAATGACTTACTCATGGACTTGGGTTAGAGGAGACATCGAGTCCCTACAAATGGTGTTGTGAGCGTGGATCGAACACACGATCAAGATTCAGAACGAGGTTATAGTCCAAATACGATGTGGATGATGTGTCTCCGATTCCTGGAACAATTGATGCCCTGTGTCGAAAAGTCTCCCTGACACTGATGACGGTCAGACGTCGTGATTCGTTGGGCGAAAACATCGGTACAAGATTATTATCATTGAAGAAAATGACTTGATCGGTGGTCTTGTGTTTGAGAAGAAGATTGTTGGGGTATCAAACTCAATAACACATTGGATAGATTAAACAAATATGAGATGTCTATAAGCATGTGGACAATTCTATCTATTGTCAATTAGTTTAAGAGTGAAACCTCACATGGCTGACTCATATGCTTGGGGTGGACAAATGCATTATCATCTATGGATAGGTTAAACTTCCATGCTTCACAAGGAGATCTTGAGTTCGACTCCACTTGAAATTGATATCGCCATTTATGTTAACTTAAAACAGAACACGTGAACTAGAAGGATTAGACCCGCGGAAAACTGGGGGTCATCTCATTGTTGAGATTAAGATTCAAAGTGAACATAATCAGAGTATCGGGTCTACATTGGCTATAAATAAATAAATATATTTCGTATATAGTGCATTTGATATGTAGAATTCGTGAATGGAAAACACGACGAAAAACTAAATTAACGCATTAAAAAATTGTACTTCACGCTTTAGTTATTTTACATCTACACATTTTATTTTCTTTTCTTATGAAATTCTACATACCAAACGCATTCTTTTTAACTCCATGGATTAAGTTTTACGAATGCGTTAACGGCCCAACCGAAGTCATAACATGGGCTTAGTTATCTTGGACCAAAAGTGAACGAATCCAGCCCAATTAAATTTGGCCCAATCGAGTATTTCGGCCCATTAATATTGACCACGAGGTTAGGAGTTAGGACGCCAACTTTCAAGAAATTAGAATTTTTTATTTTTTTTTCCTGACACAGAGATCAAAGATTGTCCTTTTAAGCCCTCTGTATTACATCACTCTTCTATTTCAGGCTTTTTTAATTAAATAAATAGTTTTTTAATTTTTATTTATAAAATAAGTTAAAAAACATACTTATTAATAAAATAGGTATTTTCGTATGTTAGATCTACCGACACCGACAAACTCTGCAACCAACAAACTCTGACGAAGCCTCTGCTAACTCGTATGTTGAAGTTACGAGTTACGTTTTCTCGTATGTCAAAAGTACGAGTTAACATAACTCGTATCTCACAAATACGAGTTATATCTCTATAAATTCATACCTTCGAAACGAAATATTATATCAAACACATCACCGATCACTCACATCACATACAGAAATGGTGTCCAATAATATACAAGTGTTAGTTTATTTCGGTGGTGAAATTATTCACACATCTAATTCAACCATCAAATACAGTATTGATCCTATAGGGTACCGGCGAATTCGTCGTTCTACCAATTTTTCCGAATTTCTGTCATTCTTGTTTGAAATTACGGGTGCTGATAGCAGTTCTTGTTCGTTGATTGTTTATGGCAAGAATGAATACTTTCAACACTCTCGCATATTTCATCAACTACTACAGATTTCCAACGACAGCGACTTATCATTCTTCATACACCCTGATTCCGAATTCAACCATCTTGAGGTTTTTGTTGAAAAAAATGAATACGGCAATTTTGATCTCAATGAAGATTCTCATCCAAATTTTGAAGACAGAAGTGGGTTTCAGCAATTTGAATTTGGTTCATCGAGTCATGCGTGTCCAGAGATGCCTGATATAGTCACAGTTACAAGAGGGTTCGAAAATGTGTCAATTGATGTTCCTATATTAGACGTGCCGGAAGCCGAGCAGGAAGATGAGCCAGAAGGCGAGCAAGAAGTCGAGCCAGAAGTCGATGTCAGTGATTCTGAAGCAGACGATGAAAATCTCTTGTCCGAGTTTCCAGATCCCAACGATCCTGAAGCTGTCAACGACGATGAGAATCCACCTAATGCCACTGCACCAGTAGATGATCCTCGAGCAATGTACCAGTCTGTTCCCTTTAATCATACATATCAAATGCCACCTCCCGATGTTGATGGCTACGGTGGATGCGGGGACTTTTATGATCAAGAAACTCCCACATTTTGTCGAGGTATGATTTTTCAAAGTAAAGAACATTTACAACATGCTGTAGACGATTATTCGATCAGGGTAGTTAGGCGCGAGTATCATGTTAAAGAAAGCAGCAACACCGTTTGGAGTGTAGAATGCAATCACAGCAGTGAATGCCCTTGGAGACTTAGAGCCAGTTTGAAGCGTAAAGAAGGTTATTGGAAAGTGACAAAATATGGAGAGCCACACGCATGCTACATGACTGAGTTGTCCACAACTCATCGTAATATTTCTCGGAACGTGATTGCCGACAAGCTTGTTGGCGTTGTAAAGACAGACCCTCACTTCCTACCCAAAAATGTACAGCAGCTCATAAAAGATAAATTTGGCTACGATATCTCGTACATACAAGCTTGGCATGGACTCAAAAGAGCTATGGAAAATGTTTATGGCACGTGGGAAGATTCCGTAAAGAAGCTTCCAATTTTTATGAAAGCTTTACAACATTACAATCCAGGAACAATCGTGAAGTGGCTGCACATTCGCACTAGCACGCCTGGAGAATATAAGCTTGGGTACGTTTTTTGGGCATTCAAACCAAGTGTTGACGGTTTTCGACATTGCCGTAAAATTGTTTGTGTTGATGGTACGCATTTATACTCAAAATATCAACACAAAATGTTGATTGCTACATCACTCGACGCCAATCAGAACGTCTTCCCCCTAGCCTTCTCCATTGTCACCGAAGAAAGTGAACATTCTTGGAAATGGTTTCTTGACAACCTAAATACACATGTTCTGCAGAACCAGTCTGTTTGCCTTATTTCCGATCGTCATCCAGGTTTGTCTTTCACTAAGTTACTCAGACGTGCCTTATATGTATATTTAGTTGTATAAATTTATTTATAATATGTAAATATCGTCTTGTAGGTCTTATGGCTGCAGTAAGAGTGACGACTGCTTTTAGGCCCCCAAATGGAGTACATCGTTTCTGTCTGCGGCATATAAAATCCAACTTTTACAAGAAGTTCAAAAGCCAACAGCTGAAAGATTTATGTCACAGAGCTGGAACTGCGCATACGTTGAACAAATTCGACCGCATCATGAATCAGATTCAATTGATTGATAAAAAAGCCTGGCAATGGTTGATAAATGTAGACGTGGAGCTGTGGACTTTTGTTCACGATGGTGGCACTCGATGTGGTGTTATGACGACCAACATTTCTGAGGGTCTTAACGGTGTATTAAAGGGGGCACGATTGCTCCCGCCGCGAGCTATCGTCGATTTCACTTTTCATAGGTGCGTACAGTATTGGCGTGATCGGTATCAGGAAGCTGCGGTAGCAATGGACAATACTGAAACAGATTGGTCACGCTATGCAACAAGAATGTTTCAAAATTGGACGAGGCAATCTTGGGATCATGCTGTCTATCGATTTGATGTCCGACAACATACGGCCGAAGTTGTAACAGCTGGCGTTCATACACAAACACATGTAGTGAATATTAGCGCTGGAACATGTTCGTGTGGAAACTGGAGCATGTACAAGATCCCCTGCTCTCACGCACAAGCGGCATGTCGTCATTGGCAAATCCAGTCCGGTCAATATGTCGCGCCATATTACAGCAAAGTCTCGTACTCAGCCACATATCAGGGTGTTTTCGAGCCACTACACGACGAATGTTATTGGGCTGATGCAGATTTTAATCTTACTCATAACGAAGCACGTCGAGCAATAACAGGACCAGGAAGATATCGGAGAACTCGTATTCACAATGAGATGGATAGGGGTGAAACTCGTGCTAGGCAGCGTGGAAGACATTGATATGTTTACCTCATTCTGTATTGTTTGAGTCCCGTTGTTTTATTTTATTTTATATAATTAATTAAAACGAGATTCATAATAAGAATAAGTCAATACAAATTACAAATGACGTCTAATCTACTGTCCACGATGAAAAAATGAGAACCAGTCCCACAACGCCTAGGCCTACGCACTCTATTTCCTCGTCGGACATCAGCCTGATCTTCATCATCAGGACTTCTCGAGCGCCGCGTATGTGGTGAAGGTGTCATAAACACCTGAAATATAATCCCAAATAATAAAATAATAATAATAATAAAACAAATAATAATAATATAATAACAACAACAATGAAATAATAATAAAAGAACAATATTATTATTTACCGTGTTTAGATCTATATCATCGAAGAACGATGAGTGTGGATCATCGTGCACCTGAGATGTCCCGACCTCGTATAGCTGAGACGGCCCCGGCTCATATCGATCAGATGGCCCGACCTCGTACGGCCCCGACTCATATCGGTGCGAGTGTCCAACATCTGGATCACGTTCTCGTCTTGGCTGCTGACGTCTCCAATAAACATGTTCTCCATCTGATACGCCAGACGTCGTGCTTCTTCAACGTTATCGTCTCTAAAATAATCTGCTTGACGAGATATGTGATGTTCCTATAATTAACAATGCAAGTTAGAATATGATAAATAGAAAACAAATATGAGTTAATATACCAACAAAACTCACAATCGTCGATAAGAATACGGCATCACCCATCTGAAAGCCCCGGGGCACCTGCCTAGCGTTCGGAGAGATGTAGCGTCGTGTAATGCGATAGTACCAGTCGTAGTAACCATCATGGACCGATACCTGTGGAGTAGCAGTCGGACCACTGACAACGGTCTGATCTCGTTCCGCCCATCTCTGTATCCACTCCGCATGAACTGTCGTCCAGTCCATCCCTGTGCGCACACGACGTTCGAACGAATGGAGATTCCGTTCGCGAAAGCTAGGCTGAGCGGGGATGCCTTGGATAATCCCAAACTGACGCAGAACACGCTCTGGATAATGTAGCTCGACGATATTGAAGAAGATCAAAGGGCACATCGAACGACTAGCTAATGGCAGGCACTCGGGAGGTAACGACTCAATCTCCGGTAAAGAAATGTCGTAGGGCGCCCACACAAATTGCGACATCTGCATCATATCGAGCACCTCGCGCATAGTGCGTATATTCGAACGCGTCGAACTGGTATGATCCAATCGAGCGTTCCACCTACGAAACAATAAACATTTAATAATATTCGACTAAATAAATAATTTACTACATATAAATAATAATAAGTATATATAATAAATTAATTATAATACCTTGCAGCATTTGGTGGCATCGGCAGCTCAAACCCATTAATTACTTGGGGCGACATATGGATGCGCTCCACTACACGAACGGGCTGTAAAGGCAGGATTCTCATCCACGCCCACACCTACAAAAAAATATTACATTAAATCTATGATTACGAAAATATAAAATTCAAATTTATTTGAATTTTATAAATTATTACCTGCAACAGCGGTCCGCCTATATTAAGCTTTTTCGGCTGACATGCCGAACAAAGCTCTCTATACAAAAAGGCGAGTACTGCACTGCCCCAACTATAAGTGTGCACCTCGTCGATGTCCTCCAATAACTGGAGGAATGTGAGCGAGACGGTGCAGGCGCTACAATCGGAAAACATAACTGCACCAAATAACAGCATCGCATATCCACGTGCAGCTTGCTCGACTTCTACTTCCTCACTGTCATCTGTGACTGGATTGGCTATATACCAATCCGCTAGAGCTCTCATCGCTAACGCCGTCCCCTTAAGTTTGTCTTGTGGTGGTCGATATCCTAGCAACCGCTCACACTCATCCTGCCACTGCGACGTCGTCCTCGACTCGATCACACCCGAAACGGACTCACCATCTATCGGCAACCTCCATAGTATACCGACGTCCGCTAGCGTAACAGTCGCCTCCCCAACAAAAAAGTGAAACGTATGCGTCTCTTTCCTCCATCGCTCTACTAACGCAGTAATCAAGTGGGGGTCTACTTTATGCGACATGCAGCTATATACGCCGTACAATCCCATGTCATCCAACTTCTTCAGCAAACGACCGTGTAGAATTATAGGCTGCTCTTTCGTACCCCATACAACATTTTCTAACGATCTAATCTTGATCGTTTTATCGATCACGTCCGCATCCAGCAGGACATCACGAGATCGATGATTCGACTGCATCGTCAACACCGAATCATCGATAGGGCCGTACAAAGTCGTGTCTTCCATCCTACGAAGAACAACACAATACAACGCAAACGAACGACAAAAACATCAACAAAAACACCAATAAATCCAATGAATACGAACGACAAAAACACGCGTTAATCCCAACACAAATATTCTTAATTCTACGAATAATTTCGACACAAATTATCCTCAACAATACATTCATCAATTCTTCGAAATCAATAAATAATCCCAACAATTTCATACGAAATCAACAAAATAATCCTAATACAATCACAAAAAAACTAACCCGTACCTATTAGCTACGAGTTACTCTCGTCTTGCACCGTCGCCGTTCGCCTTGCACCGTCGCCGTCGCCGTCGCCGTTCGCCTTGCACCGTCGCCGTCGCCGTCGCCGTCTTCGTCTGCGTCGTTCGTCGTCTGTTCGTATAATAGATCTAACTCGTATCTTAGAGATACGAGTTATAACTCGTATGTCTAACATACGAAAATACTTATTTTATTAATAAGTATTTTTTTTAACTTATTTTATAAATAAAAATTAAAAAACTATTTATTTAATTAAAAAAGCCTCTATTTCATCTTCAATTTATATCCCTCTTTCCGAAATATCAAAAAGTAAATAAATAAATAAATTTTTATACGCTCTGTAAAGAATGGAAAGCATATATCGTCCGTGAATGAAAACAACAATCCCCTGTAAGAAGAAAATGATAAGGATATTTGAAATATTATTGGACAAGAAGAAGCCATTCAAGGATAAGATATGCCCCACACATCACATATTCTTACCATTCATTATCGTCGAAGGGATAGATTGAATAGAGCAGTGCCTAAACTAAAACCTCTTCTCAACCGCGCAATTTAAGACTAAAGCCTATACCCAAAGAAGAACCACCTCACTCTGCCTAGGATCACACAATGGAGTCTCGCGTGCTCGCCGGCGCCACCGTTCGCAGCCTTACTGTCCCGCCCAAACCCGCCTCGAGGATCGCCGGACCCACCTCCTTCCCTCCACTCCGCTTCGCAGGTAGGCTCCCCGCCGGCGGAAATCTGGTATGCGCCAGGCAGCTCCGTCCTTCGATTCTGTTGGAAGCTTCTCCGTGTTTGCCGAAGAGGAGCGGCGCCCTCCGTCCTTGCTCCGCCGCTGCATCCTCGGCGCCGTCTGACGGCGGCGACAGCACCGGGTGAGGTCCCATTTTAGCGTGGATTGCGTTGGGTCTTTTTATCCTAACCCCCGCCGTTTTTTTCCCCCTCGCAGGGCTGAGGTTGGGTTCTTGAAGAAATATCCGGCGCTTGTAACTGGGTTTTTCTTCTTCATGTGGTTAGTTCAAATCTCTAACGCCCTAACTCGAAATTATGTTAGAGAAATCTGAAAAGAAGGAAAAGTTTAATGTGATCAAATCCCCCATTGTTGGCTGTAGGTATTTTCTGAATGTGATCTTCAACATCATTAACAAGAAGATATACAACTACTTCCCTTATCCCTAGTAAGCAAAAAAATCCTCTCTTACAAGGTTGATCCTTAGTTATTCTCGAGTTCAAAGCTGAACTAGCCGTTAATCCTCCTGCGCAGTTTCGTGTCGGTCATACATTTATTCGTCGGTGTCGTCTATTGCTTGTTGAGCTGGGCCGTTGGCCTGCCTAAGCGAGCCGTAAGTGCCTTTAGCAGTTACATAGATCTTATTCAAATCTCTATTATGATATACTCAGACACTGATGATGTTTTCGAATCTGTTTATTACATAGCCGATTGATTCGAACCTGTTGAAGCTGCTGATTCCCGTAGGAGTATGCCACGCTTTAGGACATGTGACTAGCAACGTCTCTTTCGCCGCAGTGGCTGTCTCCTTCACTCACACGGTTAAAGGTGACAGCTTTATATATTTTTCGACGATGTGTGAGGATTTCTTTTCTTACATTACCACGATGCTTAGATTTATCTGTTTATTCTTGGCGTTTGATTTATGGGTCGTCAGCTCTTGAGCCTTTTTTCAATGCCGCGGCTTCTCAGTTCATTCTTGGACAGCATATACCCTTGACGTTATGGCTGTCTTTGGCTCCAGTTGTTCTTGGTAATGATATCAGAATATTTTCTTTTACGTACTTCGATCGTTCTCTTGTATGGAAACTATATTTACGTAATAATTCTGAGGTTTAGAGCTTCGACCCAATTCCAGGTGTGTCGATGGCGTCGTTGACCGAGTTGTCTTTCAACTGGACGGGCTTTATTAGCGCTATGATTTCGAACATATCATTCACTTACAGGAGCATTTACTCCAAGAAAGCTATGGTAATCTTTTTACTATAGAATCTTCCTCGGTCTGAATTTGATGCTTTTAATCATCGAATATGATAATCCTTTTTCTAACTTTTCGATCCTCATTTGATGTTTCTCTGAAGACTGACATGGACAGCACAAACTTGTATGCCTACATATCGATCATCGCCCTCATAGTTTGTATTCCACCGGCCATAATCGTAAGTTCCCTGCTGAGTCTACTATCTCCGTTCTTTTCTGTCACTGACTTTTTAATAACATTCGTCGTGTAATAAAAAAACACAGTTCGAGGGACCTCAATTATTACAGCATGGTTTTAACGATGCCATAGCCAAGGTGGGCATGACCAAGTTCGTCACCGATCTCTTCTGGGTCGGGATGTTCTATCACCTCTACAATCAGGTACATTTTTGCAAAAAAAAAAAAAAGTTAGAATCTTTAACCGTCCCTTCCATTAATCTCGATATATTATATTTCTCTTTTTCTTTTTCCTCAGCTGGCAACGAACACCCTCGAGAGGGTGGCCCCGCTGACTCATGCGGTAGGAAACGTTCTTAAGCGTGTTTTCGTCATTGGATTCTCAATCTTGGTCTTCGGTGAGTACACTAATCAATCTGCTAAATCAATTTGTATGTACGATGATGATTTACGTCTGATGTTTTGGCTCGGCAGGTAATAAGATCTCACTGCAAACTGGCATTGGGACTTCCATTGCAATAGCTGGAGTTGCAGCGTACTCCTTCATCAAGGCTAAAATGGAAGAAGAGAAACGAGTAAGTTATAAGACTCTAAGTGCTTGTTTGGTTGGAAGGTTTAATAATTTTAAATGTTGGTTTAAGACTTGTTGAGGTGTTTGGTTCTATGTGTTTATATAAAACATGGGTTTATATATAACAGCTCTAAACCCATGTATGAGGGTTTACATAATAAACCTACCATCTCAGGTGGGTTTTTATAAACCCACCAACCAAACACAAATTTTATTTTATACTCACTAATTAGTTTTATATAAACCTTACTAACTTAAACCCTCCTAAACGTAAACCAGCGTACCAAACAAGCACTAAATAGTTTTATGTATTGACAGTTGATGAAATTCTCTAACATGCTAGGTGGGATTTCAGTTGACCTTTAACCGTTAGTTATTACAGTTTACGGTTGAACAAATCTCCTTTTTAACTAAAGTAAGTACATATTGTTGTTGGATTATTGCAGCAAGCTAAAGCTGCCTGAGGAGGACTCATTCAAGAAACTGGCAAACATCATCGTCTTTCTGTCTTTGTTGTAATTATTTGATCAATTCGACGACTTCAATAATTCCACTTCGTCTAACCGAAGATAAAGAGTGTTATATACAGTGTTTTAAAAGGCGTTTCATAGCGCGCTGTATAACGCGCTATAGCTCTTTTTTCCTATAAAACGCTTTAAGGCGTAAAAAAAAGAAGCGTGCTGTTTTTTTTTTTTTTACCGCAATGCTTTCTAGTAGCTTCGACCATTTCAATTAAAAAAATTAGCTCTGACACCTAAACTCATGATGGCTACCTGCTTTCAAAAAGGCAAACAAAATTATGATCATGGGTCCCACATATTTCTATTTTTTTTTTAAAGAAATGGTTATTATATATTTTATTTTCACTAAATGTATATTAATCTTATTTGCCAAGTACACAATTTAAACTATTTATTATCTAACTTTATAATACACCTAATGAAAGATTAGTAATACATTTCACCCTTTGAATCTTACTATTATTATTTATTTATTTTAGATTTGAATAAGGATTAAGATCCTAGTGACATCTTATGCTGAGCCATGTGTCATTATTTTAAGGTTTTAAAATGCGTAGCAATGACTTATCCAAAAAAACTCACGCAATACGCTATGCTATTTACGCTACACAATATCGAAACTAAAACGCGACGCATTGCGCAATACGCTTTTTAAAACATTGGTTATATATAATATTATTATTTTCTTTCTATATACCTTTTCCTTTAAATCGTTGTTAAGGTAATAAGTAGATGATGTTTCCGTTGTTCCATTTGATTGATTATTATTAATAAAACCATTGAGTTTTGGCCCATAAGGGCCTGATTTACCAGGCCGGGCCGGGCCGAGAGATTAAGCATGGCTGGCCGAGCCCGCTTGGATCATTATACTATTCCACCTTTCTTGATATTCATTATGTTTGTTTTTTCTTGCAGCGACGACGACCGAACGAAAACAATAAAATCAACTAAAATATTTAGTTAGTAAGGAATATAATATATTAAAATTAAATGCGACGCCGAAAGGAATAAATCAAGAAACAGAGAATATCTCTTTTTTTTTTAAAAAAAATTAATATGCTGACCCACCGCCAAAAAGCCCGTGGCCATAGATTGACATTAAGGGGCGGTGCATTTCACATAATTTAATAAAACGACTTAAAAATCTCATTTATATTATAAAATAATTAATAATGTGGATGTTTTAAATAATAATATTAGTTAAATAATTGATGATTTGGAAGTATTGTATTAAATGTTGATGAGATGATAAGATGATAAGATGAGGTGTTTAATTGAAAAGTTTGTATTTTAGTGTGAGGTGTATAATTATAATTAATGTGATTAGTTGTAATAGTAAATTATTAGTAATATAAGTAGGTGATTAGAGTTCATTGTAAATCACATCAAGTATTGAAATACTTAATCTCTCTCTAATCTCTCTCTTTTTATTATTATAAGCTATATTATCATATAATCTAAATATATGTATAATTATAATAAAATAATCTTAATATAATATTAATCACAATTAATATTTTTATAACAATTTATATTTAAAAAAAAAAGAAAGTATTGCGTTGATTCCACATAGATACCGCCACTCCAATATTTTATATTTTTTTTATAATAATATGTAATAAAACGACATAGCCTATGAGTAGCTACTGAGACAGACCCACTTCTACCTCCTAGTCGTTGGACTTTGCTTCCTCAATCTCAAATCATAATTTCGTAATGATATTGTTCAATTATTACATATTCTACAAAAATGATATTTATGCATCCTATTGTATTAATATTTAAAATTAAATATCCTAAAAAAAAATCAACTAACGCCGTATACCTACAAAAAACAAAGACACGGACTTTAGCACCAACCATTATCAAGGAATAATTTACCAAACCCAACTCATGCCCTAAAATAAAATTATTATTCCCACTCCTTAAATACCTTTTCGTCCTCTGTCTCTTCTTTATATAGGATCGGGGAGAAAGAAAAGAAAAGAAAAGCAAAGCAAAGCAAAGCCGTAATTATTCAAGATTATTATAAAAAAGAATATGTTCGAATTCTTCCTGCTGGGCTGTACGGGCGTTGTGATGTTCTTACACGGAGCCAATTTCTTCTTCCACGCCCTCTCTTCTCACTTCGCCATTCGTGCAATAAGGTTCGATTCTTTTAAGGTTTTCCATGTGTTTAGAGATTATAACGGTAGAAAAGTAGTTATTTTTCGACGTTTTCTTCTATTTCTCTTCGGTGGGTTTCTTTCTTTCTGATTTGGGTCTGACTTTTATATTTTTTTTTCTCGGTGAATGATTCGATTACAGTTTCTTGGGAGTTGCTGCGTGGTGAAAGAGAATGAGTTGGAAGGAACCATCGCAATATTTGTAAATTTTCTGCTACAATGTTAGCAAAAGAATGATTGAATTTGGAGATTGATATGTAATAGTATTATTATTAGTGTCGCTTCAATAATCCCATTTCTGACCGACTTCTGGGCTCCCTTAGATTTGACTCCGTTCTTTATCTTACTCGTTGATCCATTCAATGAGCAAACTCAATGAGTGGTTTAAGATTTAATTGGAAAAAAAAAATATTTGCTCACAAACGAAAACAACCTAAGGAAGTGTTTGACCTTACTTCTACTATGATTTTATTGTACCTCTTTGAAAATCGAAAGTCATGATTAAATGGGCCCTACGTGGTGTCCGTTTTGGGATTCTCGGCCCATTTATATGACAAAGCAGTGATGAGTAAATGGGCCTCACCTTCAGAAAAAAAAAAGGTGAGCGTGGACTAGACACACAATCGAGCGCGTGGTGCATAAGGTTTTGAAACTGCTTGCTGGTTATTATCATGTCATACCGTTCGCGGGGTTTGTGCATGCATGAATGAAACCATTTTTATTATCTCACACGTGTCAAATGCTTACTGAGCTTAGGTTGTTTTCGTTCGCGGGGTTTGTGCATGCATGAATGAAACCATTTTTATTATCTCACACGTGTCAAATGCTTACTGAGCTTAGGTTGTTTTCTATTTCCCATCAACCTTGTCTTGCTTTTTAACTGTATTTTATTTTCTTTTACCTAATTAAAATATCATTTGTTATAATATTTACTAGAATATATGTTGGTATAAACTCAATTTCAAATAGATGCAAAAATTATGAGGTGTATATAAACATATAGTTTATTCCCTCTGTAGTTAATTAGTTTTCACATAGAAACCCAAATAGAAGAAACATTGAGTCCCTACAAATCGTGCAGTGAGTCTGGATCGAACACACGATCAAGAATCGAAGCAAGGTTATAGCTCAAGTACGATGTGGATGATCCAAGGTTCAATATTGAAAGAATTTCAACGATTTTACCTAATTTTGTCCGTGTCAACAAACAATTCGAAATACCTCGACTAGAACAGATCCGAGTCAAATAGCACTGATTCAAAGCACTTGTTTTCACACTATTTCGGAAACCTCATGTCCCTTTGACGATCGGTGCCTCATGAAAAGAGAAGACGATCAAATTATGGAGATAGTTAAAATTCAGCGTTGGCTATACACGGAGATCGTAAAGGAATGATGCATGCCATGAGATTTGTGACATTGATGGTGGTCAAGGAACTGAAACCGTGATACAAAATTATTATCATTGATGGTCTTGTGTTTCATGAGAGAATTATTGGGTATCAAACTAAATCTCAAATCCAATAAAATTATTATACGATATATATATATATATATATATATATGGGTTATTTCCTCTATTACAAAATCAAAATGCTTATATGAGTTAGAAGAGACATTGACTAAACCTAAATAAAATGACAATAACCTTTGAAACGCCACCATAAGTGGGTAAAGGTTAGTCCCATCCCAAACATGGCAGTCAAACTGATCCGTTTACACACAACACTTGTCAAGCCGCCAGCATAATCTCCCTCTCCAAGTAATTATTACATAGTATTTAAACCTACCGTCTCTCTCTCTCGGGCACATAAAGATTTGTAAAAGATAAATACATTATTAGTCGAAATACATACAAAATATATATACGTTTTATGTTATAGAAAAGAATGGCACCGAGGACAGCGAACAAGGCTGATCGCGCAAAACTCGGCGGCGGCGGAGGCGGCGTTGGCTCCGAAATCCGTTTCCGTGGGGTGAGGAGGAGACCCTGGGGGAAGTACGCGGCGGAGATTAGAGACCCGAACACGAGGACGCGTGTCTGGCTGGGAACGTTCCACACGGCGGAGGAAGCGGCCATGGCCTACGACGCCGCCTCCTTGCGGTTCCGTGGGCACAGGGCCAAGACCAACTTTCCGGTCTTCGCCGGAGTTCGAAGTCCCAGCCACGTTAACAGCGTCGTCGTCGAGGTTCCGGCGATTGTGCGGCCGCTGATGGTCAACGGTACGAGGCGAGTCTTCGAGGCGGAGAACAGCGCGTCGGGCTCGACCGTGACAGCGGTGGAGGTTGCGGATCGGCCGAGCACGCCGGCCAGCATGGGTTTTTTTGGCTTGGATCTGAATCTGCCTCCGCCGCCGGAGAATGATGCAGGGATTTGAAGGCGTTAAGTTCAATTTAATTTATTTAAAATTTAGAAGCTTTAATTAAATCCTTTTTGCAGCGGTTGGTGGTTGTATTCTGAATATTAATGCGGCTATATTATATGATGTGTAATTTAAATAAAAAGAAATATTTGCCAGTTGTTTTCCTATGATATATAGTTCGCCGTTTTATATCCTTATTATTACCAATCTCGACCGCCGTTCCGTTAGGCGGAAACGTCGCCCGCGAACTTGACCCGGAAAGTTCGGGTCAAAAGGGTTTGTGGTGATCGTATGTACGGACACGCCGGCCTGCGTACGTCAGTTGTCTTCACATAATAGATTGATAGACTCAATTTATACACGTGGTATTCCAATCTCTTACTATATTTTCTTTTTTCATATTTAAATCGAAAAAGGATAAGGAAAATGAAAAAATAAATAAATCTTGGAAGAAAAAACAAAACAAAAATAAATGTCTTTTGTGCGTTTATATATAGATATAATATACATATACACTAACATCCAACCATATTCGCGATCTTTAATTGATATCTTTTATAAGTTAAATTATTTAGTGGGATAAAATTTATGGATCAATTTAGTCTCT
The DNA here is from genome assembly GCA_028392965.1 of Lindernia subracemosa. Lineage (NCBI taxonomy): Eukaryota > Viridiplantae > Streptophyta > Magnoliopsida > Lamiales > Linderniaceae > Vandellia > Vandellia subracemosa. The sequence continues at coordinate 469,750 of JAQPCC010000125.1, read as the reverse complement.
GATGTTTCGCCTGAACCAATTTAATTCCCGTTGTTGTCGATTTTGTACCAATTTGATCCTTACATCACGATAAACATCAATTTTAGTGGAAATTTCACACGCGCCCCTCCTAGATCGATAAAATTGAAATGGTTACTAAAATTAGGAAACAAAACTAAAAATTTCTCCTCCAAAATTCGAACATGAACTCTATATTGTCTGCTTCACTGAGCTTCGTTGACAGTAGAAAAAAAACAGTACAAACCCCTCAAATCCTGCAAATATTTCAAAATTCGATCCACACATGATTTAGTGGGGGACACGTGCAAAATCTTCTCTAAAATTGACGTTAATCATGATGAAAGGACAAAATTAGTTAAACTAAATTGATTCATATGATAAATAACATGTATCATTTTACATTCCATGTAGTCAAAGGCGCTGCGTGAAATTTTAATAGACGCGTGAAATTTTTTTGTGGAGCGGCAAGACGTGGGCTCCACATAGGAGAGAGGATGTCGGAAGAAAATAAAATCGATATTTTTCCCATATTTTTCACTAACAATTTCTTAATAAAAAAGCATGTAAATAAATATTTATTTTTAGCCAAAAAAAAGCTGAAGGAGCTCTACTGTCTGTCCACTTCAGATGGCATTATTGGCATAGTCAAGACAACCAAAGGGATAGTGCGGGCCAATAAAATAAAGAATTAATTAATGCTGAGTCATTATCATTTTATTTAAATAATTAAAGCATAATCTAATCTATTTATTTATTTGCCTGCTGATTAATAGACAGGGAGAGGTTGAGCCGGCGGCGTTGGGTACAACTACCAAAAAGCGACACACACACACGAGAGGTTAAAGCATAATCTAATCCATTTAAATTGCGCTCACTTTGGATTTATTTAAATATGAAGAGTAGTGCTGGAATAATTCATTTGCATGAGTCATGAATCATGAATAACGAGAAATGTACTTCTGTTTTGTTGTTACAAATAATAGATGTGTGTAATAATTAGTAGGGTTTTTTTAATTTCTTGCAAAACTTTTAAAAGCAAGACTTGCTATTATCACACACTACTCATATTATAGAAAATAAAATTAATAATTTTATATTCCGATGTATGTATATCTCACAACCACGTAACGTAACCATCATGGAATCGATTAGGTCTCATAATTTCAATAATTTCGGCTCGACCCCACAACTACTTGATAATAACTGCCGCGCCTCTATACTTCTATGAGAAGTAAAGTTAAATATTATGTATTATTTTTTATTTTATCTTTTTGGATAAAACCGAGAATTCTCGATATTTTACCCGAATCAATTTAATTTCCGATGTTGTTGGTTTTGGATCAATTTGGTCATTCTGTCATTATTGACGTTAATTTTAGCAGGAATCGCACACGTACTCCGCAATAAAACATGTCTTTATCGAATTTTGGAATACTTGCACGATTTGGAGCTTCGTACTGTTTTCTTTTACTGTCAACGAAGCTCGACGAAATAGACGATTTAGAGCTCATGTTCAAATTTTGAAGGAGAAATTTTTAGTTTCATGCCCTAATTTCAGTAACAGTTTCAATTTTTATCGATCCAAACATGATTTATTGTAAGGCACGTGGAAGATTTCCACTATAACTGACGTATATCGTGACAGAAGGATCAAATTGGTCCAAAATCGACAACATCGGGGACTAAATTGGTTCAAACGAGGACTAAATTAGTCCACATGATAAACATTGGGAACCATTTCGAATTTTATCCTTTTTTTTTTCACATTCTTTTACGCGTAAATCAGTCACAATAATTCATGGAAAATATACTATATTAAAAACATTAGAATTTTCTATATCTAGATTTATACGGTGTTTTGGAAAACAGTCTCTTTCATCCCAAGTAGTAAGTAATAGCTAAAAATATTCGATTATAATGTGAAATAATAATAATAAAAAAAGAAATCATTAATTATAATACAATCTTTATCGCTTGATTACGCCATCGGGACCAGCGGCGGCTACCTAATGTCAAAAGAATCTTTAGACCTTTTCCAATGCGTGTCAGATGTGGAAGCTTTTAGTTGAGAATTTGAGAGATAATATTTATATCTAATAACAAAGAAATAGTTTTTCTAATATTTATATATATATAATTATTACTATAAGGAGACAGATTTTCTAAAGTTATCATTATGAATTGAGGACCATGCATGCCCGAATGCCATTCATGAGCTTTGGCCTGTTTTTTGTTCTTATCTATGAATTGAGGATTTGAATCATTTTTGGAGCTTGAGAAAACGTAATCACATTTATTTATTATTTAATTGTAATGGTAATTGAAAGATGGAGGAATTAAGAAATTACTTTTTGAAAAGCTAACTTTTATAGGGACAAGGAAATGATCCCTAACCTTATTGAACCACTAGTAAATAATACTAGCATTTAACGGATACTCGATGCGTGTGCTAATATATAAGTATATAATATTATTTTACATCTTAATTGTTATTTATGATTCAAATATATGATAAATGAAATTATAAATTCATTTAGTATTTGTAAGTATCTTGAAAAATTGATTTATGAGGATAAAATTAGAATAAATAAAAAAATTAAGGGTAAATTTATAATTTAGCCTAATATACCTATTAATTAGGATAGATGGAAAGGGAAAGAGGTGAGTTGATATTTTTTAATTTTTTAATAATTATGAATTTATAGATAAAATCTGATTGATAGATAAAATCTGATTGGTCAATTGACAGACCAAGTGACAGTTTGTAGGAGGCCTTAATAAAATAGAATTAGATAACATAATTGGCACGTATCACAATAAATTTAGATGAATAGTGTTATTAATTTACCGATATTAAGTTTGCATATTTAATTTAACTTTATCCATATTGTTTAAAATGAATTACTTCTTCTTTCAATAGTTAAATAGTTCATAACATAATAGACTATGGCGACACGACATGAACGAAAATAAAAAGGCTGATAAGCTTCTGCATATTTAATTTTTTAGAAAAAAAGGATTGTCCCATGAACCTACCCTACTGCCTAGCTTACCTTTTTTCGTATTCTCCACTAAGTTATTAAATGTAGAGTTGATTATCCTATTTAATTAATAATGGAATACTAAATAGTACTTAGACGTAAGGTATCTTAATTTAAATTTTATCAGAGAGAGAGAGAGATTTGAATGAATGATTAAGATTATGTGTGTGTATTGTATTGTATGGTGTTAAGGGAGCCGACAGATTCCGAGGAGACAGAGAAATTTAAGAAATAAATAAATATGATAAATAAATAAAGGAGGCGAAAGCGACTCAAAAGACGGCACATGATATGACCCACGCGGCGCTTCAAAGTCTTCTGTCTATCTCAAAAGTATATAATATAATAAAATAAATTTAAATAATACATTTAATTTTTTAATTTTGTTAAATAGAGAAAATACCACCCACAGGACCACATTACGAAAAAGAGGATGTGATGTCCTTTTTTCTTTTAGGTAGCCCTACCTACCTCTATGTGGGTGTAAATTCATAATATTTGTCCAATTACAGTCCCTATGTATTCGTACATTTTTTTTTTCTTTTATTTTCCGTCATTACAATTAAAATCATTCTTATACACTAATTACTATATTTCTTAATTAATTACTTTTGGTTGGACATCTATCATTAACTAGGAAGAATTCGATCTACAATTATTATTTAAAAATAAACTCATCCTCTATAACCTATGGCTGCGATTAGTTCATTGGATAAGTTCAGATAAAATGTTATAATCCAGTTTAATCTTGTTTAGTTGGCAATTTTACTTTATCTTGAAATCCCGCAATAAATAACATGCCCGTTGTAATAAACTCAAGAATGCAAGATAAACTAACCGACGGACTTACTAAAGATTATTTATCCAGTCCAAAATAATTCATCACCAATGACTAAAACACCCTTCAAATGTCAGCTTTTTTCTTTCACCCACCTAATACTCTCACACGTGTTAAATTCATGTATTTTTAAATTTCTTTTTAATTTTTTAATTACATAGCCCACCAAATCATAAAATCATGGTTATTTTATGTGATTTATATGATAAAAATAAATAAACCTATCTGATTTATTCTTTGTCTTATAACGATCAAAATGATATCCATATCTTATATTTTTCGATATTCATAAGAATATTTTTTTTATAAACCGTATATCAGGGGAATATGAGAAGAAATATTATATGTAGAGGGCAGTTTTGTAATTTTACAAATAATACATGCCATAAAATTTTTATTGTCTTGGAAACTAAACAAATAATAATACATACATTGTTGTCAAAACCACAAACTAAACGCATATTCTAGACAAATGAGAAGATAATAATCTTAAGATAAAATTGTCTCCTATTTTTTTATTCGAGCAACTAAACGCAGCCTATAGACTATCTTTCTTAGTATTTGCAGTTTTTGATTGAAATTTCAAATTCATTATAATATTAAAAGCAATTGGTTGTGCAATTACTAAATCAATTTTATAACCATATATACTAGTATCATAGGCCATTTCATTTTTTTTTTCTATTCCGAGATATCCACACTCGATCTGGCTATGAGACAACCTCTAAATACATGCATGAGGTTGCGCTACACAGACCTGGCGGAGGCTTAATTGCGTCACACACTCCATTGGTGAGACTAATCACGAGGGCCGGATGAATACGTCTCAAATCCGCCTGACAATGATACTCATGGAAAATAAATCTCATGGGGATTAGTCAAGGAATTGTTGATGGAGAGATTCTATCCCACAACTTAACCCACAAATCTTTAAGACCTCCTACTTGATCACTAGACTAAAGCCCTCTTGGCATGTCATTTCAAACTTACATCGCAACTTTATATAAATATTATGAGTTAGCTAGAGTTTTTTTTACTCGATTTACTGAAGTTGCTAGAGTCTCTCTCTCTTTTTGTGGTTTTAGAAATTACTACTTAATGTTTATTGTGAAAGTATGTATTATGTATTATGGTTTCAATTTGCAAATCCTAGTCCTTTGCGCAAATTATTACAAGAAACAAAGGAGTATATCACATCACATTGAAATTGAGATGAGAAAGAAAAAAGAAAAAAGAACAAAAAAAGAGGAAAGATTGGCCATTTCGAATAACTTGAAAGAAAGCTAAGTTGATCATTAATCAAGTTTCGTCATCATCATCGTCATCATCATCGTCATCATCGCAGCAACAGAGAAACAAAAGACCTCGTACGAACAAATATATACACAGTCGTCGTAGGTAGCATGGAAAATCTCAATCGTCGGAAGACTAAACGGAAAAAAAAACTAGCGAAAGAGGTTCGTTGTTCACGACATCCACAACGGTGGCGGCTCAAAAAAAACTAGCGAAAGAGGTTCGTTGTTCACGACATCCACAACGGTGGCGGCTCGTTCAGATCAAACGGAAGCCCACGTTTCACAACACCGAACAAATTCAACGGCGGCGGCGTAGCAAATCCCTCACCACCTCCAGACGTTGGAGGCTGGGGCCCGACCCTTCCCGAGTGAGAAAAATCGTGGATGACCAGCCGGTTAGACGACGGTGGAGGTGCGGCGGGAAACCTGTGGTTGTGGTGGTGGTGGTGGGACGGGGAGTTGAGGTCCAGCTTCAGTTCGGTCGGCGGTACAGGCAGAGGTTCGGGGAAGTTCGTTTTGGCCTTTGCGCCGCGAAGGGTTCTCGCGGCGCCGTCGTAGGCCATCGCCGCCTCCTCCGGGGTGTCGAATGTCCCCAGCCAGACGCGTGTCTTCTTCAAGGGGTCGCGTATCTCCGCCGCGTAGCGACCCCAAGGACGCTTCCGTACGCCCCTGTAGTGCTGTCCCTCACGCGCCGACGCCATATAATAATAGCACAAGGAATTGGTTTAGCTGAGATGAATAGGTTAGACTTAGGAAGAGAAGAGTATATTAATATGAGCAGCGACTTCAATAATAATATATAGTAGGAGGAGAATGGATAGAGTATTTTCAGTGTTGCGTGTCATTTAATGACAATTGCCCTTTCTTACAACCTAAAAAAGAAATAATAAAATAAAATAAAACCCTCAAAATCTGGGCTGGGTGGGCCCCGCCGCGTCACCCCGTAATCGTCGGCACAAAATGGCCGTGTTCGATAAACAGTGACTTGTTGGTCTTTCACGTGGACGCTCGCCGCTTCATTCTATTATTTCTTTTTCTTTTTAAATTTTAATAATAATAACTCATTTAGCACAAAAAACTAAGTTAGCTTACATTTACTTTACGTTTTTAATGTTATACCTCTGCATATTTTTTTTTTTATTATCTAATTTCGCATACTAAATGACCGGTGAGAAATATTCATTAATTTTTAATTTGCTATTGCACAATTTATTGATTGATATAGTAAGAGAAATACACCAAGAAGTTATTGCAGGCACCGAAGTGTGTGTAATAATTAATAATGGGCGGTCAAACTCATCATAACACAAGCAATGCTTTTGTTTTCAAAAAGTAAAAATAAAAATTAAAAAGATAAAATAAGGAAAGAGGAAGGAGAATTAGCCGCCGCGACTTTCTTTCTAACTTTTATTTATTTAAAGAAATAATTACGTAAGATGGAAACACTTTTTATGTAATGGTCCAAAAAGCCCACTCACTTGCTTACGTATGCCCTACCCCAGTACGGCGCCTCCACTTTAATATTTAAATCACATTATAGTGCGTTTTCTGCAATTTTAAAATATTATTACTAACTAATGGTTTTTAATTTAATTAAAAATTAAAAAAATTCGCGTGCGGTATATTCCCTTCAGTGTAATAATAATATTACAATTTTGTTTTTTAAAATAAGTGGGGATGAGCTATTACGTGTTGTCAGGCTCCCACGTGGACAGACGTGGTGTTCGAGTAGAAGGAGACAGACAACATAGAAGACTGAGCCAGCCACGGGGATGAGCTATTTTTATTTTTACTGGGAGAAATTATTCAAAATTTGCCACTTTAATTAGTCTGAATTATTAATAATTTTGCCCCTCAACATTTACCTGGAGTGTTTGGTTGGGGGTATTAGGGGGATTAGGAGAGTAAGGAATACTTAATGTGGTATTTGGTTGGAGGGTTTATTTAAAGGTGGGGTTTAGTTAATAGGGGGTATTAACTAAAGGAGCCTCCACCCATGTCTTTATTTAATTCCACGCAGTTTTGAACTATTTACCCTTTATCATAAAATATGTTTCCTATATTACCCTTGATTTCTTATACTTCGTCGTCTAGCATTTTCAAAATCCTCCAAACACGACACGTAAACCGTGATTAAGCTTGAAAAGTACGACTCTATCTTTAACCAAATTTTCTGTTTCTTGCATATATATATTTTTCTAAAAATATTTATCTCCTTTCACCGAGAATTTTCCATGATTTATAAAAATTTTAATTTCAAATAAGGGTAAAATCGTAATTGAGTTTAACTAAACCTAATACCATCTAAATCCATCTACCAAACATACCAGACATTATTATTTAATCACATCAACCAAACACCCCAAAGAACTCATACCCTCCATTATATAAACCCGACTAAATTAATTAATGTGATATTAGGTTGGAAGGTTTATTTAAAAGTGATGTTTAGTTAATACCTAGAGTTGTCAAAATGGGTCGAGTTCATCGGGTTAACTCGCCCCGCCATAAAAAATAGGTGGGGTGGGTTGATATATTAAAGGCCCGTTTAAAAGCGGGCCTACATGGGCCAGCCCGTTTGGGCCGCGGGTTGGGGCGGGTTGGCCCGCTATTAAAAAATATGAATAAATAATATTTAATAGTAATTAATATATTACATAAAATATATTTTTATATGAATTATTTTGAATGTGTAATATATTTAATTAAAATATAGGTTTTTTTTTAATTTTCAAGTTTCGCGGGCTGGCCCGCTAGCCCGCCACCTCGCTGTGAGGCGGGGCGGGGCGGGGCGGGCTGACCCGTTTGACAGCTCTATTAATACCCTCTAATACTATTAACTAAAGGAGTCTTCATCCCTCCCTTTATTTAATCTCACACAGTTTGATATATTTACTCTTTATTATAAAATATGTTTCCTATATTGCCCTTGATTCCCTGTACTTCGTCTTACAGCGTTGTCTCTATCTACACCACTGAACTATTTCGGACGAACATACCACACACCCCACGAAAGGTGAACGTCGACAACATCCGACCACCAGCGACGAGAAAAACCCTCTAAACACGACACATAAACCGCGATTAAGTTTGAAAAGTACGATTATATCTTTAACCAAATTTTCTCTTTCTTGCATATATGTTTTTCTAAAAATATTTGTTTCCTTTCACCGAGAATTTTCCAATATTTATAAAAATTTTAATTTCAAAATAAGGATAAAATCGTAATTGAGTTTAACTAAACCTAATATCATCTAAATCCATCTACCAAACATATCAGTCATCATTATTTAATCCCATCAACACAAACCCTAAAGAACCCATACCCCCATCATATAAAACCGACTAAAATTAATATCATTTAAACACATCCCTTCAACCAAACTGGCTCTTAGTATTATTATATCCTCACAAATTATTTTTTATTTTTATATACTTAATAATAATATTATTATTATAAAAATATTAATTGTGATTAATATTATATTAAAATTATTTTATTATAATTATACTCATATTAAGATTATAATGATAATATAGCTTATAATAATAAAGAGAGAGAGATTAGAGAGAGATTAAGTATTTCAATACTTGGTGTATTTTACAATGAACTCTAATCACATATTTATACTACTAAAAATTCACTATTACAACTAATCACATTAATTACAATTATACACCTCACACTAAAATACAAATCTTCAATTAAACACCTCATCTTATCATCTTATCATCATTTAATATAATACTTCCAAATCCATCAATAATCCAAAAAACATCCACATCTTAATTATTTAACCATTCATAATTAACTTATTTCATAATACTCCCCCTTAGATGTTTTTCAAAGAATATGTCTCGTTAAAAACCTTATTAGGAAAAACTTAATGGGATAAAAACCTAATGAAGGAAAAAGAGTACATAATTCTTTTAGATACGCTTTCGATTGTTGCCTCATTAAAAACCTTACTGGGAAAACCACATGGAAAAAACCTCAGTGAAGGGAAAAAGAGTGCAACGCGTATTTACTCCCCCTGATGATAACATCATTCCAAATCTCGAAGTCTTCGAACTCCAATTGAATATACCAATCTTTTGAAAATTATCGGGGGAAGTGCTTTCGTGAATAAATCTGCAAGATTTTCACTTGATCGCACTTGTTGTACATCAATATCACCATTTTTCTCTAAATCATGTGTAAAGAAAATTTTTGGAGAAATATGTTTTGTTCTATCTCCCTTGTAGGTCACAGATTTAACATCCAATCAATGAACTTGAGAATAGATCGATGAAGAATTACCTTGTAATCAACGCGCGGAAGACTTTGGGTAATTATCAATCAACCTTCATTAAACCTCAAGCTTTCTCAACAAGTAATCTCATTTCTCTCTCTACAATTAAGCCCTAATTATGATAATGATGAGAGAGTGTTTCTAGTGAGAGAAAGCTAAAACTCAAGTTATGTGTATTTTACACACACTTGCCCTATATATACCAAAGCATACTTTGGTATATTACACTTTAGTCCCTATATTTACATAAAATACAATTGAGTCCTAAGACAAAGATAACATGATTATTGAACACTAGAAAATATTCCTAACAATCTCCCCCTTAGTGTTCAATTGTCATTGAAGCGCCGGTTGTCTTTGTCTTTGATAATCTTCAGTCTTCATCATCATTTGAACACAATAGACAGATTCCTAACAATCTCCCCATTTGTGTTCAACTTTGAATTTGACACGGTCTTTGTTGCTGTTTGAAGAAATAGCTGAGAGCATCTAGAGAATCTTCAGTCTCCCCCTATTTACATGCACCCTCTTTTTCTTCTTTGCAACTTGAATCTTCGTCACCTTCTTGCATATATCAGAGTCGCGCAGATCGTCAGCATTGACTTGTCGTGTATGCTCGAACCATGGAGAGAGGTCTTACTTTTTGCGGTTCAGCACGTGCGTTGAAAGCTTGGCTTCTTTAATGAGTTCACGTGCTTCGCCTCGTTGATATACTTCTCCCCCTCATGGCGATTCTTTTGTATCGTCATGCTGTGTGATCAAGGTGAAACAGAGTGTTCGCTGAACGTGTTGGCGTTGAATTCCGGATGAAGTACCTGAAAACGGGACAGACGACCGATCATCGTGAGACATCCCTTGATGTCACTCTTGGTCGTTGATGCAAAGTCACACAGACTTGCATTTGAAGGGACTACGGGGCCACATAGGCATCCCGTTGACATCGTTCTAGAGTCGTGCTCCAGAAGATGGCCTGCTACCGTTATTGTTTTTATGTTGCAACGGCATGACTTCCTTCTGATCATAGAAGCACATCATTTAATGATGCGTCTACAGAAGTTCTGGCATGGTCACGTAGACCTGCAATATGTGTGTAAAAGAATGTATGTGTCCTAGAAATTTTTAAAAAACATTTAGGCTATAAGGACACACTAGACATTTACGTGTTCAAGAAAGTCGTGGTGTGGGGCTGTGGACCACTAGATTCAATATCTCCCGCTTCCGAGTGAAACGGTGATAGCAAATGCGGTTCCCCGTGAGATATTGAAACATCTGCCTTTAGGGAGACAAATGAGTAGCTAAGAAAGGTTGTGCATGCGCCTTTGGACCAGATGAAGCGTCTTCTACCCGGGATCTGATAAATCAGTCCTGTACCTATATGGTTATGGCCCGGATAGTTTGTGGTTGAGTTGTAAGGATGTCATCGTGATACGCTCAATACCCTCATATACACTCGGGGTTTGTTCCTGGGTTAGGATCAGTTGGATCTACTGAAACTTTGGAACATGTATGTGAACAACTCTTTTGTGTCCATGCGCTTGTTGGCATTTAGGTAGCACTCCCTCTTCAAAGCATGAAGGTTGTCTTCAGGGCATTCCCTTTTAAGCTCTAGCGCTCTTTTTAGGTAACACTCCCCCTAAATACTTGTGCTAATTCTAATGTGATGCCCGTGCTCCCCCTAAATAGATGCGCTTTTTGAGAAATTGCATATTACGAAGAAATCAAGCGCCTTTTGTATTTGAAGTGACACTCCCCAATAAATGTGCCCTTTTGCACTTATAAGTATCACTCCCCCTCGAACATATACGCTTTTTATATTAGAACTATGGTAATATGCTCTTTTGAAATTCACGCGCCTAATCTATTTATCTATCCACTCCCCCAAAAAGAATATAGAATATGAAGACCGAATATTCTGTAAAGGTAAGCGCTCTTTATAATAAGTCGAACTCCCTATGAAAATCAAGAACTTAAGATATAGAGTTTGACTCCCCTGAAATTCAAGCGCACTTTGAATTTTGAAATCGGCTCGGCCTTCTTCGAACATTGTAGCTCAATTTTTTTTTTTTTTTTGGCCTCTTTTTTTTTATGGCTTTTTTCCTCTTTTTTTTTTTATAGCCTTTTCTTTCTCTTTTTTTATGGCCTTTTTTTTTTTTTTGCCTCTTTTTTTATGGCTTTTTCCTCTTTTTTTTTTTTTTTTTATAACAGAAAAATAAAAAGAAAAAAATGTCAAATCAAGAGCTTTGGAATAGTCTTGATTTGATGTGTTTGCTCACGTCACATACCGATCACGAGTGTGGAGCAAACCAAATACCACACGTGTCGGGGTCTTGTGCGACTGCTCATCATCGCATACCGACCATACATGTGGAGCAATCATCGTCTATTTACCGTGTATGATCGGGAACCTGCAAAACAAATTATCGGGACTTTGGTACCCATTTTTGGACGGGTCCTCCCTGATTAGCAGATAAATATTTAAGCACAAATGGTTCAAGTATGGAATTTGCATGTAAAGTAGTCTTGAACTGAGGAACCCAATGTTGTTTTGGACTACTTATTTCTATTTCTAGCTTAGGTTTCCAAACTTGTTGAACCTTATGAAAATTAAAAATTTCAGCATCGGTGAATGTGTGTCTTGCGTTAAATGAGAAAATTTTCTCTTTCGCCAGTCGTTTGAGATGCTTTTCGGATTTGACTTTGACCGGGTACTTGAGAGGGGAATACGAGCTTATACAATCAATGGCATTAAGAATAGAAGTGTCGTATTTCCTACCTTCTAGACTCACATCATTCACTTTGTAATGTGTATTAAATGAGCTACTTTTATTTAGACAATTATTATTTTTAGACGTTTCAGCTTTAATAGAGAATGTATAATTATTGTCTTCTTTAGTTTTAGTAGCTTCTTTCTTTAATTTTGATTTTAGAATGACTTTGGGTATTTTTGGATTAGGAATAGAGGTAGAACCAAATTTGGTCGTAGCAATAGAAGATAATTTGTCTTCCTCTATTCTTTCTTTCTTGATAGCTTTAGTCATTCTTGCGCCTTTTTGAGAGGAATTTTTGAGAATTAAATTCTCCTTTAAAAGCTTATCTATTTGAGCTCGAAACCCGTCTGGAGTGTAGCAATCCTTAGGTTCGGGTTTTATTGATAGTATAGAATGTTCCTTGGTTGGCACTGACTCAATTGTTTGAGTCGACTTATTTAGAGATAAATTTTGCTCAAGTTGATCTTTCTTTGCAAGAAGAACCTCTAGTTCTTTAATTTTAGATTGTAATCCAGTGCATTCTCCAGAAAGACATTTATTTTGAGCTTGATAATCTTTATTTTCCTTTAGTTCTGTTGTTTCAGAATTTGATTTAGCAAGATCATTGTTAAGTTTAGCTATTTTCTCATTAGCTAATTGAAGCTTTATTCCTAGATTGGCTTCTTCTAATAGATGTTTTCTTAGGACAACTTCATTATTGGCTAATCTTGCTTCTAATTTCTTGACCATTTCTTTTTCATTATTTGTGGATGAGAATTTTTGCAACATTGACTTGTTTGCTTCATCACAGGCAGACAGACTTGCTTTCAACTCACATATTTTTGATTCATGTTCTGTGGTCTTAGTCTTCAACCTTATAATCTCATCATTTGCATTGGTCAATTGACATTCAAGACTAGCTTCAATTTCTAGATGTTTTCTTAAGACACGCTCGTTATTAGCTAGCCTCGCTTCTAGTGTCTTGATCATTTGTTCGTGAAATAAATCCATTTTAATCTTTTCAGTTCAAATATGGAATTTGAAATTTAAGTTCAAATAATGTTGGTAATTAAATTCTATATAGAATGTTGGATTTTAAATTTTGTTCAAATAAAATTGTTGGATGTATATGATCGTTGACGTGTTTTAGAATTGATTTTAAATTTGATTTTTTTTTATCTTAACCGCAAACTTTTAATTTCAGTTTAGTTCGTAAACTTTTCAGCACAGCAAAGTTTAGATACAAAATATTAATTATCGACTTAGATTGTATCTTAGACTTTGTATATTATTAAAAGAATGTAAGTTTTTTCGGTTCAGATTTTACACTGTATTAGTTTACGAATGAAAGAAAAACTGTAAACAATGGTTTTTAGTTTACGAGTAACGAATGTTTACGAATGAGAATCGTTCGTAAACTTTTAATCGTTCGTAAACCTTTAAGAACTGTAAACAGTACTTTCGTGAAGTAAAGTTTAATCGTAAACTGATAGTGCTTGTTTACGAATGAAGAATATTCGTAAACCTTTCTTATATATAGTTTTAGGAATATGATTTATTCGTAAACTGTAGATATGTGTATGTTTACGATCGAAACAGTAACAATCGTAAAGTATGAAGTTTACGAATGAAAAATATTCGTAAACCTTTCTTTAAAGATAGTTTACGAATGAAATATATTCGTAAACAGTAGATATGTAAAGGTTTACGATTGATGTCGAATTGTAAACAGTAGGCTCAGGATGTTTACGAATGCAAGTGATTCGTAAACAAGAGTTAATGAGGTTTACGATTGAGATTGATTCGTAAACTGTTTTTGTTCGTAAAGTAAGGCTTGAAGTTTACGGATGAGTGAGAGCCGTAAACAGTAGATTCGACAAAGGATTAGTTTACGAATGATCTAAAGCTATGAACAGTAACTTTTGGAAAGTATTAGTTTACGGGTCTAAGTTTGTATGAAAAGGTTTTCGCAAATGATTTTGAAATGATTTATACGAAAAAAAAAATTATACCGAGAATAATTTTTGTACTGAAAAATTTTACCGAAAAAAATTTTCTTTACCCAAAAATTTTTCTAAGCCTCGGTAAACCTTTGAAAAGTAGGTACAAAAAAAATCTCGTAGTAGAAAAATTTTTTTAGGACTTTTGCTACTGAAAACATTTTCAAATGTTTACGGGTCTTTAGGTTTACGGGCAGAATTTATTCGTAAACCTTGTTCGTAAATGAGTTTACGAATGAAAATGATCCGTAAACAGTGCCTTTATAGTTTACGAATGAGATATGTTCGTAAACAGTGCCTTGACCTGGTTTACGAATGAAAAGTATTCGTAAACAGTGTCTTCCTAAAGTAACGTTTACGATTGAACAGCTTTCGTAAACAGTAGCTTCGTAGGTTTACGATCGATAAGGATTCGTAAACAGTAAGTATTCGTAAACCGTTCCTTGGTATAGTTTACGATTGAAGTTTATTCGTAAACCTTTCCTTTACTAGTTTACGAATGAAAATTATTCGTAAACAGTAACTTTACGAATGTAAGTTGAAAGGACCGTAAACTATAGTTTCTACCCGTAAAGTTTATGATCGCAAACTTAAGTTTGACCGTAAACTTTTACACACTGTAAAGGTTTGACCGAAGACTTTAACTTCAAACACTATAGATATCGTAAACAACGTTTACGATGGAAAATCGTTCGTAAACCTTTCGTTGACCTAAACTTTAACCGCGTTGACTCCGCAATGTAAAGTTTAACACAGCTAAAGGTTTCGTAAACAGGGAATTAACGTGCGTAAACACCAAAATTTACCCCGTAAACTATGTTCTAGGTTCGTAAACTATGTTCATCAATCGCAAACAGTGTTCATGTATCGTAAACACTTAAATTTCACAGAATTCGATCACACAGTTCAAATTACACTCAATTGGCCTCAAATTATCGAAAGTTAGATATCAAAAATCAATGCCTAACACTCGATTAACAAGATCTAATCCAAACAAGGCAGCAATTGAGCAAATAGCAGTGCGCGGAAAAGAAGAAAAAAAAAATTATTGCGAAGCTTAAAATGATTCAATTCAAGCTCGATCGAAAACAATTTCAGCAAGCAATTGATCAATTCAAACACGCATGCTTTGATACCAATTATAGGTCACAGATTTAACATCCAATCAATGAACTTGAGAATAGATCGATGAAGAATTACCTTGTAATTAACGCGGGAAGACTTTGGGTAATTATCAATCAACCTTCATTAAACCTCAAGCTTTCTCAACAAGTAATCTCCTTTCTCTCTCTACAATTAAGCCCTAATTATGATAATGATGAGAGAGTGTTTCTAGTGAGAGAAAGCTAAAACTCAAGTTATGTGTATTTTACACACACTTGCCCTATATATACCAAAGCATACTTTGGTATATTTACACTTTAGTCCCTATATTTACATAAAATACAATTGAGTCACAAGACAAAGATAACATGATTATTGAACACTAGAAAATATTCCTAACATCCCTTAATATATCCTTCCTTTAATTGGGCAATACATGCAGCTTTATCTTCATATAAAATCGTCGGAAATAACTTTTTCGATAATAACCCACAAGTTTGTTGTATATGCTCAATTATCGATCGCAACCAAACACATTCTCGGCTAGCTTCATGAATAGCTAGAATTTCCGCATGATTAGATGAACTAGCCGTTAAACTTTGTTTAACTGACCACCATAAAATAGCGGTTCCGCCATGCGTAAATAAATAGCCCGTTTGCGATCGAACATTATGTGAGTCGGATAGAAAACCAGCATCTGCATACCCAATCAAATCTGCTTTTGATTTATTATAATAGAACAATCCCATATCAGTTGTTCCTTGAAGGTATCGAAAAATCCGCTTAATTCCATTCCAATGTCTACGAGTCGGTGATGAATTATATCTCGCCAATAGATTCACAGCGAATGCTATATCAGGTCGCGTATGACTCGTTAAATACATTAGGGCTCCAATAGCACTGAGATATGGTACTTCAGGACCAAGTAGTTCTTCATTATTATCGCAAGGTCTAAACGGATCTTTATTCACATCTAAAGTTCGAACAATCATTGGAGTATCCAATGGATGAGCTTTATCCATATAAAATCTTTTCAATACCTTTTTCGTATAAGTCTCTTGATGTACGAATATCCCATCCTTTAAATATTCGATTTGGAGTCCAAGACAAAATTTTGTTTTACCGAGATCTTTCATTTCAAAGTCCTTTTTCAAACAATTAACGACTTTTGATAACTCTTCAGGAGTTCCAATTATGTTAATATCATCAACATAAACTGAAATGATAACAAATTCATTTCCAGATCTTTTCATAAATATGCATGGGCAAGTTTGATCATTTTTATACCCCTCTTTAATCCATAAATCGATTTATTTAGCTTGATTGAGTACTCATTTCGGGGCCCTAAATTTTCAGGCAACTGAAATCCCTCGGGAAGTTTCATATATATATCACTATCAAGTGATCCATATAAATAAGCGGTGACAACATCCATTAGACGCATATCGAGTCCTTCACGTACTGCCAGACTAATTAAATAACGAAATGTAGTTGCATCCACCACAGGAGAATACGTCTCCTCATAATCAATACCAGGTCGTTGTGAAAAGCCTTGTCCAACAAGCCGTGCTTTGTATCTCACAATTTCACCGTTTTCATTTCTCTTTCTGATGAAAACCCATTTATATCCAACCGGCTTTACATTTTCTGGTATGCGGACTACAGGTCCGAAAACTTTTCGTTTCTCAAGTGATTTTAATTCTGCCTCGATTGCATCTTTCCATTTTGGCCAATCATTTCTTTGTCTGCATTCTTTTACAGACCCTGGTTCATGATCCGCATTCTCATTTATCTCATTCATTTCATGTAGCGCTACATTAAATGAGAATTTATTGTCAACGTTGACTTTTTCTCGGTTCCATCTAATTCCATTTTGGGCATAATTTATCGAGATCTCTTCATTATCATTATTCTCAAAAATTTCAGGTACCTGATTTTTATTATCATAATCATTAATGCACATTGACTCTTCTAGAGTCGAAAAATCCTCGACTGGACCATTCTTATTATTTGCTCCTTTTCTTTTTCGAGAATTTTTATCTTTGGAACCCGATGGCCTACCACGTTTTAGTTGTGGCTTAGGCTTGATCATTATATGTTCTCCAGGAACATCAACTTTTGCAGGAGCATTAACAGCTGGTATATGTGACTTAGTCACTCTTTTAAGGTCAGTAAAGCTATCTGGCAGTTGATTAGCTAATCCTTGTAAATGAATTATCTTTTGAACTTCTAGTTCACATTCTTTCGTTCGAGGATCATAATGATTTAGCGATAATTCATTCCAACTAATACTCATTTCCAGCTGTTTCTTTTCTCCCCCTAATGTCGGAAAATTCGATTCATCGAAATGACAATCAGCAAATCTAGCCGTAAATAAATCTCCAGTTAGAGGTTCTAAATATTTTATTATCGATGGAGATTGAAATCCGACATATATTCCCAACCTCCTTTGAGGTCCCATCTTAGTGCGTTGTGGTGGAGCAATTGTAACATATACCGCACATCCAAAAATTCTCAGATGGGAAATATTTGGTTCCTGACCATAAACCATTTGTATCGGGGAGATATTATTATAACTTGTTGGCCTGATGCGGATTAGTGCCGCTGCATGTAATATAGCATGTCCCCAACAAGATGAAGGAAGTTTCGACTTCATTAATAATAGTCTTGCAATTAATTGCAACCTTTTAATCAACGATTCTGCAAGACCGTTTTGCGTATGAAAATGTGGCACGGGGTGCTCAACATCAATTCCAATAGACATGCAATATTCATTAAATGCCTTGGAAGTAAATTCACCAGCATTATCAAGGCGTATTTTCTTTATTGGATAATCCGGAAAATGTGCTCTTAATCGAATCAACTGAGCAAGCAATCTCGCAAAAGCTACATTCCGCGTTGATAACAAACATACATGAGACCATCTAGTTGATGCATCAATCAATACCATGAAATATCTAAATGGTCCACCCGATGGATGTATCGGTCCACAAATATCACCTTGTATACGCTCCAAAAACCTTATGGATTCATTCTTTATTTTTACTGGTGATGGCCGAATAATCAACTTCCCTTTAGAGCAAGCAGCACATGATAATTCATTAGATTGAAGAATCTTCTGGTTCTTCATAAAATGTCCACGTGAATTTTGAATTATTCTTCGCATCATAATTGAACCGGGATGGCCCAACCGGTCATGCCAAACAACAAATGTATTATCATTAGTAAACTTCTGGTTTACGATAGCATGTGATTCAATTGTTTTAATATACGTGTAATACAATCCAGAGTCAAACGAATGTAATATTTCAACAACTCTTTTATCATTCGAAACCACTTTTGTAATGTGCAAATATTCAAGATTTCTCTTTTCTGCAGTCTCAATGTGATATCCATTATGTCGAATAGCTTTAAAGCTCAATAAATTTCTTTGAGACTTAGGAGAATATAAGGCATTTTCAATTATCAGCCTTGTTCCTCTGGGCAGTATAACATTAGCTCTTCCGGAGCCCTCAATTATATTTGTGCTACCCGATATAGTGATAACACTTGTTTCTTTCATTTCAAGATGGGAGATATATTTCTTATTTCTTAGAATCGTATTAGTCGTTGCACAATCTGCAAGACATAACTCCCCATTGCACATGCTTGCATCCATTGTATTGATAAATATATAATAACTAATATTATTAATAAATAAGCGTCAAAATAAAATTATATATATAAAGATAAAATAATAACTAAATAATGCTTAAATAAAATTTATAATGATTTATCAGTTTTCTTTATTTGGATCTTTAACAAAAATCACAATATTGAAATGAGCATAGGATCTAGCACCAATTTTATGAAATATCGTAATCTTGAGCAAAATTTAATTTTATCGACACTTCACTTTTAATTGCTCTTTATAAAGATCAACGGGATCTTTGGGTGCGAATAATAGCCAACAATAATATAGAATAATCTTTATATTGCTCAATACATCTTTCTCAATCATATACTGGTTGTCCACTTCGGGGGAAATATTAATAATAACCACGGTAAATATAATCTTCACGACCACTTTTATTGTTTGCGAATACATTCACTTCAGGGAATCATTTAGTCACACTTATGCTTTTCATTCATCCATCATAATATGTTTTTTTGATCATTTTCTCACGATATGCATTCGTATTACATTCGATGAACTGAACGTGTTGAATGCTTTATGATATACCGAAGTAATTGTGTAAATCAGTAGCAAGCATAAAATCGAGAGTGATAAATCAAAATTTTGCAAAATTCAATTTATTGATATCATGAAAATAAAATCATCATTAAAATACTAAAAGGAAAATTATAATTAATCTTCTTTTATATCTTCTTTTGTAAAAGTTCTAATGAAAAACGATATCCACATCCAAATAACTGTCGCCGTAATAATAAACATAAGTAATAGATCAAACATCGGACAAAGCGACATCCTTCAAAATAAAATATATTTCAGTAATTATAATATTAAAGAAAAATTATAATTAATAATAATATTTTAAAAACATTGGTAAAAATATTATCCACATAGCCGTAAGGATCACCGTAAATAAAGTAAGCAACAGAAGATCCATCTTTGTATAAAATGACATGATTCTATAACATGAAAAAGAACATAATAATCAGATAACATATAAATCAATGATAAAATATATGAATTGTTTTATAAAACTCGTTCTTTATTATTTCATAATTATTGTCAGAGCTCCGATAAGGTTGCGGTAATAAAATTTATCCATTGTTCAAAATTATTCGGTCCAATAATTACTTCAAGATTGTTCAATCAAAATATCAATAATATGCCGCTACTGAGGTGGGGATAACCACAAGACCTCGTGGGCTTTTAGTGTTGTGTACGTGCATAAAAAAAAACTTGAATCATAAATCACGTTTTAAAAAAAATCCACACGCCACTATAGGGAATCGAAATCTGGACCTCCCATCAATTTTAATGACGGTATTCCGCGAAACCACTCGAGCTATGGCGTTTTGTTATAAAACTTTTAAATTATACTTTTATAATATATATTTTTAAATTAATCACAATTAATATATGATTAGTATAAATTAAAAATTAAATTACCATACATCGACTAAACTCGTACGAGATCTTCGACGGAGGTTGATCTTGACGACGGAGAGCGGTCGTGCTGATAACGTATTATAAAAATATTAATTGTGATTAATATTATATTAAGATTATTTTATTATAATTATACTCATATTAAGATTATAATGATAATATAGTTTATAATAATAAAGGGAGAGAGATTAGAGAGAGATTAAGTATTTCAATACTTGGTGTATTTTACAATGAACTCTAATCACCTATTTATACTACTAAAAATTCACTATTACAACTAATCACATTAATTACAATTATACACCGCACACTAAAATACAAACTCTTCAATTAAACACCTCATCTTATCATCTTATCATCATTTAATATAATACTTCCAAATCCATCAATAATCCAAAAACATCCACGTCTTAATTATTTAACCATTCATAATTAACTTATTTCATAATAAATATATAATGGAATTTTGAATTATAATTTCATATATTAAATATTTTTAACTTCAAATAACTCAAATATAAAATAATATTATACATATTTATTTATTAAAATACACGCTTCGTTTTTTTTTTTTTTTGATAAACGGGCTTCACGTAGGCCCATTATAGAATCTTTTCGGGCAAATACCCAATTATGCAATAACACCACCAAGAAAAAGCGCGGGAAGGTAATGTAGTATTTAGGGCTTTATTAGATTGCAATTACTACGACAAAGTTTACGATCGAAGGAGATGGACGGCGGAGCTGGAGAGCTGTCGGAATCTGTACCAGCCTCAGCTGTTGATCTGAGCCGTGATGAATCGTCGGTGGTTGATCTAACGGGCAAGGTGCATCAGTTGCCTTGCTGTATTAAGTACGATGGGCCCACGGCCGTCGCCGACTACTTCAAGCCTAAGGCCACAGGTAAGCAAGCGCAGTGAATGGATGAATCGATGCGCGCGAGTGTTGACTTTTTGATCGGTTGACTCGATCGATATTTAATTCTTCCTCCGCAGGGATGGAGATGGATGGGCTGAGAACTGAGGAAGCGTACTTCAGGGGAAGGAGATTGCACGGTGCTACTGTTCATATTCCCGAGGGATATTCTGGTAATCTTTGAAAAGCATCTTTTGTTTTGCTCTGTGGTTGATGTCGATTACAAATTGTTTCTTTTCTTTTTCTCTGAAGGCTTTGTCTTAGGGAGAAATGAAGCAGCTGCGATGGGTTCAGCTAGGTGGGAGACGACGGCGAGTTTTCAGAACGTGACGGTGTGGAACGACGAGACGGTGCCCTCGAAGGATCATCCATTCGTGCGAGCCTTTCACTGGTTTACTGTTGCTGATGCCTTACACGGGCGGGTCACACCTCAAGATCTTGACTCCATTTGTACGGATTAGCAGGTGACTTTAGTTGATTCCTTAAGTTGATGATTTGGGTTAGGATTGCCAGATTATGAGCATTAATGTGGAATTTAATATCGAACCCAACAATGGAATTGGTAAAAAGATTGAATTTTGAACATTTCTTCGAAGTATGTATCAACTTTGTCATGGATGTTTATCTACTTCTTGACTTTTAACTCCTCTATAATCTTTGATGGGATGTGGTGGCTGATCACATATCATTGACTATATATACCGTGTGACCACAACAGTAATGGAAACATGCCTACCTTTTTCACTAATCTTTACTCTGTTTTTGATTGTACGGTAATATCACGGGCTGCCATGGCTTCTTGTCCAGATTCGAACCGCCATGGGGCGCCAACCGGGCAATCACTACACTACAACATAATGTTTCTTCGTCCAAGGCCTTCTTTTTAAGTTTCTATTTCCCTTGTGATTTGCGTGGTTAAACACCTCAAATACTACTCTTTTCTTACATGTATCGACAGCATTAACTAACTGCAACGGTCCAAAGATTCGGACATGGATGCATACGGGCGACTGGCTTAGAGAGGTGGGTTGTGAAGACGAATCGTTGGCGATGAGTGATTGAAGGTGCTAGATGACCTGGTTGTGTTGCCTTGTGATGCAAAAACCAGATCATGCTGGCAGCTTCAGCCTCTCAGAACCAACATATGATAGATATTAGTGTGAGATTTGGACAAGAAGCCATGCAAATATAAGAATAATGTCTGTAGGGCGATATCGCAGAGAAGGAAAGAGGAGTTAGAGAAATGGTCGTTTTTGTCTGTGACTGAATGAACAATATAAGGACCCAATTATCTTTAGTATTTATAACGAGCCAAAGGTTCTTATTAAAAACTTCCACTTCAAATTGATACTTAACTTATAATTATATCGTTTTATCCTTTAATGTTTAAGGTCATTTTTATCCTTCCAATTTGAGTAGCAATTCAACTCCATTTATGTAGTGACACTTCGTCAATGATGACATATTAATGGAGTTAGTAGTGTTCCAACGTGGGTAGGTAAGAAATAATTTCTGTTTAATTTATTTTATTTGTAGTAATTATCATTTTACCTTTTAAATTTTTTATTTGTTATAATTATATATTCACTAATAATTTTTTATTTTGATGTACTTAACAATCATGCAATTAAATTTTAATTAAAATTTTATCCATTATACATTTTAAATTACAAATAAATCAAAATATAATATAATATTATATATTAATATATTAGAGTACATGTACCACAAGATACTAATTCTAATAAAAATTGGACGTGTGTGTACACAATGCACATATATGAATAAATTAAAATGCAATACATAATTTTTGAAATTTCGTATTTGAGTTCTATATTCAGGGCCCGTTTGCTATGTAATATTAGACTAGATAATATAACTAATAATCCACTATATCATGTTTTCAGTCCGTTATCAATTGAAAGCCGTATAAAATAGAGCGGACCTGAATATAAACTAACTTACTGAAATATGTGATATAAGTTATATTGGGCTTTATTATTAATAGTTTATACTGAGCTTTTATCTTAGGGATTATAACCAATCGGACCCAAGAAAATTCGTTGCCATATTATTCAATTACAAAAAAAAGTGAGTAAATATTGATGAATAGGGAGGCCATGGAGAAAATAAAATACACTAAACTAAAGAGACGAATTTGCCCTGTCATATCAAATGTACGATACCATAGAGCTGAAAGTTTGGACTTGAACTCATGGTTGGCTCGGAAAAAAAAAAAAAAAGCAAGCTTTGCCTAAATGTTTTAATCCTGAAATATAAACGGCCTTTTGGCCCACGTTGGGCTTGCATGCCAAAAAACACGACGGGCCGTAGGCGAAAACATGCCCGTTCTTTTAATAATTTTTTTGTTTTTATTTTTATATATAATATTTTATAAAATTCAATTTTATAAGAAAAATATATCTTTTACGTATTTATTGATATAATTTTTTTATGTAAATTATGTATTTGTATTATTATATTACTATGTGTAAATTATAATTGATAATGAATAATTAAAATGATTTTTAAATTAAAAAAAAAAAACATATTAGGCCCGAGGGGAACGGATTTGGTCTGTAGGTTGGGCTTGTTATTGAGCTTGGTCGTGTTCTTGAATAGAGCGTGGTCTTGAATTAGTCTTGGCTTTGCCCGATTTTAGCCCACCTGCAGTCCGACAACTACTGTGAAGTGTGAAGCGCCTCCGATTGGCCGTGGGCTCTTAGATCGTTCAGTTCGTGTACCTCGCCTTCCTCTTCGTGTTCTCTCTGCTCTCTACCGCCGGACCTTTGCTTCGTTGTACGCCTGCAAAGCCCGTTTCTTTCTCGTCCACGATTGCTGCCACCCAATGTGTTGAAGCGCCTCTTCGCCACCTTCATATGAGTCTCGATTCTACGCTGTGTTCTTCGGGTTCCTCATACTTCTCGTCATAGACATTGATATCCACAACGTGGGTTTGTCTCCGTTCTTGCGACAGTGTACAGTTTCGGAGCGATGACAAAGAGTTGCGAGGTAGAAAACCCGTGTGGGGTTTCAGCTTGTCTTTGCATATTTGACGGCGTGCGGGATAATAAATGATTTCTTCTGAGCAATCGCGGTGCGTGGAAGTGACGATTTATGGTGAGGTGGTGAGGGTTCTTAGCTAGCGTTTTCTTGCTTGGAGTTCTGATGATTGTGAATTTGATTAGGCTGTTTGTGCAGACAGAGTGTGTTTTACTATGTGCGCATGAGCTATCATCATCAGGGGATCGATAAGAGTGCATTGAACGATCATCTCGGTGGGAATACAATACATTCCCCTGAAGAGTAGCATCCAAATGGAAAAATTGGATGCATGATGATGATGATGATGATGATGATATATTGATGTGTCTTGTCTTAGATACATCTTAGTTTAGTGCTCAACTGTTGTATAGTAGTTACTACTTACTTATTCTGTTCAAACTCTATAATATCAGGTTATTCACTATTCTATCTTCGAACGAATTTCGAATTTCAAGATAGTTTCTGGTAATCTTATTCACTCGATATCTACATATATAACAAGATATGTATTTATACACGCACACACGTTCGTGTTTTTCTTGCAGCAGCATGGCTCTGCTAGACAAGGTTTATCAGGTTGGTCCTGTCTTGTTATTCAAAACTTGCAGGAATTTTTTACATATATCAATCAATCTTTATTACTTGGATTGCTGGTTTTGTGCAGGTGAACTATGTGGCTTCGGTAAGCAAGCATCAGACATCTTCCGTAGTTGTCTAGCAATGCTGGTGAAAGCTGGCCTGTCCCGTGGGTCGGGGGCCCAACATTGTTCCATGAGTAACCTCCAATCCGCATCGCAGTAAGCCGGGACCGGCGGTCTCAGTGTGTTATTCACGATACCGCCTGCTTTCAAAAGACACACCACTCCACATATATCACAACAAATAAAACAAAGGTTTTGTTTCTGTTCGTACGAAGAAAGAGCATCCATACCGATTATTGCTCCATAGTGCATGTTTGCATAAGGTTCCTCCCCCGTGAGGATTTCCCAGAGCACAATCCCGAAGGAGAAGACATCAACCTGGTATTGGGTCATAAAATTTTGGTTGAAACTGTGTGTTATATGTCTGTGCATAGACAAAGTGTTACCTTTTCTGAAACCTTGTTGCTGCTGCCACTCAACAACTCTGGAGCCATCCAAGGGAGCGTTCCTCGGACGCCACCTGTCACCAAGGTATTTCTTTTGATCTTAGACAGCCCGAAATCTCCAACCTGGGTTGTATTGAAAAGCAAACGGTGTTATAATTTTTGCATCCTATCTGATAGTCTATGGATTTTTTTTTTCTCAGATTTTAAATGAGTTTTGCCTTGCCTTGCATATGGGTCTGGAATGATCCTTCAAGTTGACGAGCAGATTGTCACATTTCAAATCGAAGTGCACGATGTTCCGCGAGTGCAGATATTCCATCCCGAACGCAGCGTCCATTGCAATTAGGAGCCGCTTGTGCCTACTGAGATGCCTTTGGAAAGATTCAAGATAGAGTATGCATCAGAAACAAGCAAAGATTCAACAAGTTGTAGGTAGAAGAAGCAGCAGAGTGAGTACCTCTCTTTGGAAACCAAAGCACGTCTTAGGGAACCGTTCACCATGTACTCCGTGACAGTTGCTAGCGTCCCGCCTGGCCCGTCTCTTACCACACCGTAAAAGGCCACCACGTTCGGGTGGTGAAGCTTCGACAGGATATTAGCTTCATGCCAAAAGTCTGCTGACTGCAAAAGAAAAAAAAAATACTAATGATTTTCACAAGCAAACGTTATTCGAAGTGCATCTTCATGTAAAGAAACTCGCCAGTTTCTCCTGCTCAGATGAACGGCCCATGAAACAACTCTTCTTGATTCTCTTAATGGCTACATCAGACCCTCTCCACTTACCATGGTACACCGTACCGTAGGTTCCAGAACCAAGTTCCCTCAGCTCTTCAAGATCTATATTCTTTATTATCTGTTTTAAGGTTAACAGATTACTGCATTAGCGGACATGGTTACAAATCTTAAATTCTTGCATGGTACAGTACTAACCTGTAGAGCTGCCCTCTGATCAGTATCTGTTGGGCTCAAGTCAAGAGGAGGGATGTGTTTAGGCTGCGATGCTCTCTTGTCAGCCTAAAGAGAGGCACAGATCAAATAGCTTTCACGAAAAGGAAAAAAAAAAGATTTTACGGTTCTATAATGACAGTACCTCATAATCAGATCCAGCAATCTTTTGAGGGACACTCTTCTCGGGTCTTTTTGCTGAAGAAGACGCCCTACTAGCTGAATCATGTTTATCGGTTGTTTCTTTCGCAGCAGCTGTAGAAGCTGGATAACCATAGTCCACGGCTACACTTCCATCTATGTTTGTTTGAGCAGATGTGAAGGCATGATGATCTTGATCCATGAGGGAAACATCTAATCTTGAATGATCTGTTTTGAAATCAGGCTGCGCCAAGTCTCCGAAGAACGACCATTGATTAGGTTCATGATTAGCGATGTTGACGTTTGCGCCAGCTGTGCTAGCTTCGGAAAACATTTCAGATAGAAACTCACGAGGGAAACGATCATTGATATCGATGAGGATGTCACCGTGTGAGTCTTCTTTTCTGTTACTTGTTATCGGGTCAATCCCCATTTGAACTACAGGTATATGTTTGGGATTCTCAGGAGTTGGTTTCTCAGAGTTGTGCAAGCCATTTGAATTCTGGGTAAGCTTCTTGGGTTCGTTTTGTTTCTCCACATCGTGCATTGGGTTCACAGTCGCTGGCTTGGAAAGATCGACGGCATTCTCCACAATGGCTTTCCTATTCGTATTCAAGTCTTTGATCTTCTGCTGCGAAACATCTGAGTCAGAGTGAGTCTTCGGCAGCCAGGGACTAGTCGAATCCCCAGATTTGGACAAACGATTTGTCCCCGGCTGTTCCCTGTGTAACCTTTCTGAATGGAACGTACGCTGAGGACGATTGTCTTCGTAATACTTGTTCGATTCATCACCATCGCAAGTGTCAGAATAATCTTTGAAGCCAGACGAAACAGAAACATTACCATGAGAATCATTTTTCTCGGACAAATCTTTTTCTTGCAATTGGGTTGTCCCTCTTGTTTCTTGTCTGATGACTGTAGGCACCAAATCGCGCGAAGGTGAAGGCAGCGAGACAACATCGTTTTCTGCTAAGCTTTGGCTGGTTTTCGTCTCTTTGTTTAAACTGATCAAATACTCATCCGTGCTCTGCGACAAATGGCTGTCAAGGACAGCCGAGTTTCGCCTCGATCCTATATCCATTCCGTTCACGGCAACCACATATTCAGCTTCAGAATCAACATCTCCTCTGTCAGACTCATGGACAAGCTGCGATTCTTCCAGCTCGCCGTCCGAAAAGAGAAACATTCTGAGCTTCTCTTCGGCATGGTCAAGAGCTTGGCACTCCTCCATCATGTTCTGAGCATCCTCATCCGAGGATACTGTGATCAAGGCATCGAAATCCTCGCCAGGGAGCTGATATTTGATCGTATGGGGCTCGCTGTAAAGAGAGAACGTCTTCTTCTTAAGCTCAACCCAAGAAGCATTCCTCGGTATTCGAACGATCTTCGTCTCGCCGCCAACGTACCGAAGCTTCCTGTCACTCGGGTGAGGCAAGACTTTGCCGCCGAAGCTACAGAGCAGCTTCAAGCTTGCGTTTCTCAACGATGTTGTTCGAGCGGGCATGCCACTTCTTATTACAGGGTCATGGATCTTATCCCTTTCGGTCGACGGAAGTAAGGAAGCACCGTGAGGTTTTCGAAGCTGCCCAGTCAGATTGTATTGGCTATCGGTCCCGGGAGAGTTAGCGCTAGCCGTAGGCTGCTGCCTCGGATTCACCCGCTCCCACATGAACTCGAGGGCGAACTCCTCGCCCGTCTGGATCGAGTAGTTGAGGACAGGCCTTGGTCCGACCGTTGCGCTAGGGTCGGGTCGACCCGGGTTCAGATTCATTACATCCTGGTTAGACCGCCTATTCGCAGTAGCGTTATTACCTGCCGAGCTATTACCTTGACTCGCATGTAGCTTTCCCATATTATGTTCCATCCTATAGCTTTAGCTTATCCTTTCGTCGAGTCTATCGGTGGAAGAAAAGACCCGCAAAAAGTTTGTATGAGTTGTTAGCTAATTGGTGATGGACGGCTCTGATTTGTTCTCAACCAGGCTCCATAGATGCAAAGAATCTTTTACTCATCTCTGAAAACTCAGTTTTCTGATCTCTGAGCTTCTTTGATTTCTGCAAAAGTCCAAATCATCATCGTACTGATCGAAAGACATGAATATCCCAACCATGCTCAGACAACATGAGAATAAAGGCCATCTTATCACTAAATCATGGTACATATGCCCATAGTCAACGAATCAAAAGCTTTTTTTTCCATATTGATATCCTTTAAAAGTGAAATATGCAAAGCATAAGAATCAGTAAGTATCAAACTCAGGAGTCGATCGTATACCTTTTGCAAGCGTAGAGGCCAGACGACAGAGTTCTATAGATCGTTTAATGTTTTTCTTACATTTACTTGTATATTATTAGAATCATTATTGAAGTAGAGTCTTCCTATATAGCATATCTGTCAGTCGCGTGGGCGTGATTGAGTTTTATATTTTATTTTGAGTTCGTGAAAGTTTCCGAAGAGAGGAGAGGAGAGGAGTAGGAATGTCTGCCAAGAGTCAACGAAGTTTCGCCACGCGCGTCTTCCTTTGAGTGCCGAACACGCGCGTCTTTCAGCCTCGTGTATTGGACGGTGTGGGTTACGAGCGCTTGCTTGTCTTGGTTTTGGTTATTCTTGGCAGTCGTAGTTAGGCTGTTGTTTTCGGCTTCTTTATTTAATTAATTAATATATAATAATTTTTAGTTTATAAAACTTTTTTGTTTGTAATGTTGTAGTGATGGAAAATCGCACAGTTGTCCTAATTTTTATTAGTGGTCCTCAAATTCTTTTAACATTGAAACTCATGTTTTTATTTTTGTTTTTTTTACATGATAGAGAGCCTTAATGATTTTGGACTCAAATTATGCTACGGTTGAGGAGGAGCCAATGCCCAATAGGATCGGCCCAGTTAGCTTTGCAGATTAAAAAAAACATATAATTAAAATATAATAGGTTAAATTTTGAGGTTAAAGTATCATGTCTACAAATAAGCATACAAGAAAATTTCACCTTTAAAGACAACATAATAAAAGAAATAATGCTGGACGTCATGATGCAGATTGAAAATAATATATATATAATTATGAAATTGAGTCACTAAGTATACATGTTTTTATTTTTAGGTCACTATGTTTGATAATTGCAAAAATAGATCACTAACTTTGTATGTCAAAACAATTTTGGATTATGTTTTCAATTTTGGGTCACTAAGTATATATTTTTCGATTTTGGGTCAATAAGTATCAATTTTTCAATTTTGGGTCAATTTTTAATAAGGCAAATGAGTGACCCAAAATATAAAAATTGATACTTAGTGACCTAAAATCGAAATATATATAGACCCAAAATTGAAAACATAACCCAAAATTGTTTTGACATATAAAGTTAGTGACCTACTTTTGCAATTATCAAACATAGCGACCCAAAAACAAAAACAAGCTTACTTAGTGACCTAGAATTATAATTTTGCCTATATATATATATCAATACCAAATTACAAAGTTTTTAGATAAGTGGTCATTCAACATCTCTTGCATTCCCAAGTTGCAAATTTTTTTTGCTAATATCCAAACCATCCAACTAAATTTAGTTTTGAACTTTACTCTCGGCTATGGAACGATTCGGACGGACTAATACTCATGATCTGTATATCTCATCCCAAATTCACAAACGTAAAAGTCAATGAGTTAAAATGAAATCAAGAATCACTAATCTACTGTCATATTTGAAGAGCACTATTCTACTGTCAATGTAAGGGGTTCACTGAAAAGGGTCATTAGTAAAATATAGAAATTGATTCCACAAAAATCTCAGCATACCATTTGCTGAGAAGCTAAATATATATATATATATATATATATATATATAATATATATATCTAATGAGAAGTGGAGACCAATATTCTGCAATCAAAGGAGTTAGGCGCCGCAGCAAACCTCGACGAGAAGGCACAGAACCTATAGTAGTCTTCGTCCGACGAGCCGCCGCCGCCGCCGCTCGTATCGAAGTTGAGGGAGTAGCTCAACGGATCGTAGCTCGCCGAGTCCAGGCGGTGCGACGTCACTCTGTGCTTCTTGACCCTTCTCATCAGCTTCGATATGCCACACAGCGACGAGCAGCAGTTTCTCGTTGAAGACGACGATGACGACTGACCCGTGAATGAGTCGCCTTTATTGGCCTTTCGCCGGCGGATTGCGTGGCACTCGCCTTTTATCGTGGGACTGTTGTTCTTACTGGCCGTTCTTGGCCACCACCGTGTAAGGGCCAAACGGGTCATTATTTCGGGTTTTCTTGAAACGGATCTTTTTGATGGATCGTAGGTTAGTTAGAGGAACGAGGTGTTATGTCTTGTGGAAGGATCAATGGATATACACATAATATATATAGTGCGTAGTGTGCTTAAGTTCATGAATCTCTTGCTAATTATTAAGTTTTAAGATATTTTATCTCTTTTATGGTAGAAACCCTAGGCTAGGGTTTAAATAATGAAAATAATAGTACCTAGTTTGAAAATGCACCTCACATGCAATGGGTGCATCTTACACAAGACAATGAATCCTTTCTTTTAGATCTTTTTGGAAATATTAGCCCATAGTTTTCGAGGTTAATTAGGACATCTATATATATGCAAGTTGTTTATCACATTTGCTCACGGGTTGAATTGAACTCATTGTGTGGCTTGAGCAGATCGCATTGACTATTATGATTAGTTTTAGCTGGAAGTTCTATTCTAACTAGGTGTAAGTTTAAGGTTGCATGGATACATTGAAATAAAATAAAATAAAATAAAATTACGTTCTTCCCAGTCAAAGCTGTAAATTCTCGTCTATGTAATTTCTATTCAACGCCTAGTTGTAGCTAATAAGCCATCAATCATTATCACGAGCAACAAAGAATCTTCAATACTATCATCAAACTCGAGGAATATATGTGAAGACAGATATGATAAAGCTGTGTTACTGTTTACAACATCAGACATATTATATACTATTGAGGTATTGTCAGAGATTTGAAAGATTGAAATAGTTTGACCTTTGTAGACTCCTTCGACATGTGCTTAGAACGTGCCATCTGATGATTATCAGAAGGAAAAAAACATAGTATAATTGGAATGGAGAAAGAACCCTATGAGATGAGTTATTTAATAAAAGAAAAAAGATAAACTGAAGCAAAGAAGCTAAGACATGTATTTTGATGTAACGAGGTTGTCAATGTCGATGCATATGCATTATCTATTTAATGGACAATACGATGGGGAATGGATCTTCTTTGCTAACTCATTGGGTAATGGGTTTATGACTTTTATGTCTTGTAGTTTGCTGACGTGTCAAGTTAGTACTAATTTCGTCCGCATGATGTCCATGGATGGGGAAACCCTAGACCTCCATTAATGGGCTACATTTAATTGAGCTAAGGTTTTTTTTTACACGGTTTAAGCTGGTTAATTCTTGATTATCGATAGCAACATATTGTTTTTTTTTTTTTTAATACAAGGTGGCAACAATGAATTGGGTCGCAGTTTAAATCAGAATAAACTAAATAAATGTACAAACTAAACTACACAGTATTTAAGTGAATAGACTAACAAACTACTTGTAAATTAGTTGGTAGTTAAAGGGCCATTCTTACAGTTAGATCGGCCCACAGTAAGAGCATTTCGGACATCGATAAGCCGCGTTGGTCTGGGCTGGCCTAATGCAAGGGCTTCTCAATCAATACTTGTCTGAAACTGTCCATGTCAAAACCTTAAAAGTTTAATGGGGTTTATTTCCATTCGATATTATTTGTCCTTCTTTCATTTTCATATTTAAGTTCTATTTTACCCTATCCAAATGAATAATAATTCAACTCCATTGAGATGTTAACGTAGAAGTCAAAGAATTTTGTTTTACTTACATGTATCATGATCTGATGGAGTTGGATAGGTGTACAAACATGAACGGAGTAACGATGATCGTAATTTATTTTACATGCATTGTTATGACATTTTAACGAAAAGAAACATTTTTTCTTAACACATCAGCTTCAAATACCAAAGAAAAAATAAAAATCCAAACTTGGACTTCTATATATAGCTTTGCAGTTTAAGGGCTTGACCTGGTGGGTCGAACTCTGACTTTCAAGTATGAGATCAGTGATTCGATTCCTGTCAGGGACCTTGACTGCCACAGTTTCTGAGATCTTGGGTTGAGTCCCATCGACCAGCGAGAGGATTAGTCCCACTGGAAGCCGTGGTCGTTCCATAGCCGACGATGAAGTTCGGATCCGATTCAGACTGAACCTAGTTGGAGTGTGAGGACTACAGTGACGTTGTGTGGAATACCTACCTAACCTAATATATATATATATATAGCTTTGCAGTATTGATTTTGACAATCCTTTGGGAATATTTATATATTGATTCTACTATATAATTCAAGAAGATCAAATTTTAAATTTGATTCGAATGTTATATAACTTCTTCTCAGTGTTTCTACATTTCACCGAGGATGAAGGAGGTCATTTACAATCGAAAAACAAATCCCATCACCTTGTTGGAAAATTGCCGCCGCCGCCTCCTTGATCTACCGTGACATAAACGCTCGCAGGCACGGCCACATTCGACTGAATCACCACCTTATTATCCGACACGTTCGTCAGCGCATGCGCCGGAAAAAGCCCACTCTCCGTCACCAAGGCGTAATGCACCTGCCTAATTAGGTCGGGAAAGACGAGCACCGAGCTGAAGTCGACGGTCCACGAGCTCCCATTCCCCCGAGCCCCACCCCTAGCCACCGTGGTCCTAAGGCTCATCCCCCTCACGCCGTTCCTATCGACCACGACCTGGTCGACCCGATCGAAGGGCTTGGCCCGCTGGTCCAGCTGAACGATGCCCACGCCCCGACCCGACCCGGAGAACATATTGTCCACCACGTTCAAGCCGCTCACCACGCCGCCGACTGACCTGAGGAGGATGAAGGCGTCGCCGAGGAAGAAGCTGCTCGAGACGGTGAGCTGGACGGGGTCCTCGGCGACGATCCCCGTGTAGTCGAGGTAGCAGTTTACGATGCGGGTCTGGGTCAGGCCAGGGGTCTTGAGGTATATGCCGGTCCCGCCGAACCCGGCGGCCTTGTTGTAGCAGTGGACGCCGGAGATGGAGTTCGCCTGGCCGGAGATTAGGATTCCGACGGCGGCGGAGAAGATGACGACTTCTGAGACGGAGTTGTCGTTGCCTGACAGTGAGATGGCCGTCCCGGTGAAGCTCCGTTCGCCTGGGTCTCCGCCGGCGTTTGGGTGCTGGCCGAGGTATGAGTTGCTTATGTAGGTCTCGTGGCCGCCTGTGACGGAGATGCCGGTGGTGTTGAAGCGGGTGATGTAGCAGTTGTTGATGGTTGTTCTCAGGGAGTCGGCGACTTGTATCCCTCCGCCGCGGTAGTTTGAGTCGAGGAAGAGGTCTCTCAGTGTTATGAACTCGTAGTTGTAGTCGGAGGTTTTGTTGTTCGTCGGCGGCGATAGGTCTATCAAGTAACCGTCGCTCGGAAAGTCGTCGGAGGCCGTCAGCGATCCTCCTTGCATCTATTCGTCAAGAAACAAATATGAATTTTTTTTTTAATTTCAATAAATTCTAATAAAAGAAAAATAATAAAAAACACAATATTTCATTCCCGCGCGTGAACGTAAACAAAAATATTCTTAGGACCGACTTACCACAAGATTGCCACGTCCGCCGACGGGAAACTGAATCGGCCGGCTGATCAAGTAGTTGCCGCCGTCGAGATCAACCCTAGCGCCGCCGAGATTCACAATCCCCGCCATCAAGAATCCATTTCCAGGGCCTTCGAGTGCGTCAGACACTGCTTTCAAGATCGCCTCCGTGCTGTCCGCCTTACACGACGGGTCTGCGCCGTACGACGTCACGTGGTACACCGCCGGCTGACTGGTCGCAGTAATGGCCTGTCCGTACACAACCGACGCATTAACAAGCTAACTAAACAACTCAAGATTACATACATAATCATGAAGTCTTTTACAGGCCGGGGTGATGAGGCTGTTGACTCGAGCCGAAACTCACGAAATGGCTTCCTCGGAAACTGAAAATGGCCGCCGCCGCCGCCACCATCTTTGGAAGAAACGTCGACGCCGTCTCCGTACACGTGGGCCCCACCCAATACAAAGAAGAAGAAGAAGAACGTAGCTATTCTTGGGGTTTCCATTATTAATCTACCGAAGCTATCTATCATCAGCTGATTGGACATTATATATTTATATATAGTAAAGATTTCATTCTCTCTCCATCTATCTATCATCAGAAGTGGTTGAACTATGAGGGGACGGTGATAACTTCAGTGTTACGCCTGAAGATAATCATAAAAAGCAATATTATTTCCCCCAACAAGCTCTCTTTATATGTATATATATATATATATATATCACATGTACAATGCTCGACATGTGTATCTTCTTGAGGTCGGGCTTCAAAAAAGGTACCAACTTTTCTGACCAAGACAACGTTCGAGGCGTGTGAAAGGTGTAGTTTAGCATCATCGGAGTGGAAATAAAATTCGTGTCTTTATTCAATAAACAACAATCTCTTTAATTATTACGTTGTTGATTTCTACAAATTACCAAGTCCTCGCCATTAATTTTTAAACTTGGAGTAAAAAGTCAAAATGGAAATCAACAATGACGTCAAGTTCTAGTAAATCCTATTTATTGCCGTATCGATTTGGTGGTATAATATAAAACTGACCAAATATTTAATGTAATAAAGCGAGCAAAGGAAAAAAAAAAGCTGTTGGGCAATATTAGCCATTAGGTGACAGCCTTTGAAAAGAGTGAATGAACTCATTCAAACATATATAGAGGGCATCACATTAATAGTTAATGATTTAATTATGGTTTTAGGTACCAGCTGTGATAGTTCGTTTTTTACTTTACTATGTTAGAATAAGGCAAAACAATCCATCTAACTATACAAGACTTCTATGTCTTAGATAAAGCAAGTTTTTGACATAAGATCATGGAAAGTGAATCTAGGCGAAGTAGGTGGACATGAAAATCTCTCAACCGACATGTGTTTAGTTAATTAGTTGTTCAAGGTAAGCAGTTGTTGAACTATTCATGGCGTCCTTCTTTATGGGTAAACCAAAATTACACAGAAAGAATTAGAGGAAATAGTTGTTTAATTAAAGAATTATCTATAATACAGTAGGGGTGAAACATGAGTGTCGATTCGGTTCGAACTTGGCCGTAATTGTTCGATAACTCGTGAGTAGAGCGGGTTCGAGATTTTTTATGGGGGCCATAATACGATTGTGTATATTAACATTGACGATGAGGTCAAGGAAGAAGCGATTTTCATTTGCCATCTTCCTTTGAAAGTTTATCAATTATAATGGATGTTTTCATTGAAACATATCAAATCTATAGTCATATAAAAAAAACTTAATAAAGAAATATCAATATAAACAAATATCTATAATAATATCGAGCCTAGTATTATATTTTTCGACTTACAACCCTAACCCTATGTTATATAAAGTTTACCAACGTTGTGTAATATATCAGCTAGGGGTGGACAATGGGTATTGGGTATCGGGTACCCGACCCGAACCGATCGGGTCGAGTACTCGAAAAAATATTGAATATTAGGTAGTACCCGATACCCGTCATTAAAAAATAGGGTCGGGTATCGGGTAGCATTTTGCTACCCGAATTACCCGATCGGGTACCCGACCATGAATTAAAAATTAAAAATAAATGAAAAAATAGTATATTTAATTTTTAATAGTCATAAAATAATTAAGAATGATATAAAATTAATAATTACTCCTCATATTAAAAAATTTAAAAGAGAAATAACATATAAGAATATCATAAATATTATAAATCTTACTAAAATATTAATTAAAAAATAATAAAATTTTAAATAGGGTACCGGATACCCGACCCGACGTGTACCCGACAAAATCGAATACCCGATATACACCGGGTCGATACCCGACCCGAATAACCCGACCCGCGCCCACCCCTTACCAGCACATAAGGCACATTAAAATAGAATTAAAAGTAAGTGTGCGTGGTCCATTTATCTATACTATTTATTAAGTGGGAGAGGGGTCTAAAAACGGACAATTTTGATATGTAAACTTATTTACAATTTTATCCTTTTATTTATAATTTATTTTAATTGAATAATTACCATTTTAATCCTAAACTTTTTTTATTATAATTATATCATTACAAATTATTTTTTGTAAGTATATATTAAAATAATATTTAATCTATTAAATAATATAAATTACAAATAAAATATAAAGTAAAATTATATAATGCAAAAAATACTAGTAATATATAAAAGCCCACTTACTAAAACATGTTTAAGAGCGCTAAGGTAAGCAGAGCGCTAATTATTTTTCCTCTCTATTTTTGGTTAGATATAATAAATTTCCAAAAGAAAGACGCTTTTCGCGACAGCGATTATTTAGGGAACAATGACGACGTACGTTTTTAGCAAGATCATGAATAAAACCCTAATCTATCTTGCAGTTTTTCCGTGAGGGAAAATTTCAATCATCATCAGACAGCAAGTGGCGATTAGGAAGAAAAAGAAGTTATTTTCGTCTCTTATCACCAGAAAGGGTTATTGTCCGATCGGTAATTGGAAAAGGAGAACGAATCGCTCTGTATTTTAATTGCTGATTGGGTTAAACCGATCTATTGTTAGGCTTGATTTGGGGATTGAATGGGGAAGAAGAAGAAGAGAGCAGCTACGGATAAAGTATGGTGCTACTACTGCGATAGGGACTTCGATGACGAGAAGATACTGGTTCAGCACCAGAAGGCGAAGCACTTCAAGTGCCACGTCTGCCACAAGAAGCTCTCCACCGCCGGGGGCATGGTCATTCATGTCCTGCAGGTGCACAAGGAACAAGTCCCCAAGTCAGTGTCTTTTCACTTTTTTCTCTGTTTCTTCAAATTGTTACTTACAGTGAGCTATCCATAATATTTCCTTTGAATTTCTGCGATATGAATATAATGATTATGCTGACAAAACAGAGTTCCGAACGCGAAACCTGGGAGAGAATCGACGGATATTGAGATTTATGGAATGCAAGGGGTTCCACCTGAGGCGCTTGCTGCTTATTATGGAGAAGAAGGTATGCTACGAATTATTTAGTGCAGTTGGCATTTTCAAGAATGGTGGATATTGAAATTGAATTGGTATGCTTGCGTGGCTGATATTTTTCTTTGCGTTATATGTTTGTATCAGAAGAAGAGACCCCGGCAAAAACAGCCAAAGTTGATCACACCACCACCCAGATGATTGGTGGTGTGATGCCAGGATCAGTAGGTGTTGGCTATCCCCATCCCCCGAGATCTGTGACTCCCATGTAGGTTTATTGCTACAATCACTTGTTGATTTTAAGATGTTTATACTTTACATTGCTCATGTAGTTAGATTGTTCTGTTAATGGAAATATGATATTTGTGCATGAGCTTTGTATTGGTTAAGTTTGGGCACATTGTTGGCTGCACTTTTGTGATTGGGGCGAAGAATCTTATGAGCAAGTGACAACAAAGAGATGAGCGTGACCAAGTTGCATGTCTTATTTACAATGAAGTTTGTATTACCTACGCATGGTTTGTTATCAGATGGCACAGCTTTAATGAATGAAAGGTCGTATCGTCTTTATTTGCAGTTATAACCCAAGATTTGTTGCTCCACCAGCTGGTTGGCATATTCCTCCTCGACCACAACCCTGGTACCCTCAATTTCCAACTATTTCGGTTCAACCTCCTCCACCTGTTGGATTGTCTCAACAACCATTGTTTCCTGTTCAGAACATCCAGCCAATGGTGCCACCAGTACCATCACCTGCGTTCCAACCACCATTGCCAATCACGACCCCTGGGCTGCCTGCTACCCCGCCTCTTGTTCCTATTTCTCAGCCTCTGTTTCCAGTAGTTCCTAGCAATAGTCAACCTCTTCAGGGGGTAGATACTCACTTGGGAGGTAGTGTGTTGCCACCTAATAGCTACAACCCTACTGGGGTTCCAGGTTAGTGTTTCTTCGTTGACATAATAACAGATGCTCCTTTTTATGATATAATTGTGGAAATTTGAATTTTGTTTTTCTCAATCTTGTAGATAATTCAACTGTATATGTCCTTTTATAGAGTTTAGATCACATATTGATGATTTAAGCCCTTGATATTCCAAGACTTATGTATCTGTAACAGCTGTAACCTCTCATTCTTATGCTTCTGGACCTAATACGAGTGGACCTTCTATCGGGCCACCTCCTGTCATTGCAAACAAGGCTCCTGCTGCTCAGCCTGCAACAAACGAAGTCTACTTAGTTTGGGATGATGAGGCGATGTCTATGGTCAGTACTATCTCTTCTCTGAAACTTTTCTGTAGGATGCTTTCTCAGCTATTTCTGCTAAGTTGTTGGCTAACTTATTATTTGCAGGAGGAAAGAAGAATGTCACTGTTGAAGTATCAGGTGCATGATGAGAATAGCCAGGTAAGTTATGTTTACCCTTGCTTTCATTTCT
Source organism: Lindernia subracemosa (assembly GCA_028392965.1). NCBI lineage: Eukaryota > Viridiplantae > Streptophyta > Magnoliopsida > Lamiales > Linderniaceae > Vandellia > Vandellia subracemosa. The sequence continues at coordinate 430,669 of JAQPCC010000125.1, read as the reverse complement.
TCAGCATGGATATGGGATTCTTGAGTATCCTGGTGCTAAGTTCCTCTGGATTTCAAGTGGTAGTATATATGTATGTGCTTTGACTTCATTTGTTGTCAACAATACAAAAAACAAAATGCCTGAGGAAATTTGCATTGGGCTATTGACCTTGTAACTTCATTTATATAAACCCATTGCTCTAAGGGGCTGTTTATGGTTCTTGCCCTTTTCTGCGGTTCGCAAGAGTTCCCACCAATTTTGTGGCCAACGAAAGGTTCAAGTAGGTACCTTTGTTATTTATTTTATGAGAAATAAGTAGTTTAATTCTGTACTAGAGCATTCTACAAGCACTCCAAGAATCTGCTTACTGCAAATATAGGAACATCGTGTATGTACCTACTCAGTTCGATTTCCTATATTAAATCATGTTGGGCTTGGATGGAACTAACTTGATTACCCAATAGATTTTTCCATTCCATCATTTAATTTTTATTTTTTTTTACATGATGCAACATGAATACCGTTTTCCAGGTCAGCTCGTTCTGCAAGTCTTTTACGTTTGCAGTGGCTTGAATCATAGCTTTTGTATCGTCTATTCCTCATGAAGTTTGATATGATTCCACGTCCATTCTAATACCAATTCGATTTGCTATCTGTTTCAGATGAGCTCCATTGATGCCGCGATCGACAAAAGAATATCGGAGAGCAGGCTAGCTGGTCGCATGGCATTTCAGTGATGGCCAAACCAACTAAAATGGTGCTTTCTTAAACTATTTTATTTACTTTTAAGAACAAAAATTTTACCTCTGTTCTTCATTCATTAGATGGCAAGACAACCTTCTATTTAAAAGCTCGGGTTTTTAGTGTAATCGTTATTCGGTTGTTACCATTGGGTTTAGTTTGTTAATTTATCTTGGCCACTGAATAGAGACGACCTAACTTAATGATGTTTTACAATCTTTTTTAATACAATGAATGACCAACACGCATGAACATAATCAATGGCTTTTAGCTAGTGGTTGAGTGGAGTTAAATTCCTTTTTAAAATTCCATGATTGTCGATGTTTGTGTGGTTGGGACGTGTCACACATGGATCGGTAGGATTAGTTCCGCTAGAAGCGGAGTTTGTCCCAAAGCTGACAGTAAGATTTGTATTCATTTTAGTCCGGACTTAATCGAAGTATCGTGGCTACGGTTGTGTTGTGTAGGAATACGTGAAGGATAACAAAAAAAAACACACATAGATCGATACTCACACACACAAGGGAAAACCATGAGTTAATGTAATTTGACTTGAATATAATGTTAATATTCTTGTAAGAAAATAGGAAGTAAACACTTACGACAACAAAATTACGAGCAAGGTTTTGAAATTGGATTTTTTAACCTGATCGAAAAATTTGGTTTAAGGTTTTGAGAGTAAAATAGGTGGATAATACTTTAGTTTAGAAAGTAAAATTGGAGTAAAATTGGTACCTCTAGAATTAATAATTCATATTTTGTGAATCAGTATGTGTAGCGAGAAAATATTAAATAAAAGTAAAATATATTGGGGAATAAAAAATTAAGGGACAATTTCATGTCAGGCCCTCTTAAAGTTTTTACTTGTTGTTCAGGCCCTGTTAGAAAAGAAATTAGTTTAAAGGACCTACTTTCTATAATAATTAGAGTAAAGGACCAAAAAATATGATTTGACGAAAATAGCCTTACTAAAATGCCTTTTTTTTTTCAGCGAAAGTCTATATAGATAGATAGAGACGTGTTGTTCAGGTCTTATATGAAGAGGTACGTTTACTTCACTTTTCTGTTACTCAATTACAATATATTGTTACTTTTGAAAAAGACACGTTATTTTTCAATGATATTTTGTTACTTCGCTATTGTAAAATGTTATCAATAGAAAATCATTTTTTATGATCGAACTCATTTTTTTACACTGAATCGAGCACAAAAAATTCGACTGCCCCATCAACCAACCGATTTCGACGTGTCATGTTAAATTTATTATGACATTGACGACGCACGATGTAGGATTTGCTTGTCTAATTAGGGTACAAATTCGAGAATATAATGGTAAATCAAAGCTAGATTTCGACATAAATTGCAGCTAATCGGCATAAATTCGAGGCACCCATGATTTGGACGTTTACTAGATGCTACTAACGTCGAGATTTGAACGATTTTCAGCATTTTTGGTTGTCATAAAATTTCCGTCATCTCTTACTTGTGTACAAGCGCAGGATACCCGCACATGGGCGTACGGTACCCGCACACAAGCGCATGGTACCCCCACAGGGGCGCACGGTACCCGCACACAAGCGTGTGGTAACATGTGCACGCATGATACCCACACACAAACGCACGATCCCCGCACAGCTCGCATGGTACCCGTAAGCAAACGCATGGTACCCGCACTCAACCTCATGGTACCGCGCACGTATAAAGAGATACAAGCGCGGGTCCCCTGCGGTTGAGGGCAGGTCCCATGAGGTTGAGTGCGGGTCCCCAGCGGTTGAGTGCGGGTCCCCTGAGCCTGTAAGGAGATACAAGCGCGGGTCCCCATTATACTCGAGATTTTATTAGTTTTTCAACGAGATTTTCGAATTGGGTTTGAAGCATATTCCATTATAAACTTAAAAAATTTTCGTTGATTATGAAGGCTCATAAGAAATTGAGGTCGATTTAACCTTATTTGGTCACTAACGTCGGAGTTCCTAATGGTTTCAGGGATTTTTGGTTATCGTCGATGGTTTTCAATATATTCATCTTAGCCCCTTGCTTGTCTATAACATGTGTTATTAACATGAAACGAGTTGTTATTTTTTTTAATTATGTGTTATTTTGCGTCAACGCTAGTTGTATAAGATATATGTTTGTTGCAGGAAATGTTATCCAGAATGCAATAAGTGTTACCCAGAATGCAGTAAGTGTTACCCATTTAGCATTTTATTAGCAAACGTTTCAGTCTCGAACGCACAAAAATTCCACATTGTTCCATGATTAACATCAATAATTCTCGTTGATTATTAAAACTCATGATCAAATTGAGTCGATTTCACCTTATTCGATCTTTAACATGGAGATTTCACCCGTTTTCAAAGAGATTTCCAAATTGGGTTTAACTCATTATCGAGATTTTACTCGGTCTTTAATGTCGTGGTTTTCCTCAGTTTTTAAGACCCATATACAAATCGAGATCGATTATCGTTATTCAATCATTAACATCAAAAGTTATTCTATGGTTGGAGGAGATTTGAGTTTCGATCTTATGTTGAAGATGATGACATTTAAGTGTAAATTTGATATATTATGAAGGGTAAATATGTCTTCTCAAATAATTTGGGTATTTTTCTCTAATATTTTTGAAAAATAGATCCTTAACACTAAATTAAAATATAATAGGGCCTGAACTCAAATCCAAACTAATTAATAGGGCCTGAAACTAAATTAGCCCAAAAATTAATTGTAAAATGTGGTGTAAAAAATTAATTATATAAAAAGATTTAAAGTATGTAGTAGGGAGGAATTGAAAGCAGTTTTACAAGGAATTACCACTAGACCACTGTAATGTTTTTCCACATTGACTTATATATTTTATATTTTAATATAATTCCAATTTTTTTTCCTTTTTTTATTAAGGCACGAATGGGATCGAATCGAAATTCTGACTGGTTTACGGGTCTGAACCAAACGGTTCTTTTCGATCTAAAAAAATCTTATTACGAGGAGAAACAAGTATCTTGTCATTTCCAGGAATTGTCCACCATCTAAATTATATTATATATAATCAGCTAGTGCTTTTTACAAAAATATATTTTAATTAATTTAGTCTGCCCGTTTAATTATAATTTTATCCTTCAATATTTTGTTATTTCAATTATATTATATCCTTTAATTTCTTTAATTCCAATTTTATCCTAAATTTTTTTAATTCCAATTCTATCCTTACATTTTAAACTAATAATAAATCTTAAAATATAAAATAATATTATTATGGATCTATATTTTATTGCAAATGTACATACATAAGATTACTTATATGAGAAGCTAAGGGCGAATTTGTCAATTGAGTGTTGACGATTGGGGCTAAAATTGTAGTTTAACACTTCGTATGGATTTCTACAAACAGACGACAGAGTTTTGCTCAAGTTATCCAGTGTGTACTCCACTGCGATTCAGTTAACCCGTCGTCTTCATTCTCAGCTGCGGCCGATAATCGCAGGCGATGGTGAATCAAGCAGTTGTTATCGCATCATCACCGCCTTCATTTTCCAGAGTCAGCGACAACAGACCTCTATCTTCGTCGTATTCCGTGTCACTGAGGTCTATTCCGTATTCCACTCGCTTGAGAAGTCGTTCGAGCTCCCGCCGACTCCAATCGGCAAAGTCGTCCCCGAAAATGGTGATTGAGAAGGAAGTCCCCGAGGCACACAAGCCTTCCACGTTCCTCCGAGAGGTTGACGATGCTGCCTCCTCATCCACGGCGACTTCGTCCTCTACGGTGAGGAGTCGATTCGAGAAGATGATAAGATCGGTGCAGGACAGCGTTTGCTCCGCAATTGAGGCGGCGGATGGCGGTGGGAAGTTCAAGGAGGACGTCTGGTCGAGGCCAGGCGGCGGCGGTGGGATCAGCAGGGTCTTGCAGGACGGGGCTGTTTGGGAGAAAGCCGGCGTCAACGTGTCTGTTGTCTACGGGCTTATGCCTCCAGACGCTTACAGAGCGGCGAATCCCTCTCAGCACAATGGCGACGTCAAGCCCGGCCCGGTTCCCTTTTTTGCTGCTGGGATCAGCTCTGTAAGATTTGGTTCTAAATTTTGCCATTCTTATTCACTTAATCCCTTTCCTTTTGATTTGAGGTAGGATATTCTTATCCTGTGTTTCAGGTTCTTCATCCAAAGAATCCTTTCGCTCCAACATTGCATTTCAATTACCGCTATTTCGAAACCGATGCTCCCAAAGGTATCCTTTACCTTTGCTTCTTTCTGAAGGTTAACTATCTTAATTAGAAACTTGAGTTCTGATGAGGCTTTCATGTCCAAGTGTGGTTTTTTCTGGTATTGAGATAGTAGATTTTGAAAGTGCGATGGCTGATGGTATAACTATTCTTCGTTTTGAACTTGCAGATGCTCCAGGAGCTCCAAGACAGTGGTGGTTTGGTGGCGGCACAGATTTGACTCCTGCCTACATTTTTGAAGAGGACGTGAAGCATTTCCATTCGGTATATAAACATTGTTAATTATAAGTTAATAGCTCAGCATGAGTCCAAAACCTTATATTCCAGTTAATAGCTCAGCATGAGTCCAAAACCGTGTAGATAGATTTGTATAGGGAGTATATCTGTTTGTTTCTTTTTCTACTCATTTTTGGAAGGAGGTTGAGAAATGAGTATTGAATATCTGACTTAATGTTGCAGGTTCAAAAAACTGCGTGTGACAAGTTCAATCCCGAATTCTACCCTAAATTCAAGAAATGGTGTGATGACTATTTCTACATCAAGGTAGAGTTCAACAAATTGGTGTTAACATTGTCTCTTGATATCTCATTCAAATGAACTTTAATCGAGCACACCTCCAACTTGTGAAGCTTGCCAGTTGAGTAGTTTTATTACTAATTTACTCCGATCTGCTAGTTTCGCTACTATTGTGATTGTTGGCAAAATGAACTTCACTGTTCATTTAAATAAGATATCGTATAATCCAGCTGAATGTGAAGTAGTTAATGTTGAAAAGTTTCTTGGAAAATGTTCAGAAATGTATTTACTGTATTCCAATGATCCATTCCTTTCCTATAATCAAATACAAACTGAAGGATAGAGAGGCGTATAATAATCATTCTCTTTTATGCAGCATCGTGGGGAGAGGCGTGGTCTTGGCGGTATATTCTTCGACGATCTAAACGACTATGACCAAGAGATGCTTCTTTCCTTCTCTACTGGTAATTCTCATCCTTGAGCCTCTACCCAAGTGGAATCCATCTGCTAAATTCTTGTTTTATTATTATTACCTGTCTTTAATTGTCTGGAAAACAAATAAAACATAAGCAGAGATCGATCATATCATTAAATACTTGATGAAAGGACAGCAAAGGGTGATTAAATAATATTTGATCATTCATCATTTATGTATTTTCAAAACAATGCATGCAGAGTGTGCAAACTCGGTGATTCCAGCGTATATACCCATCATAGAAAGGAGGAAAGACACTCCATTTTCGGACTCACACAAGGATTGGCAGCAGCTGCGCCGAGGACGCTATGTAGAATTCAACTTGGTATGCACATAGACCTCCTTAAATCATATCCTACTCCAATTTCTCCCAAAAGAAAACAATCCTTAATTATCTCATTTCTCTCTCGCTAATCTAATTTGAACCACAGGTTTATGACCGTGGAACAACTTTCGGTCTGAAGACCGGCGGTAGGATCGAGAGTATCCTTGTCTCACTCCCATTGACAGCCCGATGGGAGTACGACCATGTGAGCTCTTTATCCAACAACTTCTCCTCCTTTTTCTTACTACTTTTACGTGAAGATGGATGATGGAAAACCGTCCCTTTTTTTTTCTTGCAGAAACCCAAAGAAGGAACTGAAGAATGGAAACTATTAGATGCCTGCATAAACCCCAAGGACTGGATTTAAGTGCCCTTACTGCTTCATATTCTCTTGCTCAGTCAGTCATTTTAGTGTGTAACTTTCAGACGAACTGAAGCGCCTACTTTTTGCGTTAGCATTCGACGAGGGTTGATTGCTATCGTATCGGAAATGCAAACGAAGAGAACAAACACATCACTGTGCATATACAATAACAGTCGAAAGGTCTTTTTTGCCGCTGATCGATTCAACAGTAACGTACATTAATATCACGAATAACAATGTTTATAAAGCCGGTCTGCATTCAACCAAAAAGCATAGCAGTTGAAAAACAAAGATCGTCAAAGCAAACATAAAGCTGCTATCATCATCTTTCAATCATCAGCTAATATAAGGAGTCATGATATTGAGCCCCTGGCTAAAAATTCCACGAACCATTTCTTCATTCCACAAGTCATCACAATGGAAGGTGCGGAGGGTATATGACCTAAGAGAAATAAACTGAGTACCTAGAACCAAAAAATTTGTTCGACTCCGTCCTACCAGGTAGGCATTCATTCGGGATTCAAACGTGCAAGCCATTCCCGTTGTAGTAGATTCCATCTATGGACGCTTTGGCTAGCTTGTTCGTATTGTCGTACAGATGAACTTTTATGGCGGAAGCCCCATTGCTCATCCTGCAGATTCTTGTTTCTGCTTTCTTCAAAAGGCCGTCCAGTTGGCCCGACGCTGCTGCTATATGCCCTGTCAGCCAAAAAACCAAACAACATGAATAATAATGTGGATTCGAGGCTGGTCGTAGCTTTAGTTGATGAATATAACATGGCGATGACTAATTGGTACCTAAGAACAACGCCGAGGGTTTTCCGGGCCTTGATTTAAACTCGGGATGGAACTGGACGCCGACAAAGTATGGATGACTGGGCAGTTCGACTATCTGCAGTTTTAAATTCGGTAACAGATTTGTCAACTAAACGGCGGACAGCGTCGTAGTTTTGATTTTAGAAAAAAACGTGCAACTTACCTCCATGCGACAACCACTTTCATCTTTGCCAGCAAACGTCAGGCCCGCTTCTTCAAGTTCCGGGACTATGTCGGGATTCACCTGGTTTAAGAATTGCAAGGTATGATTTTTCAGTACATTTTATGCATGAAATAGATTCAGTAAATTAGTAGGTGGTAGTGGAAGTAGTGATCTAATTCACCTCATATCTGTGGCGATGTCTCTCGTCGATAAAGCTACGGTTACCATATCTGAAACAAGGAACATTTTCAGTCAGAGATGTATCATTGTTCATAAGTTACCTATGCTGACTTCTATCATAGATTTTCTAAACAATTGTAATAGACATACTAATACAAAAAAGCAATTTATGTCGTAGATCTTCTCTTCAATTTACCAAGGAGAGAAAAATATGGAGAAAACTCACAACTTGGCAGATTTACTTGAGGAGCTTTGAAAGAATGTCCTTCTTGATCCAAGACGCATGGTGCCTCCCATATGGGTTTTAGACCCCTGCGGGAAAAAAAAAAAAAAAAAAAAAAAAAACATCAATACAACACGGAGACTTAGTATCTGATAACATATTCCAGTGAGACATCTCCATAAGCAACTCAAATGTGTCCTTACCTCCGGCATTAAAATAACACAAGGGTCTGGAGTGTTGGGATCGAATTCTGTACTGTTTGCATTGTGTCGCCCGAGAACAGATCGAGCAAACTCAATCACAGCTATCTGCATTCCTAAGCATATCCCAAGATATGGGATCCTGTTTTCACGGGCGTATTTAGCTGCTAATATTTTGCCCTCGACTCCTCTATCACCAAAACCTCCAGGCACTAGTATGGCATCTGCCCCCTGTAAGACAAGAAATTGCGAAGGCGAAATATGAATATAGGAAGGAAAATGTAACCCATCAATGGTTTCCCAGCAGAGAAACATATGTAAGACAATAATTGATCGGACGAGTATACCTTCAACAAATTCCATGAGCTTTCATAGTTTTGTGGATTCTGAAAAGTAGTCATGGTAAGATCTCAGGTACCATATAAAAGAAAGATCAGATAATTGTATTGAAGAAGAATTTGACCTCGAGCGCAGTAGCATCTTCAAGATCGCCAGCGGGTACCCAGTCAATGCATAATTTTCTATTGCAGGCCACAGCAGCATGCAGTAGAGCCTATAGCAAGACAAACATGTTAGTAAATCAAGACCGAGAGCCAAGAATTCAATAAGAGAACACATCTTTCTTGAAATAAACAAATGAGTTCACCTTCAGCACCGATAGATAAGAATCCGAAAGTCCGGTGTACTTTCCAACCATAGCAACCCTCACCTGTCAAAGATGCATGAAATATGAAACCTCCCATAGAATAAGTAAATCAGGAAGTTACAAGAACTTACGGGAATGGTCAATGAATCGCAGAGATCTGTCCTTGCCGTCCATTCCCCAAGAGCAGGTTCTTTAATGGCCCTGTTTGCAGATCTCAGTTTAAAAAGGTGTCACAAGAACAACGAGAACCAGCAGCATAATCTGATCTCAAATGGAACAATAAGCAAAAGGTCAATAACTGCTTAACGAACCTGCTGAGGTTCAGGGCCCTTAATATCGCTGCATGAGCCTTCTGATCCTAAAAGGAAAATGAAATTAACAGATAAAATTGTTAGTCAGATCAAACACGAACCTAAACTCGTCTTACAAAATAAAAGGTTGCAATGATGGTTAAAGTACTACTTACTCTTAAAAGCAATGGCACGCGCCAGATGTTAGAAACATCATACAGAGTGAAAATGTTTTCTAGCTGGAAGATACATAAACCTCGTTAGCTTGTATTAGGAAAACATTTTGTGTAAAATATAAATTTCATATGCATCATGTACAGAAATGCTCCTTTATTGTCTCCACACATTACCGGAACATGGCAAAAACGGGAAAGCTTTTCTTTGACATTTGGCTCAAGTTCCTGTAGAACAGAGTAACACTTCAGCATAAGATATAAAGTGTCTTTGAAATGCATACACCTGCAACTCAAGCACTCATCTCATGCTTCCATATCATCTAGTTCCAAAAAAACTAACAGACAAGGAAGTGAAACCTTAGTGCTGCGGCACGCTAAAATGTTTGGAGCGAGACCCAAGCTTCGTAGTCCCCTAACACTATGCTGGGTTGGCTTTGTTTTCTGCCAATGCCATTATCCATAAGCCACAAACACGTTTCCAAAATTCAGAATAAGTTAATGATTTGAAAATGAAAATCTCGGATAGGACTTCACCTGCTCACCAACAACATTTAGAACAGGCACCAAACTAACATGTATCAAGCAAAAGTTTCCAGCACCTGACAAGGCCAATTGACGGTCATTGACACAAAGATTCTATTGAGCATACACTTTTTTTTTTCTCCATTTCTCTTAAACAAGAAGGGAAGAGCGCAGATTGTTCTCCACAAATGAAAAGAGAAGAAAAAAAAAACGTACCAACACGGTACGAAAATTGACCAAGGGCCTCAATGAAGTGCATTGATTCAATATCTCCTGCAAAAAGAAATAAACTTCTGATTAAAAGGGAACAAAGCATGTAAAAAAAAAAAGAGCAAGCAAATAAAACAAGAACACACTGCATACCAATGGTGCCTCCCAATTCTATAACACAGACATCAGCAGGACCCTCTTTCCCGTCGACCGGTACAGCAGCAACTCTTTCAATCCATTCTTGAATAGCATCGGTTATGTGAGGCACAACCTGAAAACAGAATTAAGTGAATGACAGATGTACAAAAGAAAAAAAAATGGGTTGCAACAATAAAGAAAAATGGAGGGAGTAACAACAGACAGCACACCTGAACTGTTTGGCCCAGATAATCTCCCCTCCTTTCTTTCTCAAGAACATGCTAAAATCCAAGATGGAGAGTTCATGTTAAAATTCGTCATTAGCGATAAAAAGCATTATGAAGGACAGAAGAATTTCTAAACCATAACCATCTATTTGTACTCACTTGGAAAATTTTCCCAGTGGTTATATTGTTATCTCGAGTCAATTTGATATCCAGAAACCTCTCATAGTTTCCAAGGTCAAGATCCACCTATAGGACGATATTCAAGTCATTTTTAGATGGTAAGGAACAGTAATATTAAATTCTTTTCTCCAGACAATCAATCAACAACATATATTTATGTAAGGGGTGCTCTATAACCTCTCCGCCATCATCTAGAACGAATACTTCACCGTGCTCGAAAGGAGACATTGTTCCAGCGTCTTTATTTAAGTAAGGATCTGAACATAGAACCACATAGAGAAAGCAAAACACATGTTATTTTGAAATGAAGATCGATATAGGGCAATAAACCAAATCAATAGATACTGAAGAAGGAACATGATAGGAAGATGGAAAAATAATCAACGACAGAGCTAGAGGAAGGATGACCAAACTATAAATATATGTCAATCAAAAGATAATTACGCCAACTATCACCAAACTCATAGACTTCCTTCGAATTTCCATACAAAGTATACATATACATCCGAAGAAGAAGAAGAAGAAGAAGAAGAAAGCTAAACGCATATCTTCTATAGATTAAAAAAAAATAATAACAAAAATAATAACTGGCCAGACATTAGCATCTATAGAGCTTGCAGGTAGGTATTGCGTAGGAGGAGAAAACACATGACACTGCAAGTATGCAAAACGACGACGAGAGAGAGAGAGAGAGAGAGAGACCTATTTTGATAGAAGTAACACGAAGTCCACAGGCCTTGAGGATAAGGCCGATACTGCTGGCGGTGACTCCTTTGCCGAGGCCGCTCACAACTCCGCCGGTCACCAAAACGTACTTCATCTTCAGACGCTACAATCAACTCGGGATTGATTTCACACACCTTTATTCTCAGGAATTAACCAATACAGACGCACAAATCTGAAAATGAAGGCGTAAAAGAGCGAATACAAGCCAGCAGCAAAGAAGAATAAGAAGAAGAAGAAGAAGAAGCAATGATAGGTAGGTAGACTGTGGAGAAGGCAAAAGGGAAAACACAGAACAAATGGAATGGAATGGATTGCCTTCCTCTCTTCTCTTCTCTTATGCAAAAATGTAATCTCTTTTTCTTCGTTTAGTTGGCACAACACAACAAATATAACAATGCAGCTCTCGAGCCTCGAGCGGCATTATTTATAAACAGGGACGGAGGATTTCTCATATTATTATTATTATTATAAATCCTTAAACGGCTAAAACCCTAATTTCTTTTTATCTTCTGTTTTTTCTCTCTTTCCTCTATTTTTTTCCCCTTCATATATATAAAAAAATACCAACTGCCACCTTATATATAATATATATAAAAAAATACCAACTGCCACCTTTATATATATATATATATATATATTTCGCGTTTGAGATAATAGATAAATAAAAATGCAAGAAGAAATTTTTTTTCTGTCCCGAGGTATTCCCACTCGATCTATGAGCTAGCCCCTAAATACCGGCGTGGGCTTGCGCCACATAGACCTGGCGGAGGCTTAATAGCGCCACACACTCCAGTGGTGGGACTAATCATCGGGGTCAGATGAATAACAAACCCACCTGATAACGATAATCATGAGAAATAAATCTCATAGAAACTACTCAAAAAATTGTGGGAGGGGAGATTCGATCACACGACATAATTCACAAATCCTTAAGGCCTCCTCCTTGACCACTAGACCGAGGCCTCATTGGCGGGAAAAAAAATTATACTCTTACGTCACAAGAATGAAACTAATCTCAATATCAGGTGAAAATGTTTTAATTCCACCCAACAATATATGTGGTGAGATTTGAATCCATGACCAAACATGTAATAATACATCCCTCAACCATAGACTAGACAAAAATACCTATTGTGGGTTTTTCACTTTTTTCCGTACTTTCTATAATAATAATAATAATAATAATAATAATAATAATAATAATAATATAACCAATGAGGTCTTGGGTTAGTGGTGGTTGAGAGCTTCAAGATTTTGATAATGTCACACGATGACGTCTTGAGTGGTCATGTCATACATAGACCTAATTCTAATATGGTTTATCTGTTTGATCCAGTTTGCAGGTTATTGCGCTAGCCGCTAGCTCGAGGTTTACTTGGTCGAAAGGACAAAGTTTTCCAAAATAATAATAATAATAATAATAATAATAATAATAATAATAATAATAATAATAATAATAATAATAATAATAGATCTTAACTTTAGCATTTTGCGCCACACAATTGGAATTTTATGAAGAATAATTTATTTCAACAATATTAAAAAAATAGTTCATTATTGCAATATGGATAATATCGTTGGTCGCTTTGTAATTGATTTGAGTACAGTGACATGTTCCGAGAACAATGTTAGGCTATAATCACATCATTATTATTATTGCATCAAACAGTTTCGTTAAAATTGATGGAGAACGTTAATAATTCATAGTATTTAGCAATAATACAAAGAGGTGGTGAAGTGTTACTATAGTGAGAGTATCGACCATTCTCTCTCACTCTTAGGATGGCACAAAGCTGTCCGATTTTTACTATGTTTGTGTTAATATATTGATCTTATCCGTTAAAGATTATTTACCAAAGGACAATGTTTATTTGATTAGAAAAAATAAATAATTACTGTAGAAGAAATAAAAACGTTGCAAGAAAATAGAAAAAAAGATAATTAATGTTATCTAAAACAGATTCTTTGACTAACTGAAAACGCAATCTATTGCGAGTCATTGTCCGAATTGTATTAATTATCTAAACAAGAATTAAAGCATATCCTTCAAAATTAGCCAATCGATAAAGTCATTAATATATATTTTTTTAAAAATATATAATTTCGATCCAAATTATCTCTTTCCGAAAGTTCAACTGAAAAAGTGAAAGCAATGGGAAACTAAAATAAAAAGAGGAAGGAAGGAAGGTCAAGGTTTCATCATAAGATTTTTTTTTATTTCTTTATTTTTTTTTGGAGGATTTAATCCCTTTTATTACAAGAAAAAGCCACCAAACACGATTGAACGCCATGGCCCGGCCGTGTTTGATTACTCGTAATTAAATAATTTTTATTAAATAATTCAAGGAGCGGTTGGTTTGTAATATATATATATATATATATATTTCTTTTTATACCAACGGTTGATGGGGTCCCAATGTCACAAATGGCGATCATATATTCATGCACGCCTATACTTATATATATATTTATATTCTAAATTTCTAATGAATTAGTCAAATATGGAGACTATAATACCCTTCGCAGTCGTTAAATATTCCATCTTCCCCATAGCAAAAACCCTATTTGTGAAAGTACATCTTTGTAATAAAAAGTCTCGAAAACCCTACTTATGCACCCTACATTAGATGGTTAAAAAACGAAATCTTTCGTATATTTTGATATGTATCACATCAAATATTTAACAAGAGGGAATCAAAATCGAAGATTAATCAAAAGAAGGGTTCAATTCCCAAATGTTTTTCCACGATTTACTTAACTACACATGACATTGGAATTAAATGCCACATGTTTCGTTATAGCTACTCATTAACTCCATTAAATATCATTAGTCGATAAAAAAAAAATTAGTAATAAAATAAGAAACTAATTATATCCTTTTTTTTCCGCCAAGCAATTTGATTTGATAATGCTTCGACATAATCGCCAAAGTCATCGACATTGTTCAATGCAATAATAATAACTTTCACATGGTCCACTAACTCGCCACACGTCGGATCTGCGTGGGTTACACATCATCTCTGACGATGATCTTAAACAGATTATTTACTGTTGTTCAATTAATTTCATACACATGCATATATATATATATATATATATATATATATTTACATACACATATGTATATATAGTCGAGGAGGTTGTGTTGGGACATTTCTTGTTTGTAGTGGGGCCCGTCCTAGATGCAATAAAATAGATTATCTGTAAAGTTTGCGATGCTCTTTTCTTTGTTAGTTAAATAAATATCCTATATATATGATACGGTGGTGCCCCACGAATTTAATTCCAGCCCAACTGTGGATTGCTTTGCTTGAAAATGATGACGATATATTGCTTGTGGATATTATTTATTTAATTAAATGATTATCTACTCTCTTTTTTTTTTGCAAAGACAATCAGGCGTTATTATGTCGATATCTTCGCAACTCTTTACGCTAACTCAGGCGAGATGGTATATATATATATATATAGTTTTATTTAAATAGGTGAATCTTATAGCTATATTTTTTTTTTGTGTTAGTTAAAGCTACTTTATTTATTTATTTGGTGAATAATAGTAAAGGTGAATTCCAAAAACATGATTTATGGCGGGGATTTGTAAGAACTCACATGCGAGAAAAAATAATAATAATTTATTTATTATAATGTAAATGTTTGGAAAGATAACATGGGATCGATCTTGATTGACCACACGTCACGGAGGTGTATAAGGATATTAATGATGTATTATTGCAATTATCAAATATAAATAACGCAGAATAAAAAAAGTTTTATAACAATTCAAAATTTATAATTTTATCACCAGTTGAAGATAATACGTCACTCTCTGTATTTGTCTCCATAAAAATAACATTTTATAACATATTCAAGAATCGATAATTTTACCAAATATTAGTTGGATAATAATTACAAATATTGTCGGTATCAGATAACGCAAAGATCATTTTCTATGTGGAAAATCTTAAATGTTATCCCGAAATTGATTCCCAACAACTTATTTTCAATGGTGATATGGAAATTAAATAAAATGACGTATTTTTTTTTTTTGGTTTTTTTTATTATTTATTTTCAAATTCCATATAGGCACATATGGTCAACATCAAATACAAGTATATAGGTCTTAGGTCTCACATGTCTCCCTAAGCATAGGTGGCGGTGAGTCACACACATTATCCTTATAAATTTTGAATTTTCCATATTTTGACACAAGAGTCTAATAAAGATTCCCACGAATTATAAAATAAAAAATAAATAATTTGTTAGAAGATTATTTAAGCCTTATTAGATAACAATTCAAATCAAACCCAAACTCTTTTATTTCTCCATTGATTAAGAAAATCAAATTTCTTACCACTCCAACTGTTATTACATGGTTAAAAAAACAGTGATTTTGTGTGATAGTACCTTTTATTATTAGTATATTAATATACAAAAGATTCTATGTAAGGCTTTTAATTACTTTTGACGAGGTATTAAAAATTAGTATTATTTGGTTAGTCTTCCTTCTTAATAAATGAAATTCTTTTCTAATATAGTATCATGCAGACGTGAAACGTAAGGTGAGGAGCGGTTGTCCGTAAATGTCAGTTTGCCACGTTAGTAACACGTGATCGGGGGGGCCCACTCGGCCGTACGTGCAGTTTGTGGGTCCCACATTTTTTATTTTTCTGGTCCAACACGTGAATTTATTGCCGACAAATCTTTTCTTTGAATTTCTTGTAATAAATGGCAAAAAAAAAAAATGGCCTTTTTCGTCCTGTTTCGGTTTGAACTCCGATGATATTATTATTATTATTATTAATTATTATTATTATTATTATCTTACTATTATATTATTAGCGAGATCTTTATAGAAACTGTCATTGGTACGTCACTATTAACCAATCAATTTTTTTTAAAATTAATAATTAAAGAAAAAAGTCTTTTATAAAAACCACCCACTAATTAAAAAAGTTCTTACCACACAATCTTTACATGTTTTTCATACAAAAATATTTAAGATGGTAATAACTAACTCTTAATTAATTTTATAGAAATTGAATTTACAATAATAGTTTTAAAATTAAATTTACAATAATATCCTATAATTTAATTAAAAAATTAAATTTACAATTATAATAATTATTATAATTATTTTTTAATTGCACACACAATTGACTGTGCGAAATTACTAGTTATTATTATTATTATTATTATTATTATTATTATTATTATTATTATTATTATTATTATTATTATTATTATTATTATTATTATTATTATTTACATTCTCTATAGATAGTGATTTATTTATTTTCAACAGCTGTTAATCCATGAAACCGTCCTTTTTTCTCCAATAGAAAATTAATATTACAAGCATAGGACATGTAAATTATCTTTAAACACACTATTTCTTTTTTATTAGGCTTAATTATTTTTCTTGTCCCTTAAATTAGTATGTATGGCATTTCAAGACATCTAACTTTAAGGGCTGCAAATTTTAGGACACTTTCTTTTAAAATCAAAGCAATTTAAGGACAAGAAGCATCAACTAAATGCCACGTCGCATCTTTTGATGACGTGGTAGTCCAATTAGATGGTAATCACGTCTTTTGTATGACGTGGTAGTACAAACGGACGCCACGTTGCCTCTCCTTTATGACGTGTTGTCCAGTTGGGATACGGATGGACTGCCACGTCATCAGAAGATGCGACGTGACATCGAGTTGGGGCTTGTTGTCCTTGTATTGATTCAATTTTGAAAGTTAGTATCGTAAAATGTTGATTATCCTGAAAGTATCATCCTTCTCAACTTACAATATGAAAAAAATATTGAAGTCTTTTTATTATCTTAAAATACAACCAACTATCATTGTATTGCATGCATCCATATATAATTCGTAAAAGCCAAGGATAAAATTGAAAGTTAATACGTGGGAGAAAACCTAAAATGGTCCCCGATGTTTACCCCATGAACAAATTTAGTCACTAATGTTTCGCGTGGACTAATTTAGTCCCTGATGTTCTTGAAAATGAACCAAATTGGTCCCTCCGTTAGTATGTCCGTTAATTTGGATGGAAAAGGACACGTGTCGACACGTGATTCGTCAGAATTAAAAATAATAAAATTAACATAAAAAAGGATAAAAAAGAAAAAGAAAAATACAATTAAATTAAAATAATAAAAGATTAAAAATAAAGAACAAATAAAAATACAGTAAAAAATAATAAATAAAATAAAAATAATAAATAAAAAATAAAGAGAAGTGAATAAAAAATTTAAAAAATAGATAATAAAAATAATAATAAATATATAAAAAAATATATAAATAAATATAAATAAAAAATATATTTATTTATTTTGTTTTATTTAATTATAAAAAAATTTCAAAAAAAAGAGTGAAAAACGTGTCGATACGTAATTAGGGACATGGACGATTTCGTCTTCGTTAACTTGGCAGGGACGGGGATGAGGATTTTTCAGTAAACTTCCAGTGGTGTTTTTTACTCTTCTTTTTATTTATTTTTTTTTTGAAAGTTTTGTATAAATAAATAAAACAAAAAAATAAAGGGACAACTTCATTTAAATCCCTACTAGCATAAAAAACTATCACTTAACTCCCTTATCATATATTTATGTCTTTTAAGGACCAATTGCAAACATCTCTTACACTTAAGGACCAATTGGACTAAAATACCCCTCATAACTTATAATATTACTATTATACCTTGAATTTTAATTAATAACAAAATACTAAAAAAAAACTAAACTCAAACGATTGATTTCAACCTAAATAGAAACCCATGTTCCAAAAAAAATAGGCTCACTCTCAATCGAACCCCAATATCGAACGCCCACAAGAAATTGCTCCCACGAAGAAACATTCGAGAGTCTCCGTCATCATTGGGTCTTGAAATTTTTCAGTTTCCTTTGCGTAACTTTCATAATTTTTTTGTCAATTTATTTTGTTGTACTGTAATTTTTGTGTTATTTATCATTTAAATGCTCGATTAGAGTTTTTAGGTCTCGATTTTGATTATTATGCCTCGACGAAGTCTTTCATATGTTTAATTCGGGGCCTTTTATGTTTAATGGAGACTTTTAGGTTTAATTTGTGGTTTTTTTAGGTGTGTTCGATTATGGCTCTTGGAAGTTTAAATTGAATCTTTTGAAGTTTTTTTTTTTTGTATCAATTAGGTTTATAAATTTCGTATTTTTGGTACGCTATATGTATGTTTTTAATACGTTATATGCATTTTTTTAGTACCATATGTGCATTATAATGGTACGGCGTGATAGTATAAATTGGTATGATATATGTATAATTACGTACGATGAGTCTCATTTTTATTATTTCGTAGTCTAGATGAATGATTAAAGAGTATGCTTGGTATATGAGACGTGTATGGAATACCATATAATCATGGTGTGATATGTATGCAGATAAGAGACACCCGTTTTATGATTATTCTAGCCTTTACCTTCAGGGTCTAGAAGTATAGAGATGCAAAATATGTGGAGAATACGGGCACAATCGTCATACATATAGAGGAATCGTATCTAGATAGCGTATTTGGTCATATTTAGCATATGAGTTTGGTTGGTCATTTCATTCTTTTGTCCAGATATTCCAAATGGGTTATGGCATATTTTTTTCCATACGTTGCATATAGATGGATTCATTTGTTGTTTTTTTAATTACGAGCATGTTTTTAGTATTGTTGTAATATGAGATGTATTCTGACAACAGATAGTGCTATGACTAAAATATTTGATATACCTGAAATTTCGGGTACATTGACAATGTTAAACAATGTACAGTAACAGTGTGTACAAGGTACGGTAAATACCCATAAATGGTACGATAAACGCATTAAAATGGTAAGCGATATTAATAGCTGTAAAAAAATGAAAAAAAATACAAAAAAGTCAGTATTATAGATATCTGACATTTTTAACGGTATTGAAACAAATTCTGACACTCACAGAAAGTTCTTACAGGCACAAAAAGTTCTGACACACGTAAAAGCTGTAATAAACTTGGTACGGTTTATGTGCTTATATTGGTACGACAAACTACACAAATGTGATACAATATATATCTAATATAAGGTACAGTCACATACTTCTCAATGGTACCATATAGACGCTATATTTGGTACAACTTATTAGGATAAGCATTTTTTGTATCCGTTCGAATTAGTTTTCGTGGAAAACTACTTTACTATATGTATCTATATTATATGTTTCATTTGGTATCAAGTTTGATGGTTTAACCCTTACACACATGGTTTTATATTCCAAAACCCAAGTTTCATAATAATAGAATGAACATTGTAGGAACATCTTCATATTGAAGCTTTGGTTTAAACTACAAATCTACTATTTAGAGGGTTAACCCATTAAATATGATTTAAAATGAAAACTTATAACAAATTACGTATAATGAAGTGTTTTTGCATCAAAAGTAATGTAAAACGCTACAAAAAACGTTTAACCTAATATGTTGTACCAAATATAGCATGTATATCGTACTATTAAGCAAATTGTGATTTACCTTCAACTAGCAGTATATCGTACCACGTCTAAGTAGGTTGCCGAACCTAGATAAGTATCGATATCGTACCAAGTTGTACTAAAATTAATAAATATATAAGTTGACATAATATAATTTCTGACAGAGGAACTTTCTATGCATATGTTGTAATGACAAAATTTGTTCCACGTCAGATATCGTTAAAAATGTTCATAACTTATCAACATTTGTCTCTTTGTATTTTTCATCACTTTTTTTACGGATACTAATATAGAGTACAATTTTAATACTTTTAGCGTACTATTGCGTTTGCATTTGTTGTACCTTCTACATATGATTACCGTACCTTCTTTAACATTGTTACAGTACAAAAATTTCAGGCATAACAAATAACATTTTAGCCACAACAATCGAACAACTGTCTTTTTATCAGAATACATCTACCGAAATTACACTAAAACACAAGAACATGTTTGTAATAAAATATGCACAAAAGATTCAACCTATATGCAATATATGGCCTAAAATATAAACAAATGAGTCAACTTATATCCATCATCTGTTGACCTATCATACCCGATGCATCCCAGTTGATTGATGGTGATAGATTGTATGTCAGCATGATCTCAGGATGAGCCGACGGGTGTGGTGCGAAGGCCAAGTCTCGTACCACCACTGTGTACATCGAGCCCTTGAAACTGTTATGAAACAGCTCTGCTTTGTTAGCTTTCTTTTGCAAATAATAATAAATAATTGACTTATGAGAGACATATATAAGTCTTCTCTAGTTCGTAATCAAAATACATCCACCAACGATTAAGCAGTGAATGCTCTTTAACCTCAATGCCAGGAACTGTTGCAGCCCCTAAAAAGGTACGTCATTAAAAGCAAATAGGTACAGTAACAACAATAAATTGGTACACAATATACATACAATTAGTACTACCAAACAACTATGTAAAACTAAGCAGAACATCACTGAAAATGAAACCCCCAAAGCAGAACAAATTGAGAAAATTTTAATTTTATTTTCCGATAACCCACGATAAATTGAAAAGACCTACATTCTACTGACCTGAACTGAAAAAACTTATGCGGGATTGGATCGTGAAACCCCACAATTTATTCTCCTTTTCTCTTTTTTTTTTCTTTTCCTTTTTCGGTTTTTTCTTATTTTTTTCCATGAGAATCCCACACCAAACTGAGAAACTCACGTATTGTCGCTCGGATTGAGGAAAGCTTTTTCTTTCTTCTTCTTCTTCTTCTTCTTCTTCTTCTTCTTCACTTTCATTTTCTGTTTTTTTTCTTTTTATTTCTGTTTTTTATTTTTTTCTTTTTATTTCTGTTTTCTAACGTTTAGATGATTAAAAAAGAAAAAATTAAATAAAAATAATAAAGCAAGGGGTAAAATTGACTTTTCAATAGACTTGGTCCTTAAGTGTAGGATATGTTTTAAATTGGTCCTTATATGAAAAAAAATTCTGACAGGGGAGTTAAGTGATATGATTTTAAGCTGATGGGAATTTAAGTGTATTTCTCTCAAAAATAAATATATTTTTTATTTATATTTATTTATATATATATATATTTTTATATATTTATTATTATTATTATTATCTATTTTTTTATATTTTTATTCACTTCTTTTTATTTTTTATTTATTTTTTTATTTATTACTTTTTAGTATATTTTTATTTTTTCTTTATTTTTAATCTTTTATTATTTTAATTTAGTTGTATTTTTCTTTTTCTTTTTTATCCCTTTTTATGTTAATTTTATTATTTTTAATTCTGACGAATCACGTGTCGACATCTGTCATTTTCCATCCAAATTAACGGACATACTAACGGAGGGACCAATTTGGTTCATTTTCAAGAACATCAGGGACTAAAATAGTCCACGCAAGACATTAGGGACTAAATTGGTTCATAGGGTAAACATCGGAGATCATTTTGGGTTTTCTCCCGTTAATACGTTAAGTTGCCCGACAACTTTTCTATTTTATTAAGCGCGAGGGTCTGCTATAAATCGTCCAATTTCAATTAGATTTGGCATGTATTTTTTCTCTTTAATTAATATATAAATAAAAACAAAAATTTAAAAATAAAACTACCCATTTAAATCATAACCACCCACTAACAATTGACTAAATAAAAAAAATTCACAACACACAAAAAAAATGAAGCATACGTTTTCGATATTATTATTATTATTATTATTATTATTATTATTATTATTATTATTATTATTATTATTATTATTATTATTATTATTATTATTATTATTATTATTATCTATACCTTTATATAATTGATGAGGGCGTTAATGGTGTGGCAAATTCAAATTGATTTGGTATGACATTGATAATTACCATTTTACCCTTAATCTTCAAATTTATTTCAATTATACCCCAAAAATCATATTTTTAATTTATAAAAAATAATTTTCAATTAAAATTAATATTATAATTTCATATTATAAAAATAATGTTATATTTTTTTTATATATTAAGCACACGTATCGAGTGTGCGGAAAATACTAGTTATTATTATGCTTAGAGGGAGATAATAACTAATTCTGAAGTAATTTGTAATAAAATTTAAATTTACAATAATACGTTAACCCTGAAAGTTGAAACTAATTACAATAAATTAATTTTACAGTAATACCCTTCAATTTTTATAACTAATTAAAAAAAATAAATTTACAATTATACTCATTATTATTAAAGTTAATCTTTTTAATTACACAAACATTTGACTGTACAAAATTACTAGTATAACTTGAAGGAGATTATGAATTTGATTCACCCGAACTTTTTCTGATCGCTATCAGTATAGACTTAAAATGGGTCACATGAGCTATAGTTCCGCTGGAAGCCTGGGAATTATCAGATTCGATTCACACTGAATTTAATTGAAGTGTACGTTGAGATTATTTAATACATTTTTTTCTTACTTAAAACAATATCAAAGTAATTGATTGTCTAATAAATCGGCTTTTTTAATTTAATATTGTTATTTTTTTTATTCATTAATTAAATAGGATTATTTTGAAAATTATTAATAAAATAGGGCAAAACGCGGCTAATGAAAGCGACGTCGCATCCATTAAACGCGACGTCGCTTCCAATGGCAGCGACGAATAGGTGGGCCACTAATTAACATGTGAAATGGGCCGACCCTAGGGTTTTGGTCCATTAAAAGCAACGTCGCTTCCAATGGATGCGTCGTCGCGTTTAATGGACGCGACGCCGCGATATAAAAGCCATCGCCTCCTCTTCTTTTTCTTTCTTCCTTTCTTTTCCTTTCTTTCTCCTTACTCAAGATCGCCGTCCGCCGTGACCGCCGTGTCTTCACCGTCGTTGTCGCCGCCGCGCCTGCCCGTCGTTGTTGTCTCCGTCGTTGCCGGTCTTCGCCGGCCGGATCCGCTGCCCGTATTCTCTACCCGGATCTGCCCGTAGCCGCTGGCCCGTCGCTGCCTGCCCGTAGCCACTGCCCGTCGCTGCCTACCCGTAGCCACTGCCCCGTCGCTGCCCGTTGCCGCTGCCCCGTCGCTGCCCGTTGCCGCTGCCCCGTCGCTGCCCGTAGCCGCTGCCACACGTACACCACTCCCTTTTCTTATTGAAGGTATATTAATTAGCAAGCTATGATGAATATTTGTAACTGTTAAAGTTGTTATTCATCATTGGGGGTTTTGAATTTTAACTCGATGTCGTTCGATTTAGGATGGATACGAATGAATTTTACGGTCCCGTCGATCGGTCGTTATTGATATTTCAGGATAGTCATCGTTGTAACGATGTGCTATCTAATGCGGATGGTGCGTTAGATACTCCGTTGACCGTGAGAGGTTTGGAAGGCGTAGTATGGGGTAAGCCTTCACGACCGGTACGCTTGCATGGTCGTGTTTTGGAAAAGTTGGATACAATGTTATTTTATGGCGTATATAGTTGTGGATCTCAGAAATTAGATCCACACTTAATTACGGCGCTAATAGAAAGATGGAGAAAGGAAACGAACACGTTTCACTTACTGATGGGGGAGGCGACCGTTACTTTAGAGGACGTCGGTGTTCTTTGGGCGCTCCCAATCGATGGTGTTTCTATTAGCGGAGTGATCCATCGTAAGTCAACGGAGCAGTGGATAAATTACTGTGAGGCATTGACTGGGTACAGACCTGAGGAGGGCACGTACCACGGGACCAAAGTATCTTTGAGAAAATTGGCGGACTGGTTAGAAGCCAATCCGATCGACGATGAGAGTGTCGATGATGTAGTAGATCAACACGCACGTGCATATGCACTATTACTCATTGGATCAGTTATGTTTCCCGATTCCAGCGGAAGTACTACGTCGATGACGTACCTTCCATTGCTCGAGAATATCGATGAGGTGCACACTTACAGTTGGGGCAGTGCTGTTCTAGCTTTCCTGTACAGAGAGATATGTACATCATGTCAAAAGCAAAAGATGAACATTGGTGGAGCGTTGCGTTTGCTTCAGGTACTAATTTATCTTAATATATTTTTTTTCGTTATTATGTCGTAAATAGAATAACCGATTTAATTAAATATTGTATAGGTATGGGCGTGGATGCGTATATTACCCGTGCAACCCATTATTATCCATCCTCGAGTGGAGATGCTACCCGCCGTTGTCGATGGAATTCAGCTTCCCATTCCGCCGCATGCGGCAAGGTACTGTGGAATTATTTTTTTAATTTCTTATGATTTTGTAATATTATTACTTTTTCTATAAACTTTGTTTATTTTATTAAGGTGGAATGCACTGTTGAATCATACCACCTCCGCAAATTCTAATTTACGTGCCATACGAGAGTCGTTCGATAGCATGTCGATGGAGCAGTTTGTGTGGACTCCGTATGATGAAAATGCACCGGAGATTATGGCGTTGAGA
The DNA here is from genome assembly GCA_028392965.1 of Lindernia subracemosa. Classification (NCBI taxonomy): domain Eukaryota; kingdom Viridiplantae; phylum Streptophyta; class Magnoliopsida; order Lamiales; family Linderniaceae; genus Vandellia; species Vandellia subracemosa. Next base: position 405,923 of record JAQPCC010000125.1, on the reverse strand, counting down.
CCTGAATGCCGACCACCTTGTTGTCGTTCGTCGTGTCCACTGATATGTTATAACATTGTTGAGTGGCACTACCCCGACCGTGTGGTCCGACAGTTCGGAATGGTACAGTCGATCCCGGACGCTCCTCGATAATTACATCGAAATCTATATCGGTTCAATCTTCGCAATATCGCGGGAAGAGACTGGAGATTGCATCACGCGGAATATGAAGCGTATTGGTTAGCTCGATACGAGTCGATAGTTGATGCAATGGAGATAGGTGATGGGGCGCCGTGCACTGCAGATTATTTTACATGGTATCGATCTGTCACCCGTCGCTATATATCTCCGTCTACAATTCACATGGAGCGAGGTTTTCAGATGGGAGATAGTGCATTTATCGACGTGATGGTATGTTGCAATTTAACTCAGATTTATATTAGTTGTTAAGATGTTGCATGCAATAATTTTAATTATATAATAGGCACAATGCGTCGATGAGACCGAGAACATATTACGCCGGGGGGATATAGATGGGGGCTTAGATGTTATACATCGGATGCAGCGACTTGTTATTGACAGGCGTCAGCGACAACAGATAGAGTTCACCGATATTCCTCCAACACAAGGTCCGGGTCCGTCGTCTTCACGTCGTACGATGCCGGACCCTGGTCCGTCGTCTTCACGTATTACACCGAGATTATACGAAGATGTTGGATATGTGACGCCGACACCTTACGGCTACGAAGACGACGACGAGACTCCGCCATACCATCCATATACATAGCACTCACCACCTCGGCAGCAGCCACGACGTCGTCCACAGCAGCACGACGCCCCTATTGATCGCGGTCATTTGCGTAGAGATCGACGACCCCGTAGATGTGGCACCGGATCTCATTACATGCCATAGTGGTTAATTTTTCACGTGTTTTTCTTATTAGCGGATGTTATTTTTATTTTACTTATGTTTATGTTACGTTTATTATTTTATTTATGTTTCTTTGTTGGTTGCAGCTTTAATCATCATCACGACCTTTAATAAAAAAAATGAATAAATTAATACTAATAAGCTTTAATAATAATAATAATAATAATCATTACCATAATAATAATAATAATAATAATAATAATAATAATAATAATAATAATAATAATAATAATAATAATAATAATAATAATAATAATAATAATAACTTTACTGAATAAATTAAAATTCGCCAATAATAATAATAAAAATATAAATTTACAGTAGTCATGTTAAATCATATACAACTTTAATCAGGTCCAGTACGTCAGCTTTAATCAACATCATCATCTTTAATAAAAAATAAATAAAATGACACTTGTTAGCTTTAATCATGGACATCTTTAATGAATATCACATGCTTTAATCATGTACATCTTTAATAAACTGAATAAATTAAAATTCGCCAATAATAATAATAAAAATAAACTGACAATTGTCAGCTTTAATCATCTACAACATCACATGCTTTAATAAAAAAATGAATAAATAAGAATATGAAGCTACGACTTCGAACGTCTATAAATTAGAATGATATTAATTAACATACTCAACATCACAAACACGATGCATCCATTCAATAGAGATCCGCGCCTTAATCGGTTCACTGGGAAGCCAATGAATCAAGGTCATCCAATATTTGAAAATCTGAAGGTACTCGGGGATTATTTCTATGATGATCTGTGGACATACAATATGGAATCAACCTTCGTTAATCATGTGTGGTGTGAAATGCATCGTGGAAATCTAACAAATGAAAATCTAGAGGATGGTCTCCATTATATTGCTCACCTGATAAATGGAATATATGGAAGGAATTTCACGGTACCATTTCTAATGGTGAAACTCGGTCATCTTAAGCGTCGTTACTTTTTATGGAAGAAGCTACGCTCAGAGTTGGGAGATTGGGGAGAATATGACAGGGGTTGGATTCATGCAGACACTACGCAATGACTTAAGTGGTTTGAAGTAATTATTCTATTCTATATTTTATTTATTTGAAAGTATATTTGTAACAAAAAAAAATTGTTTTCTTTTGCAGGAGGATCCTCTTTCAACGATTTACTTTTATGAATGCGAGCCTTTTGATAATCGTCTTTATGCAATTTTTGAGAAATTTATCAATCCCGCTATTGTTCCAGACATTGACGTGCTTGCAATTGAGAAGAATGAAAGACCAACACAACCTATTCGGATTGTAGCCCATACTAACGTCATTGAACTAGTCGTGGACAAGCCTTCGAAAGGAAAACATAACGGTATGTTCCGAATGGTTAGAAACAAAGGTAAAAAAATGGCCGTCTCCAGTTCGAGCGTCAATGAGGACATTAGTGATGACGATTTCGTCGAGAAGCCCCCGAAAGGAAAACAAAACAGTATGGCCCGAATGATTATAAACAAAGGTAAAAAAACGGCTGTCTCTAGTTCGAGCGTCAAAGATGACAGTAGTGATGACGATTTCGTCGAGAAGCCCCCGAAAGGAAAACAAAACAGTATGTCCCGAATGGTTAGAAACAAAGGCAAAAAACATGTCGTCTCTAGTTCGAGAATCAAAGAGGATACTAGTGATGATGACTTCGTTGACAAGCTTCCAAAAGGATGGAAAGAATATTAATTAGCAACTATGATGTATTTCTTGCAAGTGTGGTATGTTTTTAGTAGTTTTGTTTGTGTTTCTAGCAGTTAGTGTGTTCCTAGCTATAATGATGTGTTTAAAGCAAATGTATTTGTGTTTTTAAATTGCATTAAATACTTCAAATAGCATAAACTAAAACTTACATCCAACATAATAACATAAAAACAGAAGCTAATGCGATTCAACGTCTTCCACGACCTCTTTGACTTGATCTCCCTATTGATCCACCTCGATCCATTTCATTCTGGATACGAGTAGTGCGATATCTTCCCGGTCCTCTTCGGCCACGTCGAGCTTCATTATGTATAAGAGAAAAATCAGCAGGCTCCCAGTAGCGCTCATCGTACAGTGGATAGAAAAACCCCTCGTATGTTCTAAGGTACGATTGTTTGCTGTAGAAAGGAGCAATATGTTGCATGCTATGAACATTCCACATACGACAAGCTGCTTGAGCATGAGAACATGGAATGACATACATGTCCCATTTTCCGCAAGTGCACGTCTTTCCTTGAACGTTTACCACATGTTTTCTTTGATTTACCGCAGAAGTAAATACCTCGGCTGTTTGAAAACGCGGGTCGAATCGATATACGACATGACTAAATGAGTGATCCGTCCAAGTATTGAACATCTTCCAAGCATAAGGCGACCATTGGCTTTTGGAATTATCGATCGCGGCAGAGCACTCTTGAAATCGATCACGAAAGTATTGAACGCATTGATAGAAGCTAAAGTCGACTATTGCTTTCGGCGGCAAACAACGAGCCCCTTTGAACACCCCATTAAGGGCCTCTGAGATATTAGTGGTCATTACACCACATCGAAGTCCCCCATCATGAGAAAACGTCCATTTTTCTTTGTCAATTTTGTCCAACCACGCCCACGCTTCTTCCTTGATAGCTTTGATGTGCTCCATAATCCGATTAAACTTTTCCAGTGTGTGCGCCATCCCAGCTCTATGGCATAATTGTTTCAAATCCTTGTCTTTGAATTCTGTGTTGAAGTTTGAAACCACGTGGCGTAGACAAAAACGATGTTGTCCATTTGGTGGCCTAAAAGCTTCGAGCTCTCTTACAGCAGCCAGTATACCTGCATTATAGATTGTAAGTAACAAAATTTATCATCAATAAAAAAAGATATAAGAAAATCAAATGAAATATATCAAAATACCTGGATGTCGATCTGAAATAAGGCATACAGCTTGATTCTCCAACACGTGGACACTAAGTAAGTTCAAGAACCATTTCCAAGAATTTGTGCTTTCGGTTGTAACAATGGAAAAAGCAAGTGGAAAAATATTTTGATTGGCATCGATTGCTGATGCAATCAACATTTTATGTTCGTATTTTGAATATAAGTGCGTACCGTCAACACAGACGACTCTACGACAGTGCTTAAAGCCATCAATACAAGGTTTGAATGCCCAGAAAACATACCCCAGTTTCTTTAGTTCAGGCATATTAGTTGGAAGATGCAACCACTTTACAACAGTCTCGGGATTGTAACGTTGCAACGCTTTCATGAAGATGGGAAGTTGTTGGACTGAAGTTTCCCAGGTGCCATAAACGTTTTCTTTGGCTCGTTTAAGTCCGTGCCACGCTTGAATGTATGAGATGTCGTACCCAAATGTATCCTTTACGAGCTGTTGGACGTTTTTGGGAAGATACTGAGGGTCGGTAGTCACTGTTCCGATTAACTTACGCGCAATTACGTTTCGTGACATGTTACGATGTGTGCTCGCCAACTCGTTCATGTAGCATGTGTGTGGTCCTCCATATCTTGTTATCTTCCAAAATCCATTTTTTGGTTTGAAGCAAGCTCGTAATCTCCAATGGCATTCGTCGTTGTGATTGCATTTCACGCTCCATGCGGTTTTCTTACTTTCAACAACGTGAAACTCGCGCCTAACAACCCTCAAAGAGTATATAATTTCACCACCAAAATACACAACGACTTGAATTTTACGAGAGGTCATACTGAGAATCTTAAGAGATATTCTGAACTTTGAAAAATATGAAGAATATGAATTCGTTATATAATGGATTTCGTCGTGCTTAATACCCACGATGACGTGCCTATTACCCACGACGACAACAGTTACACAGTGTCTCAGCCTTTTCATAAATCAGACATTGCTTCAGCCTTTTCAGAAGTCATTGCTTCAGCCTTTTCAGAATTCAGCCTTTTCAGAAGTCATTGCTTCAGCCTTTTCAGAATTCAACCTTTTCAGAAGTCATTGCAGCCTTTTCAGAAGCCAGAGCAGAGATATAAATGGAGTACATCCATTGGACACGGCGTCGCATCCATTGGACACGACGTCGCATCCAATGGACCCGACGAATGCCCATTTTGGAATATGCGGCCCGTATAATCGTCGCTGCCATTGGAAGCGACGTCGCGTTTAATGGATGCGACGTCGCTTTCATTAACCGCGTTTTGTCCTATTTTATTAATACTTTTCAAAATAATTCTATTTAATTAATGAATAAAAAGAAGAGCAATATTAAATTAAAAAAGTCGTAATAAATCAGTAGGCTCGAATAGCGAGACAGCCTGGTCAAAATATGATATGAAACATTGAATGGGGGAGAAGTCAGATCACCATTAATAAACTACAACGTTTGAATATGCTAGTCTAGTCCTACTAGATAGTATCAAATGCATACAAAAGATACTAGATTCGTAAATAAAATTTAAATATTTTACATAATATATGTGTACACATAACAAAATTTTAATAGTATTATATATCATCAAAATTATATATATATATTATTATGATGTAATATTGAGACCTTGTAACTACTTTCACCTAATCCTCTTACAATCCAAACCGTCAAAATAGTTTCCTGCTTCTGCACGTGGAGACAAGTCATATGACTTTGTCGGATCATCGCCGCCTCCCCTTTGTCTCTATCTCGCTCATCTTCCAAATGGTAATAAATATCTTTTTTTTCTATATATATAGAAAAAAATTATGCTTAAATATATTTTTAATCTTATATGTTTAGGGATAACTTTTTACGGACAATTAAGTTAAGTGTAGTAATTTAAGTTCTGTAAGTATCAAAATTGAAGCAATTTAGAGTCATTTAAGTTAATGGTGACAATTTCAATCCTATAAGTATTATAAATGAAGGAATTTTAGGACAAATAAAGCTATAAATTTAATTTTAGCCCAAAATTTATACACGTGGCACCAAAGATGCTAACTTGAACTAAATTTATTTTCTCTTTCCTCCAATTAATAGTCACCTCAAAAGTAAAAAAAATAAGTAAGAGCTTATTTGAAGGAAATAGAATAAATTTTAGTCATGCAAGTATCAGAATTGAAGCAATTTTAAGAAAGTTAACACCAAAAATATTATTTCGGCTCGAAATTTATACACATAAAACCGGGAATGCTGACTTGGACTATGAAGTGATATTTAATTAAAGGAAAGAGACTAAATTTCGTCCAAATCAGCATCTTCGGCGCCACATGTGTAAATTCTGGGCTGAAATTAAGTTTCTAGATATAACTATCCTAAAATTGCTTCAATTTAAATACTTATATAACTAAAATTGTTACCCTTAACTTAAGTGTCCCTAAATTCCTTCAATTTTGATACTTACAGTGCTAAAATTGTCACCTTTAATTTAACCTTAATTTAAGTGTCCTTAAAAGCTACCTCCTCAAACATACCGAACTCAAAATATATTTAAGCCAAAAAATATTCCACATATATCTTTTCATAATAGCACAAGAAAATTAAAAAAAAAATTACGTAAAGGCCAAATATCAAATCCACCAGGCCCAATATCAGTCGGCCCATTATATATTTGATTCGAACCACTCGAAAATCTCTGCAGATTGCAAGCTAGTCATCTCATGGTAACCATAGGCGAGGTTCATCTCCTCTTGAATGTAATTCACCATCGACTCACTCGGAATACGTATACTTTTCTCCTCGATGGCGTTCTTCCACGGTATGACCCGCCCGTCGTCCCTCATGTACCCATTCTCGTCGACAAAGCCCTTCTCCTTGAAGACGCCAAACAGCTCCGTCGAAAGGTTCAGCCCAAGACCAGGGATTCGATCCGCGAGAAGGCGGGCCGTCAGAGGGAACTCGTCGCACCTAATCTCTCCCACGCGGATCCCCTTCTCCCTCATTACCACGGCGTACTTCTCAATCCTATGTTTCCTTCTTTCGTCCTTAGGCATGTGGACGAAGAGCGTGGGAGGGTAGCTCCCGTCGATGTCCAAATGACTGAAGACTCCCTCGGCAATCATCAGGGCAATGGCTTTGAGAGACAGCTCCTTGGCCAGAACGGAGACAAAGTATCCACCTGAAGAGGCGCCGAGTGCATACACGGGCAGCTTTTCTAGCTTCTGTTTAGCTATCCAATTCTTGATAGAATCCCGAACGGCCAGCCTTTCCTCGCCGAGGTTCCAACATGCTTGTCTGCTGGAGATTGCGAGCACCGCGAATTTTCGGGATATGGCGTGGAGCACGATGGTTCTTTCCTCGGGCAGACCGATGCAGTTAGGACAAGAGGGGGACTTGTCCCAGAAATTAGCTGCTTTGCCATTGCAGCCATGGGCCAAGAAAAGAACCGCCTTGGGGGAGTTAGGTATCTGCCAGATTAGTTCGGTTTCGGATGTAACTTCGACGGTTGGGTCCAGCCGAACCGACGGGTCAAAGGCGGGACCTTTTCTGTTTACGATGGCGACCTTTGCCAGCAACATTAATCCAAGAATTAGTAAACTGAGAGATGTACAAACAGCTGGGAGTTTAACGTTTATTGGGCTCCTATGTAGCCTCGTTACTCTGTTGCTTCCTTTGAAACTTACTGCAGAAAGAAACAAAAAAAAAAAAAGAAGCTACAGTTAGAGCCCATCAACGCATATGAGCTATTACTACACCAATCGAAAGATCCCATCTCAGACAAAATGCCATTGGAGCAGCATTACAAACACATTGAGGTCATTGCGAACTAATAATCCCTCGAGAGAATAACGTTGGAATCGTTCGTTTTGGCAGCTTATAAATAACTTCCATCCATGTAAATGGCAATTTACGCTGCGGGATTTTGGGATTTGTTAGCATTCAAGGTAATGAGAGATTAAAGTTTCGAACTTTGCAGAAAATGAATGCATCAAACGAATAAATCTGAGTTACCTGGAAGCATAATGAGTTTGAAATGATGTTAAATCCTTGCAACCGATGAAGATCAAACCCTTAAAACCTTCTCGTTTTTCCTTGATAATCTTTGGGATTCGGGTTGGAACTTTGTAAGGGTTTCAATCTCTTACAACCTAGATGACCATGTTTATGATTAAAATATATGAAATGAGTATTCATTTGATGTTTGATAAAGAAAGCAAATGTAATAACCTTTTGCATTAATGGACTTATTACTACAACCCAATAAGTCAAGGTCCATCAAGAATTGTGATTGAGAGGCCCACCCAGGATTAAACCTAGCTCCTCCTCCGCTTCTTGTCCTTCGATTCGATTTCAAATTGATATCTTTATATGTTCCTCTGATTTCTGAATTAAGTGCAGCTGCTAGAAGAAACAGTTAACGGTGAGCCCTTTTGATTTGAAGCTCTAGCTCGGCAAGTTTTTAGTCTTCTTGACGATTCTTTTCGACTTCCTAGGATGAAGTTTCATTTTCTTTTTTGGAATATTTAGTGGGTCGTCGTTGTTGTTGATGATGATTCAGAAGAAGAAGAAAAACAACCCACAAACGAATAAAGACTTTCATTTCAGCAAGTTTTCGTCTTCAATCACTGTTTGCTTTTTTTATTTCTGTGAATGTGTTAGTGACTTACCAACGTTTTTGAGGTTAGTTCTTTGGCTATGATTGGAAATACGAAACTGTTCTCGCTAGCCATAGCTGCTTGCCGGCATTTCTCATCTCAAACCGGCGGGACTTTCTTCAGAAAGAAATGGGGAAACAAGGATTTTTCTTACAAGAGCAAGAAGAAGGCCTTTGGTAAGACCACTTCCAAAGCTCCTAAAAGGTTAAAAGTAATCTGGACAGATGAGCAGAAGCTAGTAGTAGACGCCGTCTGCGAAGGAAAATCCGTCTTCATAACGGGCTCGGCCGGAACTGGGAAATCGTTCTTACTCCAGCACGTTATCAATAAGCTCAAGAAAATCCACGGGCGGTCTAGGGTTTATGTGACTGCCCCTACCGGCGTAGCAGCGTGTGCTCTTAATGGGCAGACGCTTCATTCTTTTGCTGGCGTTGGTTTAGCTGATGTGGGCCGCGAGGAGTTGCTCGAAAGAGTTCTTTTAGACAGGCATGCTTGCTCTAGGTGGAGAAGAGTTAAGGCATTGTGCATCGATGAGATTAGTATGGTTGATTCGAAGCTCTTCGACGACCTTTCCTTCATTGCACGGAATATCAGAAGTAAGGAAGGGGATAGCAATGGAGGAGGAAACAAGACTTGGGGTGGAACTCAGCTAATCGTATGTGGAGACTTCTTTCAACTACCGCCCGTTCTCAAGAAACCGAAAAAAGCCCAGAAGATATATGCTTTCGAAGCTGATTGCTGGGACACTAGCTTCGATCTTCAGATTCAGCTGACTAAGGTTTTCAGGCAATCGGATGCCCTCCTCATCCAACTGCTTCAGAAGATAAGAACGGGCGAGAGCGACCTTGACGATCTGAAGCTTCTAGAAGGATGCTGCTACGGGTCAGAGCCAGATGCTTCGGCCGTCCAGCTCTACCCAAGAATCGAGGACGTTAGCAGAATAAACCGAGAGAAAATGGAGAGGTTAAACAGCCAGATATACTCGTACGAAGCTGAAGACTTGGGAGACAACAAATGGATAAGACAGCTTCAATCTGGGATTGCACCCGACAACCTCGAGCTCTGCGTTGGCGCTAGGGTGATGCTGATCAAGAACATCAACCCTTGGCGTAAGTTAGTGAACGGAGCAACTGGGACGGTCACAGAACTGTACGAGGTTTCTGATAAGCAGTATGAACTATCGAACATATGCAGCCACGGCAGTGTCCTGCCGCTGGTGAAATTCGATTCGGGGCTCGAACTAGTCGTCGAACCCGAGACGTGGGTTGTGATGGATGGAGACAACGTCGTTGCTAGAAGAAGACAGATCCCTTTGATCTTGTCGTGGGCTTTGAGCATACACAAGTGTCAAGGGATGACCCTTGAGAAGCTGCACACTGACTTATATCGGGTATTTGACTTTGGAATGGTTTACGTCGCACTTTCGAGGGTGAGAAGCTTGGCAGGGCTTCAACTGTCGGGGTTGGATCTTAAACGAATTAGGGCTCACCCGAAGGTTTTGGAGTTCTATAGTAGTTTTAATCAGAAGCTACTTGAGAGCAAGAATGGTAATGCTATCGATGATGGCAGTAGCAAGCAAGCATAAGTAGTCAGCCATGGTCATGGCATAACATTGATTCTTACAGCATTTGCTTCTGTCTCAAATTTGCGTTGTTATCTGTTGCATGAAGTAGTTGTAATGATGTGGATGAAGAAGCTTCAGCAAGAGAAGTTAATTATGGTCAAAATATGTTGAAAAATTTATCTTGATAATTCTATAATTATGTTCATGTTCAGACAAGAGATGAAAGATTTGAGAGGAGATGAAAATAAAGTACGTCTTTTGACTTGCACGGTATGCTTACAAAAACTAATGGTAATAATCCATCAAAGGCTCAAACTGAAACCATTAACACAGATATAATACTTCACAGCAGCACAAGCTTCAGGACAATATGTTAAAGAGCTATGCGAAATCTACGGTTATTATATATATGATATGGTCGTCGTCATCATCAACATCAAAATCCATGTCTCAGTCTAGAAGAGCCCGTGTGCTGCAAAAACAAAGAACGTCAGAATGCGAACAATAAGGATCGAATCCTCAAACTTTAACACAAGTCGATGCTGTTAAGAACCCATGTAAGAAAACGAAGAGTTCGATTTGAAATCTGCTTTCGATGAACCAACTACAAGAATTGATCAAGCCTATAAGATCAGGCTGTAAACAGATTTACTAGCAACTATCTTCACAATCCCGCCAAGGCAATATCGAACAGCATCGAAATCAGTTAAAAAAAGCTCAAATTTTTTGCAGCTGAAAGGGCCAAACCTCGGGTTATAAAGCACACTAAAAACGACTAACAAATGTTCAAACTTGCAGCTTCATCCCAAGAAGAAGCAGAAGTTCACTTACTACTGCTTTTATGGTGTCTTTTGGCTCGCTTCATCTTCTCGATTTGGATCTGCGAATCGACGTAAGCCTTCATTCTCTGAATCTCCAACTCCGTAGCAAACTGCATCCTATGCTTCTCCATTTCCATCATTTGCCTCTGCTTCGACTCTTCGACTCTCTCATATGCCTCTGCTAATCTTGTGATTGCCTCAGCCAACCTAGGAAAGATCCCATCGTTGTTGTCATCATCTTCCTTGGCTTTCCTTTTACTTTTAGCTCCACCATAATCTTCGACGTTGTATTTATCGCCGTCGTCATCGTTTTCGCAGGTTTTATGTTTCTTCACTCCTTCTTGGGCCGCCATGGCGGCCGCAGCAGCTGCCATCACTGAGAAATTCCCCTCCGTGACACTCCCAGGAGCCCAAGACCTCTTCGACCTGGGACCCACGGGCACCGTCCACGTCAGCTGCGTACGCAAGTCTCCCCCGCCGCCGCCGCCGCCGACGACGGACGTCTCGTGGGCACGTGGGCTTTCCAGGCCTCCGTTTACGGCCCTCGGCCGGAGATTTCTTTCGACGCCGTTGGGACGATGATTCGCGCCGTGGTTCTTCTCGAAGGAGTCTCCGATGAGGGAATCGAGGGCGGCGAAGTGGGCCCACGACGCCTGGTAACGCCCGCTGGATTGGATGAATCGGGCCTTCTCGGCCTTGTACTTCTTCTTCGCGGTGTCGATGCGGTTCTTGCACTGGACGTCGGTGCGGCGGAGGCCGTGGGCGGAGTTGACGGCGTCGGCGACTTCTAGCCAATGCTTCTGGCGGAGGTTTCCCTTGTTCAGTTCCAGGTAGTGGGACCCCCACGCCTCGATCAGCGTCCTCGTGGCCTCCTCCGACCAACAGTCCTCGCGCCTAGGGAACGACGGCATCGGTCGGGTCGGGTTGGCGTTCGTTTCGGGTCGGTGGGTGGTGGGTGTTTTTTCTCCGTCGGAAGATGACATGACGGTGGTGCGGCCGGTGGCTTTATTTATTTATTTATTTTTCGTGCTTTGGCTTTATATACACCGGCGGTGACCATGTTTATTTCCGACTCGTAAATCTTCCTTAAATTATTACAGGCCTTAATATAATATTTATATATATACTTAAATATATTATATGAGAAGAAAAGGTTTTGGAGGGAATACCTTACACAAACACACAATTAATTCATGGGTTCGTTCATTATTGCATTTATCTATTTGTGTCCCATGTAAGATCATGGCATATTTACTACAAGAATATTTATTACAAACAATAGAATCTGAATTTTTATAATGAAACATATTTATCACAAATGGATGTTAGTCTCGTACTGATTTAGCTATAATTGAGTCATTATATAACTAGTATTATTTGCACAATGTTTGATATAATTTTATATTTTAAGTTATTTATAATTCAAATGTTTGATATATATGAAATTATAACTTTAATTTTAATTGTATATTAATTTGAATATATAAATAAAAACTAAATTAGTGAGGATATAATTGGATAAATTAAGATATTGATGGTCAAAATGATAATTGCAATAAACAAAGATATAGATAAATCACAATCATTCAATATAAATAAAATCAATGGCTCAGATTTTAACTGACTGTCATACCAATAAGGTCATTAGGCTTTATATAAAGGTATAAATACAAAAAAAACCTTTATTCATTTTGAAAGACATCGTTGTATGCATTTTTACTCAAGAACGGGCAACAATATCTTATATGAATTGAAATTAGTTTATAACACTCTTTTAAATAAACATGGCGGATTAAAATAGTTGAACTTGAATTAAAAGCCACAAACAACGAGGCTATGATAAGGTCTAAAATCCGAAGAAATAAGAAAAAGAAAAAAGTCAACTGAGTTGCTGTCGAGAGGTTGACAATTGACACAATTCATTCTTCTATGGTACATCTTTCACTTCATGTAATTGATTACATTACCTTAAACCCATTTTGCAGCTGTAATATTTTTTAATTTGAAAAAAAAATTAAAAAATTACCCAACTGAAAATATAACGAAAAATATAGCCACATTCTTCCCTATGTCCATGGAAACCATGTCAAAACTTGGACAAAGCTGTGTATCTTACACATAGCTACAGCTCCCCGAAAGGAGCTCCGCCATGTCGTTTGGGGGTCAAGAAAGTTGTTCGACCGACCGAGTTATTACATCAGTCAAGTATCGGGCTTGCTGCTTGGTAAGGAATTTGAAAAAGGTTGCCAACTCTATCTTTGTAGCTCTAGCTTTAGCGCTCTGCAAGTCGTCGTAATTCTTGCCCTTTTCTTGCATCTTTGCCAGCTTCGTCATCGCCCCAATTATCCCATCGTTCATCGTCAGAACCCATACGTACGGGATTGCTGTTTCTCTGCGTTGTCCTTTAGTGCGGAAGGAAACTCATACGGTCTTACTTATGAGGTCACTAATCTGATCAGCAAGCACGGCTCTGAGTTGTTTCTACAGCATTTGCATATACATAACCTTTTCGGCACTAACAAACTTGTCCCACGAAGTAGCGTGCAATTCATCCATATCGTACAATGTGGCTTGCTGCAATTCATCATGTAGACTAGACATATCCATCAGAAGCTTTCCTAAGGATTTTGAGAGATCGCCGAGTGTCACTATCTCAAGTTTGAGATCCATCTGCAAAACATAAGACGATGTAGCAGAAGTTAAGCATAACAAGAAATGACATCTTATTCCATCACTGCCGTGATTTAAGGTTGTAATATATATGACATGAAGTAGAATGTTGCTTCAGAAAGTACTAAAACCTACACGTTCTAAGGGGGGAAAAAAAGGGAGCATATAGCCTCAGCACGACTGTTGGAAATTCCTGATATTAACGAGAGTATGCGCGCAACGTACTAATTGGATTTTCAGCCCAGATTTGTTAGGAATCTAATCTCATTTCCTCAACAGTTGTGACCTATAAATTAAGTGAATCAAAACTCTTTGGGTATAATGAGGAAAATCAACTAAATCAATAGTTACACCGAAGCAAATATTTGTAGACCAATGTTACGAAACTGCAGGCGCACAACGTCTCATATTAGATATTGCTTTTCACAATGAAAAACGAGATAACTTTTGTCCGGATGAAAATAACGAACTGAGACAGCAGTCATGTAAAGGCCTGAAGTATGATGACTGAAACCAAACAATGGTGGTCTGAACTATGATGTGAATCCAAACGCTCATTAATTCAATAAGACCATCTTCTACCGAAAAACTCTTAAACTCAAACTTATTTCTAAATTTAAAATGCAGTAATTCTTCTCCAACCATTAAACTCATTCTCAAACTCAAAAGAATATTATTGTAATATTCAGTCTCATATTAACTTTCATAATTTTCGATATTGGCCATGTATTTTAGAACTTTGCAAATTGAACTAAGATATTATTGTAAATTTAATTAAGAAAATATTTAATAAAATTATTATTTGTACATATAAAAACATCGAAAAAAAAGTTTATTAAAAATACGAAAATTATACTATACGAGGGAAAAAAATACATTGAAATGCACATATAAAAATATTATTCGTACAAATAAAATTTTATATAATTTTTCAAGTTTCGAAATTGGTGTATTCCTTCCACAAATAATCAATTAGAACATTCCGACGTTCAGTATGATCGTCTTCATTTCTAATTTTTTAAATTCTACTGTTGTGGTCAAAACAATATTTAAATATTATATTATATATAAATTAAATATAAAAAATAAATAATAAGATATTAAAAAAATTATTACTAAAAAAAAATAATAAATGTTATAATAATTGTTTATTTTGTCAATTTTATAATCATTATAAATATACAATATACTTTATTTATTATTTATTTTTTATATATGGGTGTTTTAATAATTCAATACAAGTAAAATGATTTGTTTGTAATTTTTAAACATCAAACGCAAATTTAGATTTAAAGAATAAGAGAGAAACTAAAAAACTTATTTTGAGTTTGCATTTTATGCGAGAGCTATAATACGAAATGTCTAAAGAACACGATTCATCGAAGCAATACCATAAGCCCCTTGGTTCCCTTATGCATTTTAAACACTGTTGAAAATAACACCCAGAAGTTTAGATATTTCTACCTGTCGGCTTAGGATTTTCACATTTTAGGATGGTTTACTACAATGAAAACTTACTGTCGGCTATGACTAAGTCAAACGCGTTAACGCGTTTGACTAGTCAAAGTTTTTTTTTAATTATTTTTATTATTATAATAAAATATTAATAATATTTTAATAGCTATTAGACGTTGAGTTTCCTATAAATAGGCACTTGACGATCATAAGGAAATCATCCCAAGCCTCAATATAATATAGAGTGATAAGTAAGATAGAGAGTTTGTGAGATATTTCTCCGACTATAAAGAGAGATAATCTTTGTCTTCTCCTTTATAGATTGAGAGTTTGTAACTCCTATCATTTCCTGTATAATAATATTTCTACCTTGCACGTGGTATTTTAACCCTACTTTGGGGTTTTCCACGTAAATCTCGGTGTTACTTTTATCCCATTTTACAACAAGTGGTATCAGAGCTTTGTCTGGGTGTCTATAAAGTCTACTTACCGTATGCTCTGTGGTTGCCAATAATATTGGATCCTCCATATCAGAAAGTTTGTTAGATTATTATTATTCATCCATTTAAAGTTTCTGGAGAGAGAAAGAAAAAATGAAAAATATGGGAAGTAAACCAAATGATATTGAGAAGTTCAACGGGAGAAATTTCTCACTGTGGAAGATGAGGATCAAGGCAATATTACTGAAAGAAAATTGTCTGGAGGCGATCACCGGTAGGCCTGAAAGAATTACAGATGATAACAAATGGAGGAAAAAGGACGGAAGGGCCATTGCAAATATTCATCTGACATTAGCAGATGATATATTGTCAAGTGTTGAAGAAAAAGAAAGTGCGCAAGAAATTTGGGAGCATCTGGAGAAGCTGTATCAAGCCAAGTCACTCCACAGTAGAATTTTCTTGAAAAGAAAATTATATTCTCTAAGAATGGAAGAATCTTCATCAGTGACAGCGCACGTCAACAAATTGAATACTCTATTTTCTCAACTCAAAGATTTGGACTACAAAATAGAGCCAAATGAGCGTGCTGAGCTTCTACTCCAAAGTCTGCCAGACTCTTATGATCAACTCGTCATCAGTCTAACCAACAACCAAACTGCGGGGGAACTTATCTTCGATAATGTTGCAGCTGCGGTTCTGGAAGAAGAAAGTCGGCGCAA
Organism: Lindernia subracemosa; assembly: GCA_028392965.1. Classification (NCBI taxonomy): domain Eukaryota; kingdom Viridiplantae; phylum Streptophyta; class Magnoliopsida; order Lamiales; family Linderniaceae; genus Vandellia; species Vandellia subracemosa. The sequence goes on along the minus strand of JAQPCC010000125.1, from coordinate 389,806 downwards.
TAATAAAGAAGACAGGGTGATTACCTCATATCAAGCAGAGGCGTTGGCAGTGACGAGGGCAAGATCTGGAGAACGTGGTCCAAGTGAGAGCCGTAAACGGGTAAGATCGTGGGGATTGGTACGATTAAAATAAAGATGTATGATGGCACCGTCCGTACCATTCAAGCAGTGCGACACGTAGAGGGCCTGAAGAAAAATTTGAAGTCTGTGGGGCAACTAGATGATCTTGGATTCAAAATTGAACTGGAGAACAAGATCATGAAAATTTTTCAAAGAACGGTGGTAATTATGAAGGGAGAAAAGATCGCTGCAAACTTATACATGCTGAAGGGAGAGACACTGCAAGAAGGGCAAGCATCCGTGGCCACGTCAAGTTCTTCTGAAAAGTCGACAATGACTTGGCATAAGAAGCTTGGTCACATGTCTGAACAAGGCATGCAAATTCTTGTCCTGAAAAATCTACTTCCTGATCTCACAACTGTGTCCCTACCATTTTGTGAGAATTGCATTGTTAGCAAGCAGCATCGCTTGAAGTTCAACTCATCGAATTTCAGAAGTAAAGTAATTCTGGAATTGGTACACTCTGATGTTTGGCAAGCACCGACTACATTTCTGGGAGGCGCCAACTATTTCGTGTCATTCATAGATGACTATTCCACAAGATGCTGGGTGTATCCAATCAAGAACAAGGATGACGTATTTCCGACCTTCAAAACATATAAAGCACGAGTTGAACTTGAATCCAGCAGAAAGGTCAAACGTCTGCGGTCCGATAATAGAGGAGAATATACTAGCAAAGAATTCACTGAATTCTGCAAAGGAGCGGGTATCAGAAGACAGTTCACCACGGCGTACACTCCACAACAAAATGGAGTGGCAGAGCGGTTGAATAGGACCTTGCTGGAAAGAACAAGGGCTATGTTGAGAACTGCAAGCTTAGACAAGGAGTTCTGGGCGGAAGCGGTCTGTACTGCCTGTTATGTGGTGAATCGGGCCCCATCTACTGCGATAGAGATGAGGACACCGATGGAAATGTGGACTGGTAAACCTGCTGACTATTCAAACCTCCATATATTCGGAAGCCCTGCATATGTGATGTACCACAAGCAAGAAACAACGAAGTTAGATCCAAAGTCTAGAAGATGTCTATTCATGGGGTATGCTGAAGGAGTAAAGGGGTACCGCTTGTGGGATCTCACTGACCACAAAGTGGTTATCAGCAGAGATGTTATTTTCTTAGAAGATAGCAATCAGGAGCAAGTCAAAGATGATAGCAATTTGGCAAAGACTACATCAACACCGGGGAAACGAAAGTTGGAGCAAGGCGATTCTTCTGAAGCTGAACCGACGCACGAAAAGCTCGACCCAGTCAACACTGAAGTACCAGACCTTTGGCGATCCACACACATGCGTAGGCCGCCTAATTGGTACTCAAATTATGAAGTGGAGAGCAATATTGCATACTGTTTTCTAACTGAGGATGGAGAGCCAACCACTTTCCAAGAAGCACTGAATAATTCAGATGCGAGTCAGTGGATCTCAGCAATGCAAGAAGAAATGGAAGCTCTCCACAAAAATAAGACATGGGAGTTGGTGCCATTACCGCAAGGAAGGAAACCCATTGGCAACAAATAGGTGTACAAAATCAAGCGGAATGGTGATGACCATGTAGAGCGATATCGTGCAAGACTGGTTGTAAAAGGATATGCTCAGAAAGAAGGGATTGACTTCAACGAGATATTCTCACCGGTGGTTCGACTTACAACAGTCAGGGTAGTCTTGTCAATGTGTGCTACATTTGACTTGCATCTTGAGCAGCTGGATGTAAAAACGGCATTTCTCCATGGCGACTTGAAGAAAGAAATATATATGCTTCAACCAGAAGGCTTTCAAGAAAAAGGCAAAGAAGATCTGGTTTGCAAGCTGATCAAATCTCTTTACGGGCTCAAACAAGCGCTACGATGCTGGTATAAGAGATTTGATTCCTTCATAATAAGTCTTGGCTACAACAGATTATACTCAGATCCTTGTGCGTATTTCAAGATATTTGGTGTTGACGATTACATCATGTTGCTGTTATACGTCGATGATATGCTGGTAGCAGGACCCAACAAAGATCGCATCAATTATATGAAGACTCAACTGGCTGGTGAGTTCGAAATGAAGGACTTGGGACCGGCAAACAAAATTCTTGGTATTCAAATCTCTCGGGATAGAAGCAATCGGAAGATTTGGCTTTCTCAAAAGAATTATTTGAAGAAAGTCCTGCGAAGGTTCAACATGCAAGACAGTAAGCCAATATCTATCCCTCTCGCTGCTAACTTTAAATTGTCCACCGATATGTGTCCAACCAATGAAGACGAGAGGATAGAGATGTCTCGAGTGCCATATACATCGGCGATTGGAAGTTTGATGTTTGCAATGGTGTGTACCAGACCAGACATTGCCCATGCAGTGGGAGTAGTAAGCCGATTCATGTCTAACCCAGGACGAGAGCACTGGAGTGCAGTCAAAAGGATACTAAGATATATCAAGGGAACCTCTAATCTTGCATTATGCTACGGAGGTACAGATTTTACTGTCCACAGTTATGTTGATGCTGATTATGCAGGTGAACTTGATAAAAGCAGATCCACAACCGGATATGTGTTCAATCTTGCTGGTGGAGCCGTAAGCTGGGTTTCAAAACTGCAGTCGATTGTCGTAACGTCAACCACGGAGGAAGAATATGTAGCAGCTACGCAAGCCAGTAAAGAGGCAATATGGTTGAAGATGTTGCTGGAAGAACTCGGTCACAAACAAGAGAATATTGTTCTCTATTGTGATAGTCAGAGTGCATTGCATCTTGCAAGGAATCCAGCATTTCATTCAAGAACCAAACACATCCGGGTTCAATACCACTTTGTTTGTGAACAAGTGGAAGAGGGAACAGTGGACATGCAAAAAGTTCACATTGCGGATAATCTAGCAGACTTCATGACCAAGGCAATCAACGTGGACAAGTTTATGTGGTGTCGTTCCTCTTGTGGATTGACTGAACCTGGCAAGGTCGAAAGAATGGTGTGAAGATGTGATTGTGTTTCAATCAAATCTTCAAGTGGGAGATTGTCGGCTATGACTAAGTCAAACGCGTCGCGTTTGACTAGTCAAAGTTTTTTTTTTTAATTATTTTTATTATTATAATAAAATATTAATAATATTTTAATAGCTATTAGACGTTGAGTTTCCTATAAATAGGCACTTGACGATCATAAGGAAATCATCACAAGCCTCAACATAATATAGAGTGATAAGTAAGATAGAGAGTTTGTGAGATATTTCTCCGACTATAAAGAGATATAATCTTTGTCTTCTCCTTTATAGATTGAGAGTTTGTAACTCCTATCATTTCCTCTACCTTGCCCTTGGTTTTTTAACCCTGCTTTGGGGTTTTCCACGTAAATCTCGGTGTTACTTTTATCCCATTTTACAACACTTACTACCACCTAAAATCGATTGTCCTTTCAAGGGATGAGAGAAACAACTTGAAAGCAACACATGGAGATTGGATTAGATACACCAAAAAAGGGGCAGTTAAAATGATGCGAAGATCTCTAACCTTATACGGATTCTCCAAGCTACAAAGTGTTTGCGCACCTAGCTCCGTCGGAAACGGAAATGCGCCGACAAATTGGAACATTCGGTGGTTCCACCATCCAAGTATACAATCCAATCTTTAATCTCATATGATATCTGAAAAAAAAAAAAAAAAAGAAAAAAAAAAAAAAAAAAAAAGTGTTCGTTACAGTGCTCTGTCGAATATCGAACTTCATCGTAAATTAGATTTATAGTCCCAAAACTTTTAGTTATATTTAATTGTAGTCCCATTAAATGTCCACTTTTTTTTTTTTAAGGGAACCACAAATTTGGTATTTATACTATACTAAAGTCTCATTGTTGGTGCTCAAATTTTCAAATGTATTGTTTTCATCCTTAAACTTTGTAAAACCTTTTTTTTTCGGTTCTTTTGACCTGACGAACCGGTAAAAGAACAAAAAATGAACGATTTTACAAAATTTATAAAACAAAAAATACACATTTAAAAGTTTAAGCACTAATAGTTAGAACGTATTTTTTTACATACATACTATTATGTAAACCTGATATAAAATTCTGTTTCGATCAACTCGAGATTTTTGAACTTCTTATTTTTTGTTTCAAGAGTTATTCTAGCATAATCACACCGTAATTCCAAACTTTTGTGTATGAATTACGTACATGCTATTGTGTGAGAAATACAATGTGATTTTGTTGAGATAACTCTTGAAGCAAAAAAATAAGTTCAAAAATCTCGAGTTGATCGAAATTGATTTTTATATCAAATTTACATAATAGTATGTATGTAAAAAAAATAAGTCCTAACTATTGGTGCTTAAACTTTTAGATGCACCATTTTGATTCCTGAACTTTGCTAAATCGTTCATTTTTTTATTCTTTTACCAGTTCGTTAGATCAAAAGAACAAAAAAAAATATTTTATAAAGTTTAGGAATCAAAACGACACATTTGAAAGTTTGAGCACCAATAGTATAAGCAGCAAATTGGATATTTACTTTTTTTTTTTAAGAAAAATAGTCGGATTTTATTAATGAATATCCGTAACAAACCAACCATGGCTTGGAACGGGGCTATTCGACCCTCCCCATTTGATTCTATAGTCTTAGCTAGATAATGAGTGACGCTATTACATTGCTTTTTGGCAGGGTGGGGCGGACCGACACGCTGGCCGCGGGTTAAATTGTCTGCTCTATCGAAACTAGGGATGTCAACGAGGCAGAGTGGGTTCCCGTCCCGGTCAAGTAAACAGGGACGAAATCGTCTCCATCATCGTCTTCGCCGGGATCCCCGCCTCACGATTTTTTTTTTAAAAATATACTATTTATATTATAATTTATAAATTTAATAAATGATTCAAATTATATTTTAAATATTTATATTATAATAATATAAATTGAGTATAATTAATATTATTTATATTATAATAGTATGAGAGAATAGGACGAGAATCTCGACGGGCGAGATGTCGCCCCATACGCCCCGCCCCGGGTGATAAAAAAATTGAGGATTTCCCATCCTGTTCGAGGCGGATTCTCGGGAACGAGGAATCCCCGCCCGTTGACAATCATAATGTACTGGGAAAGAAATATACCATCTCAAGAGAGAGAAGGGGAATCTTGAGCTTAGAACACTTTTACAATGTTTATAATAATAATAATAATAATAATAATAATGATAATGATAATAATAATATAGGCAACCGATCCACCTTAAGCCGTAAGTTAGGAAACGGTGTAATCAAAGCTTACTCATATAAAATGCCAAGTGTCGTCACTCACATTCCATTCCATTCCATGTGATTAACAGTTGACTTTTTTGGGTCCACACTACACCGCCACCTCTTAAGTGTCGCCACATGATCCAGGAATTCGAAGGGCCCCACCCAACTCACATCGGCTCGAACTCCATATGTTACTTACTACTACACCTTAGCAAGAATTTCTCATCCCCCACCCAACAGACTTAGCAATTATAAAAAAGCAAAGCTTGTAATTCTATCAACTCACTGTAAGCGAATAAGATAGCACTAGCGTACAAACTGGTCTATTCTTTTTCCCTTTTTTGGAGTTCGCTATTTATGCTATAAGCTTTTCCTCTCTCTCTCTTTCTTCTTGAAAGTTAGTTCTTACCTTGGACAGACAGCTTTCATCACCATTAATCATGGGGGATCAAGAGAATTTTTTTCTGATTAAGACTGTTCAGTAACAACAGCCCAAGAAAATGGTACATTCTTGAATCCTGTGAGGTGTGTGTTTGTGTACTTCTTTTTAACCGTTTGATTCTGTGTGAGTTGTATGGTTTGGTCTGATGGAGGACAATAGATTGAACTTCAATCGACCTCTACTGTCTGTGAGGAGACACTCTAAAGATGATGATAGAAGAAGAATCGTCGATTCTATCGAAGCTCAGATTTCTCATGGCAGATCTGAACTGAAATCCGGCCCTGTTCGAATCCCTGGAGTCGTCCCTTTTCAGTGGGAACAATCTCCTGGAAAGCCTAAAGAAGCTGTAAGAACTGTCGAGGGCCGAATCAAGGGCGGAGAAGAAGAAGAAGAAGATGATGACGATGAAGCATACGTAGATGCGCTTGATACGCTGTCGAGGGCCGAATCGAGTTTCTTGAACTGCAGTTTTAACGGCCTAACCGTGTTAGAAAATTCAGATGTTAAAAGCCCTTCTGGGATGTCTTCGAGGGATCCGCAAATGCTTGCTTTGGTGATGGATAGGTTCCTGCCCGCCACCAAGGCAATGGTACAGTGCGAGGCGCCGCAATGTAATATAGTTAAGAAGCCAACGGCGAACAGTGAGCAACTCCACGACGAAGCGAAGAAGACAATGGTGGTAAGAAAAGACAAGCCTTTGCTTAGGTATGGTCCCAGCTTTGCCAATCGCTATGCTCATTACGGTGGCGCTGAAGAAAAAGACGATCACGACGAAGACGAAGAAGAAGAAGACAGCGATAGTGACGATGATTATGGTAGTGGACATGGATATTTACCTCCGATCTGTGGTTTATTACCTCGGTTTTGCTCTAAGGGTTCGATCGGGATTATAAGCCCTGCCCCGAGAGCGAGGCTGAGGACCGCCCGAGTACCAAAATCGACTGAGATGGAGAAGAAGGCGACAGCTTATGGCGGCCCATCTCAAAGATACGTAAGAAAGCGTGGCGTAAGCGATGATAGAGATAACGATAGCACTGTCTCGACGCATAGAGCCCATCGTTATCTAATGGATACATCTTCGGAGGATATCAAGAAATGGCAAGAATTTCAAGCAGCAGATTCTCGGAATTCAGACAAGGCCTCCTCGGAGATTGTTATCTCCCCGCCATTACCAAAATCTCCATCAGATTCTTGGCTATGGCGTACTTTGCCTACCGTAATATCATCGACGAAGAACACACCCCGGCCTTTTGGCGCAGAAACGGACGTTACGGCTGCCGTCAAGCCATCATCGCCGCCGCCATATTCGGGCGCTACCAAGTGGGAGGCGATCGTTAAAACTGCAGAGGCTCAGAATCATAAGTAGCAGCAGCACTATAACAGAGATATAAACTATCAAAATATAATATACTAATAATGTATGGATGGCTGCCTATGTACGTACTGTGCGTTATGTTCTTTCCTCCTTTTGCCACAAACTTGTGGAGAATTTCTCCATTTATAGCTAAAGACAATGATATGATGCTATAAAGAGTATATTCTATATATATTCATATTTGTTATTTATATATTCATATTTGTTATAAAAATATTATTATAATTAAATAATATATTAAGATTATTTTGATATTATTAACTTATATTAAAAATATTATATATTCTTATGATAATAAAGCTTATAATATTAAAGAGAAAGATTAGAGAGATAAAGTGTGAAATATTATTTAATACTTTGGTGTAATTTTCAATACAAGACTAATGACCTATTTATACTAATCTAATTTCACTATTACAACTAATATTCACATCATTTAATACATTTCATTTCATTAATCATCCAACTATTTTTACAACATTTAATATAACTAAAATCACAACATTTAATTCATCTAATTATATCAACATTAAAAACATCCACACCATTAAACTAATTATTTCGTAATAATATTCACTTTTAAATCTGTTATTATAATTAATTTATACGAAACAACCTAATTTTAAAAAATTATATATTATTTATATTTTTAAAAAATAATGAATAATTTATTTTTATATATTAAACCTATTAATTGTATAACTGGTATGTTAATTGAAAGCAAACTTACACTTATTATTCTCTATATAAAAATATAAATATTATAATTATACAATATACTTAAAAATAAAAAATGATACAAAGAAAGATAAAAAAACTAAAAATAAAAAATTATATAATATAGAATTATTTAAAAAGTATAAAATAACTGTAAATATATAATGAAAAGTAACATGCAGTAGTTTTTTAATATAATCAAGTTTTAAAATTAAAAAGAAAAATAAAAATTCTAACGTTATTTTTAACTTGCTGAACAATTTAACACTAAAAATAAAGTAACACGGTATCTCAATTCAAAAATAAAAGTCAATATATATTTTGATTAGATGTAAGTTTTACTGTATTTTTTGTGTACATAAAAATACAGTATAGATTGGAGTTGCTCTTAATTAATAACAACCACTCCAATCCCAAAATACCATTTAAAATATTAATGAATAAATAAATAAAATATATTTTATTCATTATTTGATTTACCGCATATATTTATATTTTGACATATAGATGTGTTTAAATGGTTCGAAAAAAAGTAATCAAAATGGCGGTCAATTGTTACAATTTTGTTCAAAAAATCATAAGCGTAACGATTCGATTACAATTTGGGTATTTTCAAACCATAACCGTTGGTTTCGATTACTTTCTTATTTAAAAAAAATAAAATTAGCAGATTCTGGTCGTTGGAAAACGCAATTTCGATCTAGCGGTTGTTGATCGTTTTCGACAAATCAAAATTGGCAGTTTATAACCGTAACGAAACTCGAACCATTTGAACTAAACTAAATGAGGAATATATTCAAGTGATGTTAAGAAATTATATATACGAAATGTACTAATCCAAAAATATTAATGCTGAGACTCCACAAAGAAACAAATATGACTTTAATGGAAAAACAGTAAAATAAAATCAATAATCACAGATTGCTTTTTTAAATATTTTTCTCACTTTTGCAAATTCTCCAACATCCCAAAAAAATTAATAATATTAATAAGAAAACAATAATAATATTGAGTAGGGGCGTTTTAAGAGATTATTACATCATTTTTCTTTTTGTTTTCTAATTGTAATTTTTCAGCAGAGAGCGAGCGAGGGGAGGAACTGTAGAAAGAGAGCGTTCGACTTTGAATTAGAAAAACCTTTTTTTTTTTTTTTCAGTAAGAGTCCAAAACCATGTCCAGCCCCTTGCAGACCCCTAAATCATCGCTGATCCACCAAGATCTGAATTCCCATGGGAACGACGCCCTATTCGGGGGAGCCTTAGACCGAGGCGAAACCCTAAATCGCAAGCCCGACCCCCGACAAGATCCGAGAGGAAGCGAAGGTGGTATTGATAATGAGGGATTTGAGGAGGACGAAGGTGTGGAAGAAGAACCTGAAGGAGAAAGCGGAGGAGCCCAAGGAGTTGCGGCTGTGAACGACGATGTAGGGATGCCGATCACTCAGCGGGATGTCTCTGCAACCACCGCGCCGCGTTTAACCTACGCCCGGAGAAAGAAAGGGAAAGGTAAGGCTAAGAGTAATGCAAGGAAAGAGCTTGCTATTAAGGAAAAGTTCCAATTGTTGCTTTTGGGTTTGAACCCTATTCCTTTTATACCTCACAAGGCTCTTTATTATCGTAGTAATGAGAGGCTTATGAGAAAGCTAGGGTTGTGGGACTTTGTGAACATTGATTTCGATAGCGACGTAAGGATTGACTTAATTGCTCAGTTGGTTGCCAGTTACGAGCCCAAATCCCGTGCTAGTTATGTCGATGGTTTTCGTATTATGGTTAATAGGGCTGATTTGGGGCGTGCCCTTAAGTTGTCGGTCAAGAAAGAGAAAGGCAATGTTGGCGGAGGTGGTGAGGTGGACTTGGACGTGGAGTTTTCGTCCAAAGATTGCGTAGGTTTAGTTGAACAGTTTCTCTCTGATTGGCTCCTTCTGCACGAGGACACGTGGATGACGCCAAAGGAGGTATTGAATTGGTTAGATGTGATAAAAGATGGGCACGCTGAGAAGGTGGATTGGGCCGGTTTGATATGGTTTATGGTTGAGAAGGAATTGACACTTGGAAGTGAGTTGAAGAATTGTTATTACGCATCTCACCTACAGTTGCTGATCAAGTCACAGCGTGAGGAGCTTTTTCTTAGGAAAGATTACACTCCTGAAACTGTGGAATTGGAGATGGAGTCCAAGGAAGGGGTAGAAGAAGGTGACGAAGAAGAGAAAAATGAAGAAGCTAACGATACAGAGGTTAACGATGTCGAAGATGTTAATGAAGAAGGGAAAGAAGAGGAAGGGGTTAATGCTGAAGAAGGTCTCAAAGGAAAACAGATGGAATTGTGTGCTCCCGAATTGACATTTACGATCAGTGAGGAGGTTTTTCTTAGGAGGGAGCACACTCCTGAAGCTGTGGAATTGTTTGAGGAGTCTAAGAAAGATGATGATGAAGAAGAAGAAAAACATGATGAAGCCGATGGTGCTGAGTTTGACAATGGAACAGATGCTAAGGAAGATGGAAAGGAGGATGAATGGGTTAATGATGAAGTAGATATTCAAGAAGAAAAAGAAGAAGATAATTGTTTAATGGGTGGGCCAAGCACAAAGCTCACACTTGGACAAGATGGTGAGGAGGAAGACGAAGAGATGAAGGAGATTGAAATGATGTACGCTGAGAAATATAAGGACAACGATGAGGAAGTGTCTGAAGAAGACCAAGGGCAAGGACAGTGGATATTTCAGGGAAAGAATGATCTTGGCGAACATTTCATGCAGCCTTGTGATAATGACGGTGAGTTTGGCAACTTCGAAGATGTTAAGGAGATGGATGATGATGACGACGAAGAAGATGAAGAAGTAGATCGTGAAGAGGATGAAGAGGAAGAAGATGTAGGGGGCGAGCCGGTTCAGGTTTTTCCCGATGATGATTCTCTTGAAGGAAATGGTCTCATGGGGAACTTACTTCAAACAATCGAAGGAAACCAAATAGCCTTCGGTTCTCAACAACAGCTCCACCCCTCATCGTCAATGGAAATGCAGCACATGGGTCATACTCCGTCCTTTTTAAACCACTCTGGCAAACGGTCAATCGACCACGACGGTGATATCCCACACCACGGACTCAATGGCTGTAGCAACAAGAAGATACGGATCAACGATCCTTGGGATAACAGGCCAATGGATTTTGGAACATGCGTGCTTCAGATTCAACAAATGGCAGAAAAGGCCAGGATAATGTATGACCAGAAAGAGCAAGTTGTCCAGGAAACAAGCATGAATCAACAAATCTTGCTCACCGAGGTGGAAAAACGCGATGAGATCATCAATCAGTTACAGAAGGAGGTTCAGCAAAAGGACGCGATGATCTATCGCCAAAATCGTGAGCTTCATCTCATGGAGAGCGTTCTAGACGGTTATAGGAAGGCTTTGAAGCAAACGCAAAAGACTTTCGACGAATACCGAGCAAAAGCTAAGCTTAAGGAAGAACCCACTTACAGAGAAGCTTGGCCTGGGGGGCTGATGTTGAGCAGTTCAGAGATCGAAGCGTTTAAGAAGGAATACGAGAGTAAGTGCTCGATTATCGAAAACCAGGTCGGCGAGGCAGAAGCTTACTTCGTAGAGAAGCTTACTTTCCTGGACGGTAAGCTGAAAGGGCTAGAATCTGAAGCAAAAGAGCTCTTCCAGCGGAATATGATACGAAAATCCAAGAAGGCTGAAGCAGAAAAGGTGTCTGAAGTTGATAAAGAGCAGCCAACTCTGCAAACTGAGGAAGAACCGACTGAAGTAGCAGAACAAGTACCATCTTTGCAGACTGAAGAAGCGGCGGGGGCAGCAGCGCCTAATTCAATCGCACAAGCTGAAGGTGAATTGCTTGGAGAGTCGGATTCTTTGACCAATGAGTGATTTTGCTATGGTTGGTCTGTGTTTCGAAAATGATTTGCGCCTTCCGTTGTGTTTTATGTGTTAGATTAATACTTAGCTTTCGAACAGACAACGTTTGTATGATAGATGCACAAATCCTCACCATTGTCTGTTACCATGAACTCAATAGATCAAATCATCAATGGAAAGGAGGGGACTTGTTAATAGAATATATGAACATTTTAGTTTATAAATATAAATTAATATAAAAAAAATGACAATTAAATGGATTTGTAATAAAAAGGAATAACTATTTAATTTATATGTTTGGGCAAAGATGTTAGAATTCCTTACACACTTTGTGCTAACCAATGCTTGTGTGAATGTACTTTCAATGCAATCTGATCTTTTTTTTTTACTGTCCCGAAGTATCCCCACTCGATCTGGTTATGGGATAGCCCATAAATACCGGTGTGGGCTTTGCGCCACACAGATTTGGCGGAAGCTTAATTGCGCCACACACTCCAGTGGTGGGACTAATACCCGGGATCAGATGAATACATCTCAAACCCACCTGACAACGATAGTCATGGGAAATAAATTCCATGAGGACTACTCAAGGAATTGTGGGAGGGGGGATTCGATCCCACGACCTAACCCACAAATCCTTAAGGCCTCCTCCTTGACCACTAGACCAATGACTCAAGTTAGTTAATGTTATCTGTGTATTTTCGAACACAAGTACATCCTTTTTATTACAAAAAGAAATCGCTCAAAAGAAGTACTACAACCAATAACTACAACATCAAATGGAGGCAAACATAAAGTATGCAAGAATTCAAACAATCCCCTTAAAATCTGCGCCGTTTTTTTTTTTCAACTTAACCGAAAAGGGTCGTATACAGCAGCAAATTCCACGAGTCGGGCAGGCCGGGGAGGCACCAATGGCTACAATCCAAGCCATTGTGGAGGCTGTAATAAGTCGGGTGTGCATCCTTTCTGTACTGCGAGAGCAAAGTGACGTCGAGGAGATACACAGGCTTCTTTATTCGGCTCAGCACCTTGTTCACCACGACGGCCGACAAGGGTGTCCCCGCCGGGTACTTCACGCCAAAGTAGGGCTCGGTTTGTCCTTTGCACGTCTGCGACGGCTCGTCCCAATCTTTCCCCCTGCATGCATGCACGTGTAATAATAATAACGGGGCAGATCCAAGATTTTTGAATTTAGCATGCGAACGCAAAAGAACTTACTCGTAGTGGGTCGGAGAGATCCCTTGGAAGAAGACTTGGGTCTTAGACGGGTCGACGTTTCGGTTGACCCATCGAGCCCAAGTGGTCAACCCTTTGTAGTATGCGACCAAACGGTTCATGTCTTTGTATAGCTTTCCTTGGTCCTCAATGTAGTCCCATCTATAAACAAGTTACATATGCTCATTAAGACAACTAAGAAAGACCCTTTCTTTGTAATAATTATATTTATTTTTATTGAAATAATTAATATATATATATATATATATATATATATATCTTACGGCTGAGAACTTCCAGTGTGGGTCCACCAATGCCAAGAATTGAAGATCAACATGTCCATTCCTTTCCATGAGTCGCCATTTCTGATATAGTCGAGCTTTAGGACTCGACCCACCTTTTCTACCTCGTCCACGTCGACGAGGAAGGGTGTCCGATAGAGAAGCAACTTTAGGCCATAGTCCTGCAATAATTATAAGCTTTCATTACAATATACTAAATTTGAGGATTGAATAATATTAAAGAAACTATTATGTTTGAAAATTGTTAGGTGGAGGGACATCTTTGTTTCCCTATCAAGTGAGTTGGGTATAAATCATAATTACTGAAATGACTTCATAATGATCGCAATATCCGCAATAATTATTGCATGAGATTTGATTCAATCTTTGGTTTAATGATTATTATATCTACCTATAAATATTAATTAGAAAAATGCCAAATATAAATCCCAGCGACGTCTCACCTACCTGAGGAGCCCATTACTCAACCCCCTCTCGTCATGGTGTTCTTTGTATTCTTCCCTATCTATCATTTTCTAATAATTTTCACAAATTTTTAATTAAAAAAGAATACGTTCTTTCTTTATCGTACTATTTATAACAAAGTACAAGAAAGTGGCTGCTGCCTAAAAGTTGACTTTTTCCAATCAGAAACTTTAGAAAACTTGCATTATCCTTGCGCATGTACTTTCTATCTTTTCTTTATCAATTATAAAGGTTATTCCTTTAATATATATATATATATATATATATATATTTTAAAATCCATGCATAACTAACTCAGATCAAAGACTTTTCAATTTTCAAATTTTTTTCCTTTTATTATTCCACACACAACCCTTCATATTTCAGAAGCGAATCTAAATTTTACTGTGGTCATTGAAATTGAAACAATCCCAACTTCCAACTTATCGATGATAGGCCAACAAATGGGTTTTTCAATAAAAATAAAAAAATGGCAACTTTACAAAATGGGACCCCTCACTAAAAAAGCTTTAGAAAAAGGAGAGAAAGATCACATGCATACACTATAGAAAAGTCATCATGTCTTGGCAAGATTAGCATTAGCAAAGTCGTCGAACTATATAGAAGAGCAGCCTTGCCATGGCCTACACCCTTCTCAATCAAATCATTACTAACCACATGATATAACTAAACCTTAATAAAATTCTATTACTGCCCACAAACAAAAACCAAAGAAAAAAAGGGTGGTAATAAAAAAAAAAAAAAAAAAAAAAAATTACCAGGAATGTGAGCTCGCCAAGACCACCTCGTCTGTATAGCGAAGTCCTAGCATTAGGCACCGAAGCATGGATCATACAACTCAACGACTGCCACATATTGAGGCTCAACGAATCTCCGACAAACATTATCTTCTTCCCTCGGTACTTCTCCAGGAAATTCATCCCATTGAAACTGAGCAGATATCATATATTTAATGTCTGGAGGAGATCAGACAGATAGACTTATGTTTAAACCAAGAAAAGGAACTATGTATATACCTTGGTAAGTTGCATGAGAATGGCTGCCATCTGTACTTGAGATACGTACGGTCTGGCCTTTTGTACTTGAGGCAGTTGAACTCATCGTCTATGAAGGGACACGAAGAGAAGTCGTAGAGGGGATAGGAAGAATCGTAGACCCATTTTCCTCGGAAGATGTTGCAGCTTACTGCAGAAGCTCCGAGGTTGTTTGTGGTGCTGTTGTCGTAATTCTGATGCAATGATGAAGAAGATGTCAACAAGATGTGAGAAAATGGGATGATGGCAAGGAAAAAGAATCTAATCCTCATGTCTAAATCTATTTGGTGCTTCGAAGAAGAAGCTCTAGCTTAGCTATGTCAACTTTGGAAAAAAGCTTGATGTGATGTGTTTTCTGTTCTGCTGGCTACTTTGGTTATAGGGTATATATATATATACATACACATATGTGTGTGTATATATATTTATATTCAATCAACAATATTTAATTGCTTCCCCTCTTATTTTCTCGTTTTATATTATGACATGTTATGTTATATCATTACATCGTTATTTAATTGTTTTTTTTTTCTCTATCTCGTAGTGACTAGTGAGACCCATATGTAAGGAATATCTTTTTATCTTTTTATTAGTTTTTTAAATATATGTGGGTGGAAGAATACGTTAATGTGGACCCCATCTTTTCTAATGGGGTGGAGGTGTTATAACACTTAAATAAAGCAATGTGGAAGTGGATGCTCAAGAGTACATATTCCATTAGTATTAACGACGCACTAACTAAGGTATCTTCTTGGTATGAAATCGAAATGAAAATTTTAATTTTGCCGTCGTGTTAGTAATTTATGTGAAACAAAACCTATGGTTTTCTCTTATTATTGGGAGTAAAAAATATTTTATATTAATGCATACGAATGTAATTATTAGCATAATATAGTTGATTTGTATTTATAGATAAAAGCATTAGAAAATGGTAAAACAAAAGTTAAAACAAAGCACAGCTTCCTAAGTAGAAGTACTCTATAGTCCTAATAAGTTTCTAAAATATTCCTACGTAGGAACTAGAAAACTATGAAGTCTTGGAGGGATTTGATTGCCGCTCTTTCATTTTCTAATCTATTGCACAATGAAATGACGACGCAATTTCCATGGAATAATGATGATGAATATAAGGAACGATATAATGTAATGTTTTTATTTTCTATTTATTATGTCCACATCATCCGTTAAATTCATACCATGTGTTTTATCATTCAATTGTGTTTTGTCCTTTTTTTCATTTTGTCTTGGTGTTTGTTTATCTAATTGGCCGGTACAAGATCAATAACTAATTATATACAAATAAATGTAATACATAATATATATATTTTTTTGGTGTTAATTGTATATAATTTATGTAAGTTAATAAGACAACTTTATTTGTAAGAAAAAGGTAGCATACGAGTGTGAAAAAAAAATTGAAACCGTAAATATCATATAGTGGGGTGGGGTGAGTGGTTACGAGAAATCAATAAATTAATATTAATTAATATTAATTTAAAATTAACTAAAACTAATTTTTTTATTAAATATAAAAATAGTGGACACATCAGCATGATATATATTTCTATTTGTATATAATAAAAGGATATATATCGCTCAAGATAGTTAGGTAAATAAATTATTTGATTTTAGAAGATTGTTAAATGCATTTTAAAGAAGAAATCCATAAATACAAAGCAACCCAAGTTATATAATATTGCACGGCAGTAAAATATAATATTACATAAACACCACCACACAGTTTAAACGCACACAAAACACTCTTTCAATTATCATCCAGCAGCTTGAAAATCACCAAAATCATCATCATGTATATCATGCGAGTGCTCATTTTCATCAGATTCTGATTCTTTAGGTAGACTACTTTTCTCGGTTTCAGACACATCCGTCTCGCCGGAGCTGAGTTTCGAGAAACTCTGTTCTGAAGCCTCTGCCACCGGCGAGAGAGGTGGTGGTGGCGGCGGTGGCAGTTTGAGACTTACCGGCGTTTCTTTGATTTTGGTTTTATCCTCCAGGGAAAGATCGCTCATTCCCTCCTCGAGGATCTTCAGTTTTGACAATCCAGAGTTTTTCTGGCGTCCAACAATGAGAGAAACAATTGAGAATCATGCATTTATAAAGTTGTTAATCTGCTACTCTTATTATCAGCTGGGTTTATGATGGGACGTTTACGATTTAAATGGAACTATATTGATGTCCTAAAATGCATATATTAGCACTAGAGTTACAACTTACGTTCTTTAGCTGAAGCACTAACGTCTCGCCGTCTTTTAAACTGTAATCAACTGATGAGGTGTGCTGGTACTGCTGCTCCATTTCTTCTGCAGTTTTCTTCTTATTGAGATACCTTTACAATTTAGGTTAATAGAAAAAGATAATAAATTTAGTAGTAGGAGGTCAAAATGAATAAAAAAGAGGGAAAGAACACATCCCATTTTTGGGAGCGTAAGCCTATAACAAGGCAATAGGAATTTTTGACCTCAAAAGAAGAATACGAATAGGAAAATTAAGGAAATAAGAATGAAAAGTTTCATACTTCATATGGTCATGAAGAGCAGCTTGGAAATCGTAAGCTTCGGTTCTTTCTCGAAATCCAACACCGATGAAAGCATGGCGATGGCGTCCACCTGCATGAGTGCATGAAACGAACGGATAAATGTCTTTTTTATTTCTTTCTTCTTTTTTCTTCTAATATTTTTTAATACCCAAACAATGGCCTTTCTTCATTGTAGTGGAACTGTTATATGATAGAGGGCAATCTATATTCTTTTTACAAATTTCTGAGTTTCTAAATATAACGACTCGAGCAATGGCATAATCTGATAACATGTGAATTTTGAAAAATGCCTATAAAGAAAATAAATTGAACTTGACGATGAAATTTAATCAAGGATAAGGCAATAAGTTACATTACCAATATCCTCTTCAACTCGAAGTACAAAATATCTGCAAATGCATCGAAGAATTGATAGAGGTTTTACTTCGAACAATTTAAGCGCATAAATAAATGATCGTGACACAAAAGTGCTACTTATTAAGAGTTGCATACCTGCTGCTATCTATCACCGGCTCTACTGGATGTGGCTCTCCATCTCTCAAAAATGCACGGGCATATAGTTCACCTATTTAAGGAATATAGTCATCAAAACTACAGAACCATGTGAACTTGCATCAAGCGATGTTTTCACAAGATTGCGACTTTAGGAACTTACTAAAGATGTACCTGTTGATTTATCCTCCAACCGAATGATGCATTCATCTCCTTTACTAATAACTTTCAAAGTTCCTTCCCATGCCCATTTGTTGACATTCCATTCATCCGCCCTAAAAGAAGGACGAAATAATATATGTCGCACGTATAGTATTTATCAGCTGTACTGCACTACATCAGGAGCTTAATCATTTTGCATTAGTATTTTAACGAACAAAGCTTCATAAATTATTCGAACTTAGACACTTGCAGCATCCTCATTAAGAATCATTATGTCCAAAGGAAGTATTTTGATGTGATCACCACAACACTGGCATAAGAAATCTCTAACCACAGCACCCAGAGTAAATTTATAAGTTTAGACCGGCTGTCATTTCAAAAAGCATCAGACTAAGAAACAAATACAGATGCGAATAAATATACAACAAGCAATTTATAGTTAATTAACCTGTACGAAGCTGCACTTTTCCGCGGAGGAATCTGCAAATTTATTCAGCAGAAAAATCAGGTTACATAGCTTGAAAAGAACGACGCCAAAACTTTTAAACCGAATACTTTACCAAGGGACCACTAATAACACACATTCCAAATCAAATTGCCTGACTTGATTTCACAAGAATACATATAATGCACTTACGATATGCAGCCCCAAAGTTGGGTAACTAAAATCCAATCAATCATCAAACCTAATCGTAGTTCAAGCTAATCACATTGAGTATCTGACGAAGAAAAATACGATCATTGTATTATACAGCCCAACGATTCACTAAAAAACGCGTTCGAGATCAATCTTGGCAGATAAAGCAATAACTGATGACTAAACACCTTATGTATCGAGAAGCCCAGCACAAAGTTTTACAATAGACCCCAACCAACATTCAACTGCTTTGTCGACACCCAAAAAACGAATCGAATTAACGAAATCAGAATCACAGTAAACGTATAATTTCCCTTACCATATAAACATAGCATTCGGAAACTTGAAACAGAATCAGCTCGATCGACTCCACTCCTTCATCTTCTTTCCCTCTTTCTTCAGTTTTCTTTTCCTCCTCCATACGATTGATCACTTATCGGTGATACAAATACAATCGAAATATAACAGAAGGGGAAACGAGATTCGACCTAATTAGGGTTCAATTTGGGGAAGAGTTACATATGAATATGATCCCTTTGTCCTTCCTAACAGCAGAGTTTAAGATTCTAGAGAGGGACTGTGGAACAGAAATTTTGATGCCGTTTTATCATTAATTATTTTATTCGAGTATATTTTCGTTTTTGTTTTTGTTTTTTTTGTTTTTTGTTTTTTGTTTTTTAATTTTGGCTAAATCCCTATTTTTCAATTTTAGATTATATTTGTCAAATGTTATAACCCGTCCCTTTTTTTTTTTTATGGTTTTATGGGGGTAATTAACAAGAAATATTTGTATTTTCTTTTTCAATTAAACAAATACAAATTAAGTAATTAATAAGTTTACTATTGGGTAATAAGGTATTACAATACAACGAAACTTCCCACTTCAACTAAGTTTAGTTTAAAGCAAATGAGAACCTCACTGCGGGCTATGAAACGACTCCGACTTCCGGCTGTATTAATCATCTGTCAATGTATTTGTCATAAATCCACAAATATTACGATTGTTAATGGGTCTAAATGGCCCGAATCCTTAATCTCCATCTGAAATGAAATGATCCAACTCACTATGTACCATAAATCCTATTTTAACACCATCTCGGAATCCCATTGAACAAGATGGTTGTATGTTGAAATAAATATAGATTTTCATATTAGTATTGAATTTTCCTAGATTTAATAACCATGTGACCAATTTTAATTCGTATTTGAATTGTCATTATCCAACCATTGTATCATTGCATACCATAAATTATAGTTTTACATCATCTCATAATCCCAAAATGTTGAACAAGATGAATGCCAAGTTTTTGAAATAATTACAAATTTTCATAATCTTAAATTTTCTTAGGTTTTGTAATCATGAGACCAAATTTAATTCTTATTACGTGTGTCATAATCTAACAATTGCAAAACTATGTATAATAAATCTTATTTTCAAATCATATTGAAATCTCAAAATGATTGTCAAGTTTGTGAAATAATTACAAATTTTTATAAATCTCGAATTTTCCTGGTTTTAGTAAGCATGAAACCTAATTTAATTCGTATCACGTGTATGAAATACATGATCCATCCACTGCATCACTATGTATCATAAATCCTATTCTCACATCAGAATTTCAAAATGTTAAATAAGTTGATTGTCAAGTTTGTGAAATACTTACAATTTTTTTATAAATCTCAAATTTCCTAGGTTTGGTCAATATGATACCAAATTTAATTCCTATTACGTGTATGAAATGTCAAGATCCAACCACTGCATTTTATTTATTAATTTTTTAAAAGCTTTAATTAAATAAAATGGCTTTTCCTATTTTTAGAAAGGAATCAAATTAATTTCTTACTACATCTCCGCACATCAAAACAACACATGATTAGACACACAGCTTGAATTTACCTATACATCTTTATGCTACCAAAAAGAATTAAATTCTTCCTCATTTACAACTTGAAGTATAAATATTGGAACCCTTTTGCGTTGCAGCATATGCCTATAACTATTAATTTAGGACACAACATAACCGTGCTCCCACAGTACATAGGGTTGTTTTGATCCATCGAGGAGAAGAATAAACAATGACTTAGGTGTTGTTGAGGATAATTTGCAGCTAAAATTGGTGTAAAGCAGTGAAGTATATGTCTACTTCGACGGCGCGGTGGTGCATGTGGAATCCGCTCCGAAATATCCGATCCTTAGAGTTACCGAAGCTTTTCTCGCAGATCCTTCTCCAGACAAAGTCGACGTTGGAGTCGTAAGTAGTAGAAGTTTATCTATGTGCTTATGTGCATCTTCAAATTTCTATTACCTTCGTTGATAATCGGAGCTGACGTGGTGTATTAATTCTTCTTCTGTGTTTTTAATTTTTATTCAGAACTCATTCGTAGGATTCTAATTTTTCATTTTTATTTATTGGTTTTCGTGATTGTATCCCTGTGAGACTTTCGGAAAAATGGTGTAATAATATTAGTTTGCTCGATTTTTTAGGATGTAATTTTTTGCTCAATTATGATACAAAAAACACTCAGATAATAGTAAATTTGTTATGTTTTTGTCAAGTTTGTTGACTTTACCGATTTTAAAGTTCCATTACCACCACTAATTACTCTGCTTCTCTTTGCATATTATGAATTTTTTGTTTTAATCAACGTATTCATTTTAGGATGCATATCATGATGATAATGGGAAAACGGCGGTGGTCGAGTGCGTCCGAGAGACCGAGCAAAGAATTGCAGGAAATCTCCCCATGTTTGTTTTTCTGTCCATCTTTTCTCTAAGTATATTGTTGTAGCCGTTTTAGTTCATTGAAGATGAAATTACACGATCGTAAACAGTATAAGTTGGATTACACTTTAGGACCAAACTTTTTGGGATGTGATTGTAAGAGAATCACTCTGCTTTCCAAGTTGATGCTTTATCGAGTTTTCATTATTCTGAAATTTTTGTAGTCGGTAGATTTCCGATTACGTGGCTCTATGCTGTAGGTCATTGTTTCTGATAATGTTTAAGAATCTTTGAGATATATTATAGAAAGGAAAAGTTGGGCCTTTCTATGACGATTTTATAACATAGAGGCAACTTAGTTACCTAAGATAAGAGAATCTCAATGTCAATGATGTACATTGTGTAAGAATCTAACATTACCAAGTATGTTATCTTCTCAGGGAATACCTCTCAATGGATGATAGTGTAAATATGATAAAAGAGACTTTGAAGTTCGTTTATTGTGAAAACTCCGACTTGCTCAAAGGCAAGCGAGTAGCCGCCGTACAAGCTCTATCTAGTACAAGCGCTTGCAGGCTTTTTGTGAATTTTCAAAAGCGATTTTCACCCGACTCGCAGATTTACATTTTGGTCCCTACATGGACCAAGTAAGTTTCGACATTATGCAATTCCATTTAATCGTTCACATTCCCGTTTGTGATCTTACAATGTGAAAATTTACTTATATACATCATAACATATGGAGAGATGCTCATATCCCATAGAGGACATTACATTACTATCATCCCGAATCAAACGGCTTGGGCTTCTCGTCATTAATGAATAACATAAATATACTTTTATCCATGTGAATATCATTTCATGGAGCGCACGTTGCATATTGTAATTTTTGTTAATGGCGCAGAACGCACCAAATGGTTTCTTCTTTCTGCTTCTTGCCTGTGCTCATAACCTCACTGGAGTCGATCCAAATGAGGTATAGTGGAGGGAGATCTCACAGCTGTTCAAGGCCAGTCTCGATTTATTTATTTTTTTCTTTTGGTTATCACTTTGTTTAAAAAAGAAATTAATAATATACTATACTGATTTGGGTTAAGTGACACTTTGCATTCTTCGACATGGCCTATCAAGGTTTTGCAAATGGTGACATAGAAAGAGACGCGAGATACATTCGGATTTTTCTCGAGTCCGGTCATATGATAGGATGTGCCTAGTCATATGCAAAGAACATCAGACTTTACGATCAGAGAGTTGGTTGATGAGGTATTTTCTGAATAATGTCACATAATATGTTATAATGTATAGATACTCGCACTTATCTTCATATATCTGAATCTTGCCTTGATGATTCAACATTGTCTGTGAGGATGAAAAGCAAGCAATAGCCGTGAAAAGTAAGTTGCAGCAGTTAGGGAGACATATGTACAATAATCCACTGTTCACGGGGCTTTAATCATTTCGACGATTCTCGAAGATTTCGAGCTGAAACAGTTGTGGCTCGAGGAAGTAAAAGTAAGTTGTCACCCGTCTAGTTTGAACATTACCTCACACACATATTCTTTTTTGTCTGAAAGTTGGTACATTCTTCAGTTGTCTCTACTTCTTACACTCATCTAACAACATATACGCTGTTTAAGGGAATGGTTGATCGCATCATCAGTATGAGACATGCTTTGCGTGAAAATCTCAAAATGTTTGGCTCTCCTCTTTCATGGGACCACATAACCAAAAAGGTTAGTTCATCTTACACCCACACACATATTGTAAAATAAGCTAATCCTCGACATATTTTACAACATTAGCATATCGTCATGTTCTGCTATAGCGGGATGTCGCCTGAACAAGTCGACATGTTGACAAATGAATACCACACACACATATAAATGGGCATATCAGGTGAAAAAATAATTCTCTTTTCCATGGATTATTTCGAGCTGATTTAAGAATTGCTTAGCTTGTGGAACTTAAATAAAATAAATATGAATTTTGTGTAGTACGGCCGGAATCAATACGGGAAACCTTGGGTACTTGGTAATGCTATACATGAAGTCGCCAAATCATCGTTCTAAGTAAGTCTCTGTCGTTTGCTTAATTAATTAGGAGATCTTTTTTTAAGGATTTTTCTTTTTCTTAAACTGAAAATAAAATTGGGACTATAGTTATTTAAAGTCTATATATGTTGTGAAAAATAAATTGAGACAGGGCATGCTGTCTCTTCAAACTCTTATGTAGTATGACTTGTAAGAAATACGAATGTGTTACACAAATGGCACGAACGATATTGAAATTCTGATACATGTAATAGAATGTATGGTCCATCAATTATTGATATATATATATATATATATATTATATATATATATATATATATATATTCATTATTAAGCTGCGTCCATATCTTATTTTAACGTATATAAATTATGGTGGATGACAGAAGAGAAGGAGCACTAATTAAGTTATTTTCTTTCTAATTTGGAATTGTAATTTTCCTTCTCCTCTCATTGTGACCTGCGAGCCGCCTTCTGCAACTCCTCTTTGCTTCATCGAACTCTGAGAGCTCGTGGAACCTTTTCAAAAAATTGGCCAATATTTTGCTTAAATTAGTTTTCAGTCCAACTTATAACTATGAACAAAATATGGAGATAAAAACTATAGTTTTCGACACTAAAATTGACAATGATAATATTGCCGACACAATAATATCATAAAAAATCGACGGGAAGGCCGTCGGTAAATATGACTTCTCGTCGAAAATACTTTTACGTTGTAAATGTTTTTCCACGGCATTTCTATCGAGTAAGGCCGGGGAAAATGTGGTCGATTCGACGGGGTCGTTTTCGTAGAATTGCCCGTCAAAATATTATCTTATTTTTGTATTGGAATAAATCACACTGGAAAAAAAAAAAGATCATGTGAAAATGTATAAATATGTTAATCGATTTGTTGGAGACCTAAATAAACTACAATAACATAAAATTAAAATGCAGAAATAGAAAACACAAAAAAAAAAAATTAAATTAACCAAATCTAGGTAATGTTAGGGTTTTATTCAAACTAATTAGCCCCCGTATGTAATATATATATATATATATATATATATATATATTCAAACTAATTGTCTAGCTTGTATGTCTTATTCTTTATGCTTTGCTATCCTACTTTCGTGTCGTATGTCATGGAATAGAGACAAAAAGGGTTAACTTTTTCGGACCAACACATTGTTCAAGTCGATAGCTAACACAACTTCATTATCTTTTTCAATTTTTTCTATTATAGTATTAAGCAAATAAGCACTTCACTAGTAGTAAGCAAACTGACCCGCAATGGCCTAGAGGGTTTCAGACGCAACGAACACTCCAAAACAAATAATTGATTATAAAAAGAAAAACAAAATCAAATGGTCATAATATTATAATTATTATTATCATAAATTACCTACTGCATTGCTGACAAAACCTTTGCCTGATCCCATCCACAAGAACCACATGAGCCTTGGCGTGCTGCTCGCATACTCTGTGCCTTCTATGGTAAGCCTTCGAAGCGTTGAGATCGGCCAAGCACTCGTCGGCTTGGCAGCGCTTTGACGAAGTTGAGTTCGAACCGAACGAACCTTTCTTCTTCTTCTTGCAGTATTCCTCGGTTAATATCGCATCATCTTCATCACTGTCCGATTGGTCAGCCACTTGATGAGCAGTAGTGGTAGTATTAGGGTTAGGGTTTCTATCTTTCTTCGCCTTTTCTTTTGCGGGCTTAGCGTGTTTGGTCATATCTGAAACTTCCATTGATTTGTACGTTTATTGCATATGTTGATGTGATATTTAAATTAGAAGAGATAGGAAGAAGACGAAATGTTGAGTAGGGCATTCATTGAAGAGAAGAATCTCTGCAAGAAAAAGGAGAAAAAGTGAAGAGGAATGAATCATGTGAGAGGACCGCAAGTTCTTTTTGTTTGTGTGTGTTTTAGGTGTTATGTGTGTAAAAATCATGGCTAATATGTTGATACGAGGAATTAACTAGGTACCAATTTATTGTGGGGAGGATCTACCTAACATTTTTATATCCATATCATTTTCGTTCAACCAACGGGCTAGCTACTATAAAATTATTATTTTTATTAATTTCTTGTATCAATTATAAAAAAAAAAACCCATTTTTTTCTCTAAATTTTTTATATGTATTCACCAAATTTACTATCTAATTTTGTTTTTGTTTTTTTATCTTAATATATTTCAAGGTTCACGACCACTACAACCATCGCGAAGCTAGCTGGCCATCACGAATTGGTTCTCATATCTAAAGTTGGAAAATGAAAGCAAAAAATGAAAATATGGACATCCCCGTGAGTTTAGGTGCCCACCTAAAATTCGACTTAGCTATAATTCATCCCAAATTCACCCCAATAATAATAAATATGGGATTCGAACTTTGATCATGTAGATACATTCTCTACACACAAGTTGATCTACTCTATGGGGACAACTAATGAACTATCGGATTATTGATATTAACCCGTGGGTTATGGGTCGGATCCATTTTCACAGTTCCAACCATTAAAAATGTACATAAGATGGTTTCTTCTTGTTTCTCTCGGTGGAGATGGTCTAATGGTTGCTGACATGTTTAAACCCGATGACTTAGTTGTTGGGTGGAATTGAGGCATTTTTGCTTGGCCTTATTTCATCCTCAGGGTGTGCGACGTAAATCCATAGCTGATATACCTCATGATAAAAAAGAAAAGAAAAAATTATTCTTTTTCGAGGTTTTTGCTAATTAGTAATCTTTCCTTTAAAAAAAAAAAGTAACTTGTTATCGATTCATTCAACGGCTTCAAATAGCCACATTGGAATCAAATTTAAGTCGTTTGCACTCGGTAAAAGAGAGAAGAAAAAGTAAATACTTTTTTGGCTTTGAATATTATTTGAAGAATCTGAGCTTTTTTTTTTTGCACACGTGGTAATTAGATATTGCTTGCCTTTGGAGAGCCTATCTAGTTACTTTCCCTAGGACCTACTGTTAGACGCGAGACACTTTAAGTTGGAGATCTTGGGTTCGAATCTATAAGGATCCTTTACTTTCTCATCGAGGCTGATGAATTAGTCTCATCCTCGAAATATACTATACAATTCCATAGTCGAGTGATTGAGATATGTCTCGGAATAGAAAAAAATGTTATTACGCGTGGGCCCTACAATCGCTGGTATTTGTTGAAAGTTCAAACTAATGTAATATATATATGTATATATATATATATATTATATATATATATATATATTGAAGGAAAAACGTTTGTGCGGTTAAACACTTTTTGCTAAGATCTTGTGGATTATGAACAAACATGAACGCATATGATTTCATTCTTTTATTTAATATATAACATGCATGTCCGAACATAGGCCTTAATACATTTTTAGTTATAATTGAGATCGTATCTAACTTCTTGTTTCGTTTGGCATTTATTAATTGCAGGTTGAGATATCTATAATCATGGGTTCCAAGTAATTAAGTTTATAATCAACGAAAATTCAAAAATTGGACCTTCTAAATCTCATCTCATGCTTGTAAACACATAAGACGAGACGAAACTGAACCTAATTGTCGGCTATGAGACGATCTCTGCTTTCAGCGGAACTAAACTAATCCCCTTGACCTGTGTGAATCGTCTCGAAGTCCACAGAGACTACGATAGTCAGTCGAACCCCTAACCTTTACCTAGAGATATCAAGACTATCTTTTATGTCATTCGTTCACTTGCAACAAACCTAACTTTTGTTTTTTGTTTCTTTTTTAGAAAATTGCTATCGAGTTTGATGTAGGGATGCCAAAAATACACATTAAAGACCCATTTAAAGATTCAATGGATCTGAGTCTAGACGATTAACACTAAAGATCGAATCGGATTTATGCTAATTATTTAATCGAGCGCTGGTCTGGGTCTAAATGGATATACCCATTGCCTTAGTTTGATGACTTGGGCCAGCCCACTTGTCCCTTCAAAGGACCTTTTATTTCCCCATGATAGCCCATCACCAACTATTTTCCACTTTGTTGCATTATTTTTTAACTATCACATTTTATGTTTTTAGTTATTTTTATTTATGCATGAACTAATAAGTACGTTCACGTCGTCGATCATGATTCATGAATCGTTTATGACCGATCTTACGCATTTAATCCATTCGTAAAAATAAGAAGATTAGCTTATTTATTGATTACGTATTTAATTTATTGGAAATGATTATTATTGATCACGTATGAATGATTAATTCTGGTTTAATTCTTGATATATTGAAGATTGAGGAACTGATGGGAATATATGAGTTATTTATTAAGATGCAAATCTAATGGCGCCACACTCCAAATATAATACGTAATTCTTGTCTCTTTGTACACGACTTCTAGAATTTATTGTTAACTAGCCTGGAATTTAGGACTTTTCTATTATTATAATAATATATAACTTAACTTATATTTTTATTTTTTGTAACTTTAATTTTCAAAGGTCAATGGGCAACGATTAAGCTGTGCCGACATGCATATTATTCCATTTTCAACTTTTACCAATTATATTAAACCCTAATTGATATGTCACTTAATTGTATGCCTTCTTCTCACAAGATTTAATGAATGTGACAACTCATTTTATGTTTAACCGCAATATTAACCCGACTTGTCCTTTTCAGAACATTCACATCAACAAAGAAATAATGAATGTAAACATAGGAGTTCACATTCTACCAAGAGTCTTCTAGAAACTTTTTCACTACAATCTCATGGTGTCAATCTTGTCGCACAATAATAAGACAAATAAATGAACTATTTTGCGTAAGAAATTAATGAGTAAGATAGAAAATGTTTCATCTTGCGTTAAACTGATGTAATACAATCATCATTCATGATATCATATAAAGCTTACTGTTTCCAGCAATTTGCTAGGTATTTATAATAAATATAGCAAAGTAATAATATTATATAATGTGACATAATTGAATTCGTTCAATTGTGTGATCGAATCATAATGATGTTTGGGTTATTATTTGGGTTATTGCACAAATAAATTAAGCACGTGATTAATATTATTCTTGTAATAGCTGAACATTTTCTTATTTCAAATGGTCGCTGAGATACAAGCTTCATATCATATACTGTCCTCAAAAGAAGGAAATAGAGAAGATAGAAGATGAACTTCCTCATAAGTGAGGGTACGATAATCTTTTTGATCGTAGGTATTAATGTCTTGAAGTAATAACTCAGACCAAAAGTTTTCATCAATTCCGCCAGTTGAGTACGAGGAAGCATCTGAAGTTACCGTAGTTTGAGGATCGACACTGTCGGGGCTGGAGAAGCCGCTCGACTCATTTCTCCCCGACGTCTCTTGGCGACCAACAATATCATAACTTTCTATAACCACCATGGATGAATCACTATGGTTCTCGAGTTGGTTATGACGACCATGTTTAGGGTTTGGATCATTCGACTTGCCAGAATTCTCATCTTCTTGGTGTAGTGTTTGCTTCTTCTTTTTCTCTTGGTCGACCTTCGCCTTTCTCTTGTTCTTTTTCTTCATATGCCCGTGCCAATAGTTTTTTATATCATTATCGGTCCTTCCCGGGAAATAAGCAGTAATGGTCGACCATCTGCATATGTATCAAATATAAATAGTACTTCAGCTTATTATCGCATGTCGAAATTTGTTGCCAAATATTGCTTACTCGAAGATGAATTCTTGAAAATAAGAAAGATGAAAACTATTCGATGCGTACTTGTTTCCAAATTGTTCGTGCAATATCTCTATGAGATCATGTTCTTGTTTGGCGAAATCCCGGCCTCCTTTCAGGCCGGGCCTAAGGTAGTTCATCCAACGAAGCCTGCAACTCTTGCTGCATCTCGCAAGACCTAATAATAAAGCACAATAATATACCGTCATATACTAATGAAACGAATGCATACGTAGTTATATATAGATCAAGAATCTATAACACTTATCCAATGCAAATGGATAGACTAGCAGTCCTTAAAAATCTTGTCATAGGCCGTCTTCAAACACGTGTGAACTTTAGGGTTTCACCGATACTCGAATTTAGGGTTTCAAACTCAAACACAAATTGGGAGAGAACTCAACCCTCTCTACACAGTTAAAAGAGACATATATATATAGATATATATATATATATATAGAGAGAGAGAGAGAGAGAGAGATCATGTAATAAGTAACACTATTCGTCTCTTACCGGCAAAGAGAGGAACTAATCTCCAAGTTTTGTGGCCATAGCTTTGAATATAAGCTCGCAACCTATTGTCTTCTTCTTCACTCCACGCACCTCTCTTTATTCCCATGCTGTCTACATAAGGTGACCTAACCATGTGTATCACCCTTATTAATCTACCTTTGCTTATTAATTAGCTGAATCATAAGTTGGAATAACTCCGAGGTATTTATTTTGGAATGAATGCTAAAGCAGACAAATTGCTGAAACAGTGAAACTATACTGCAGTTGGGGTTGTATATGTTCGAGCAGTCAATGTTGGAATGACAGAAAAAGATGTATATGGCGCGTAGACATCGCCATGACTTGGTCATGGAATTAGAAATAAAACATAAAATAGTTTTTTTTTTTTTTTTTTTAACTACATAGTTGGGGTTATATGGGTTTTCTTAATTGACTCGAGTTTACTTTCTTAATTGGTAAGAAGAAATGCGAACAACTTAAAGACACTCTTAAATTCTTGAGAGGATGATGTCGTTTTTTTATCGTCCTATCTTTTTCATGGTAATCGTGTTTTCTATTTTATTACAAAGAAAAACATTTAGGGGGTTGTTTGTCACCGGAATGTATATCAGTGTGATGTTTCATCGCTGTGTTTGTTTTGTTTTGAGGTAATATTCTATTTTGCATATCAATGTGATATTGAAATATTGTGTTTGTTTAATCACAGTGACGTGTGACTTGTGAGGTGATGTTGTGTAAATGTCATATTTGAACATATGTATATTGAACTAGGTTGTGTGGATTAATATGTTTATTTTGATGTAATACTTGGCGTGATAAAGATTAATGTTCAAATATTAAGTTTTTATTTTTTTTAAGCATTAGTTATAAATTTTCTATATAATTCTTTAATATAAGTATTTAAATTTTTTAATCATTAGATATATTTTTTAGATTTAAATAGATTATTTATCTAGCTAAAAATAGAAAAAGGATATATAAAGTAATAATGTAAAATATAAGAGATATTTTGGAGGATCACCCCAAAACAAACACCCCCTTATTGATATGTCATCATTTTATTACTTCTATCAATTTCTGACTGTTACCAGGCATGTTTAACGGTCACCATTCCCCGATTCGATATGTCCCAAGCGGACCCACGACGAGGCTCGGAGGGTTCGTTGACCCTCTAGACAGGCCGAAGGGTTATACCGACATCAACCCCGCCACAACTATTCCCCCGCTGCCACGGACAGACCTATCGGCTGAGCTCAAAAAATTAATATAGAATAGAACCCCCACGGCCACAGTCTTGGAATCATGGGTTCGTCCCAAAAGTTATATTAACAAGAATCACTTGTCACTTGGATCAAGCCCAAGAGAGTGAAGCCCAAGTTTGTCCGAGAAATGATCAATCTGATCTGTGTTTTTTCTTTCTTTTTTCAGATTGAATGGAATGGAAAGGATAGTTACGTCCTTACAATGAAAGAGATTTTATACATAAACGTAATAAATTGTATTATCATAACTAAAGAAAAAGCACCGCCGGCCAATTAATCTCTTTAGCCTCCTTTGCTAATCATACATAATCTCCATTTAAATAATCAAAAAAATGCAGATCATCACCGCTCACAATATAATATATATATATATATATATGTATGTCGTGATGTCCCCAAGTCAAAGGGACATAAAGATCCACCCTTTCCATTTAAAAATAATGTGGTTCACTCTTCTATATATAAAGTGTGTTTAATATTATGTTTTTTTTTCTTTCCCTATCTCAATGTTGTATCAAATGTAAGGCGAAACGAAAAAGATTCCATTCCCAGAATCTTACCGAGTTCATGGTATACAACTATCAAACTATAATATATATATATATATATATATAATATAAGAGTGTGTGTTCGTATTCTATACGACAACCCTATAGCAATGGTGACAGCTTGGAAGTGCTTCTTCTGAGAAGAAGAATGTTAGTTGCAATAACCAAAGCCGACTAGCTCTTACTGTCTGTGCATGAGTTGGCATAATATATTTGTATATATATATATATTATATTCTATCTATAACCAAATTTTAAAGTTTCCTCACTCTTTCCTCAGCGTTACATATCATGATTCTCTACCAATATATATAAATATATCAGACTGAAAACTCCCCAAGGATAGATATAATATCTCCTCTACATTGCCCATTGCAAGCACTTTTCTTATTCAAATACAGAAAAATGGCCAATAACAACTTCCACGATATGCTTCCAACAATGGCGGAAAAGCTAGGAGGAGAAGCCTTGATGGAAGAGCTATGCAAAGGGTTCAATCTGCTCATGGACAGAGACAAAGGGCTCATCACTTTCGAGAGCTTGAAGGCGAACTCGGCTGCTTTAGGCCTTCAAGATTTGGGAGACGACGAGCTGCAGGCCATGCTGAGCGAAGGCGATCTCAACGGCGACGGCGTTTTAGATCAGATGGAGTTCTGCGTGCTTATGTTTAGGCTGAGCCCTGAGCTCATGCAGCAATCTGAGGCCTTATTAGAACATGCTTTGGATCATGAGTTTGATTGTCTTTGATTCTTGATGATGATTATTATTTTTTTTCAACTGCCGATTTTATTTTTATTTAAGTTTTTATTTTATTTTACCAAATTTATATGTTGAAGAGTTTTATTAATTTGTAAAAATTCAAATTATAATTAGTTAGATTGTCGAGATTACGATTAAGTTGTGTGTTCTAATAATGAGGTTTAGATTAGACTCCGGACTAATTTAGTTGGAATTTGGGGATTATACGCTGACTAAAATATAGGGTAAATTATACTCTAAATTCACGTGGATATAATGAAATGCACGTTACTATTATATGTTTTTTTATTGCGCGAAATTCCCTTTTTATTGTCTAGACTTACCAGTGTACCCCCGTATTTTATAAAACTTAGCATTGTATCTCGGGTCATTGGTGTAAATCGCAAAGAACGCATGATTAAATAAATTATGAAGATGTTACACGCTGTTTAAAAACAAAGCGAGTTTTTAAATCATATATTACTAATTATTTAAATAATATATTTAATTGGTAAATAATATATTTAAAAAAAAAAAAAAAGAGGAGAGAGAGAGAGAGATAGAAATCTCGAGACTTAATGAGTAAAGTCGGGCCAAAATAAATGAGGAAAAGGAAAAAAACAATGCACAGTTTATTCGTTCTATCCAGCGCGATCAATTTCTCCGACCCTTACTCGGCACCGTCGTGGCCGAAATCCAAGCGCCGCCTTGTGCCACGGCAGAAGCATCCACCCCGGTGAACTTTATTCATCAATCGTTCTCTTATCTCGACATTTAGCGAAAAACCCCGTTTACCCTTATTAGAATCAAGTGAGGAACGATTTAGTTGGACATGGCTAGCATTGAACCATCAATCGGTATTTCACTGACTACTATATTGTGTAGCCGATAAAACGAGGTTTTTTTTTCAGGTAATCTAGTAAAATTTGTTAATTTTTTTTTTCCTGTGAATGTCCGGTGGAAGAAGGTTGGTGAAACTCGCTGCGAGGGCTTTTTATGATGACATAACTACGAAAGGCGAAAACCAGCCGAAGATGAGCAGAAGTGACAATAGAGGCATCGCTGTTGTTGTTCTTGATGCTCTTACTAGGTACTCTTTGTGTTTTTCTCTTTGCCTGTCGGAAATGTACCGACTACTGAACGAAATTGTTATATAGCATGTGTGTGTTTTGCACGTTTATTGTAAATACCAATATTGTTTAACTTAGGTTCTAGCTGATAACGTGGCTGTAGTGTTTCATTTAGGGTTTATATGGTGTGGAGTTGCTCATGTTTAAGAGTCCCCGAATATCTGTGACGTGATAAAGCAAAAGGCCAAAAAGGAAGCTCGAATTATTGAAGGGCTTAGTTGTGTGGTAATAAATAACTGAAGCGTTTTGTTGCTTTCAAAAAGTTTCATTATTTATTGATATTAATCTTTTTTGCAATATCTGGTCCTTATCCCACCAGCCTAATAATTCACCAGGTTTCAACTTAAACTTGTTCTCTGTATATTTCGGTTATATACATAATCCTGTCATTTTTAGAATGGATAGTAAAAATGAGCTGAGCAAGTGAAGTTAGATTATTTAAGTGCCAACTAAACTTGATAAATTGCCGTTGGAGGCTAATTCTTCAACTAATTTGGTGTTCATTTGTCCTGTAACTTCTTTGCCAAGTATAATTTGTATTTTCTTTTGCATGAATTAAGCAATGGAGCTACGTTTTGTTATGACTCATGATATAGATAGCTTTGTGTCAGGCGCCAATGGGTGAGGGAAGAAGCTTTGGCCAAGGACTTGAAGCTTCACACAAAGCAACTACGTCGGACTCTCAGATTTTTTGAAGAAGAAAAACTTGTTACTCGTGATCACCGTAAGGAGGTAAATGTTACTTCTTCAGCATTATGGAAAAAATCATCAATGACTTATTAGCATCATTTTTGTATGATTTTCTCTGGATTGTTAATGAAAGAGTTGAGGTATTTGTGCATACACATCTGCTTGTGATCAAGAATGTAACGTTTCAGTGGCTCCATTGGATGTAGTATTAATGCATATCTGATTAAATACCTATATCTTGGTTGTAAGTTATTTCGCGAAGAACAAAACTGTCTCAACTAGTTGTATTAGTCATAATTGTCTTAGTAATGATATTGGATTTTATTACGTTTCGATTGTGATGAATAATGTTCGTCACTTTTTACCCCAATTGTTTTTATTGTGTTTCCCCGAATAACATGAGTGATGGAGGCTAAAATCTGTGTGAAACATGCTAGCCAGTGCTTCCCACAATAGGTAATTACTCTTAAGACATCCATTTTATGGTCTTGGCATGTGCCTTCTGCTGTTTTATTAAGTTCGTGTTTTAATGCTTGATCCTCGATTAATATTTCTTTTGACGAATGGTTAAAATCACGAATGCTAAGCTCATGCAAACCCTAATCCACTAGCATTTGATTTCCAGTTATTGCTATCGTGTAATGTTTGATTGTCTCCTCAGTAATAATTTTGCACTTTGCAGACTGCAAAAGGTGCGAAAATATATAATGCTGCAGTTGCGGCCACTGGGGATGCTCCATTCACTGGAAGAGAAGGCGGTGAAAAGTTGAAGATGCATACTCATTCATATTGCTGTCTCGATTACTCACAGGTCTGTGGCTACCTAGTAGATTGAGATATATACTGTTGAAGAGAGATATGATTGTTTATAGCCACTCATTTTTCAACAATTCATGTTAGTTGAGTATTTATCTAACTGTTGACAACAGCATATTTTCACATTGCACTAGTTACATAGTAGCAGCAAGGCAGGGGGCTATGCATGTTGGTTGTGGGAAATATATCTGCTACCAAGCAACATATTACGAAGAGGAATTGCTTTCTGTCGCTGCAAACATTGTGACATCAGACATATGCGTTGAAGTTGGTAGCATATTGAATTGAACCATACTGAATTGAATGTGTTTAAATAGATCTTGCTTCTATTACAATTCTTATTTGGAACGTTCTAAATAGTTTCAGTTCATGAGATTGCATTGGGTCCACAGTAATTGTTTTGCCACCGATTATAAGTCTATATCCCAGTTGATTATTGATAAATATTTTTCTGATGGTTTTCAATCACTTGGGTTTCCATATGATGTCACAAACAACCATGGTTGGTGTGGATATCTAATGCTGGTTGGAAAGCATTCATTTTCAGTCATTTTGCTTGCAGATATATGATGTAGTAAGGTACAGATTACAGAGAATGAAGAAAAAGCTAAAGGATGAACTGGAGAGCAAGAATACTGTTCAAGAGTATATCTGTCCAAATTGCAATAGAAGGTAGAAACTGCCCCACATTTTATATAATCTGTTCTTCTCTATAAATTTTTCTTGTTTTATCTTTTCTCTCTTATATTAAATCTGAGATGTTATAATGAACTCCAGATATACTGCCCTTGATGCCATTCGGTTGATATCACCATATGACGAGTACTTCCATTGTGAAAGCTGCAATGGGGTCCTCGTGGCTGAGAATGACAAATTTGTCGCTCAAGATTTGGGAGATGGAGATGATAATGCCAGGAGGCGTCGCCATGAAAAATTAAAGGACATGCTGACAAAGATGGAGGTTTGTTCTCTTTCTGGTTTGTGTCTGTGCTGTCTATGACTCAGGTCTTGGACATGTGAAGTATTATAATGGGGCACAAACATAAGTTTAAGTCTGCCTTTGTATTTATCAGCTGTTTTCTATGTCTTGATCTGCCTCCTGCTTTCTTATAATAATGGTCTTATTCCTGGTCTCAAATTCTATTGATTAGAGTAATTTGCATGCTACGCTTCATTTCTATTGTTTTTTACATGCTTTGTCTGTTCGTTTTTCTTCCTCTGAAATTAGCGATTAACAGAAATAAACTATGATTATATACACATGCGATCACACTATCGTCATGCTTTTTCTAAAGAAAGATGTCAACTATTATTAAATTTTATTTTTTTATATAGTCAAAAACAAAATTGAGGAGCAAATGTTGAAATTTGTTTTCATCCTCTCTTTATCCATGTCATGCAGGAACAGCTAAAACCTTTGACTGATCAACTTGCAAGGGTGAAAGATTTGCCTGCTCCGGAATTTGGAAGTCTTCAGGCTTGGGAACTAAGAGTGAATTCCGCTGGCCGATATGCCAATGGTGGCAACGGCAATGACCCATCTAGACTTTCACAGGGACTTGGTGGAACTCCTATGCCATATGTTGGTGAAACAAAGGTGATTTTTTCTCAGTTAGATATAATGAGCAATCTCGTAGCTTGTAAATCATGCCCTTCAGTTCATGGTGATCCCCCTATCAGAAATCCCCTTTTCTACATAATCAATGCTCTACTTTTAGTTTTCCACATCTATATGGCTTTGTCATTACAAAGTCCATAGTCTTGCAACTTGCAAGAGTTAGAGAACCCTTGAATTTATGGTCTCTTTGAGCAGCTTTATGTTAAAAATTGAAGCATATAAATGTGTTCCTGTAATGATTTTAAAATTAGAATGTATATCATAAGCACTTGTCCAAACTAATAAAATCTTCAAGAATGCGTGATGGACTGAAATCTGAACCCCCCACAAGATGTTCTGTTCTCATGTTTAAGTGTTTTGAACATAACAGCTTAGATGTCCATAGTTTTCGGATGAAAGCCCTCCAAAACTCTTCTCTGAATGATATTGAAAAGAAATACTCTCATCAACATCATTGTTAGAAGCAATTTTTTAGGAAATGTTACAAGTGATTCTTCTACCTAGGATACTCAAGCATTGTCTTTTCAGGTTGAAGTTGCGTTCTCTGGAATCGATGAGAATGGGGAAGATGATAAAAAAGTCAATGTTGGAGCACCTGTGAAAGTTTTACCTCCGTGGATGATCAAAGAAGGAATGAAACTTACAAAAGAACAACGTGGAGATACGGAGTCGAAAATGGCTGCTTCTTTGACAGCTTCCGAGCTTTCAGAGGACAAAAAGTCCACGACTGTGGATAATGAAGCGAAGAACCTACAAGTCTGTTTGCACTAATTATTAGAGAAAATATGCTGGCTTCCTTTTGTGTGGAATAGCTTATAATTACTTAATTCAGCGTGCAATTTTATACAATCTTCTGCAGGATGAATATTTAAAAGCTTATTATGCGGCTTTACTTAAGCGCCAACAAGAACAAGAAATGGCCCACAAAGAAGAGGAGGCAACTAATGCCGCACTAACCAGTGAACGGCAAGTTGGCGTGAAATCAAAACGTGAACCTGAGTTTGATGGAGATGTGACGTCGTATGGGAGGAGGAAGCTCCTCCTTCAGGTAAATATCACATCTTATTTATAATATTTCACTAATTGTTATTGAGTTATATATATGTTCAGAATAATTGACAGAACAACTCCATGCTGGGATTATTGAAAACTAATTCATGTCAAACTATATATGAACTTTAACTCATTGCGAAGCATTTGTATTATCTACACAGTCGACATGAAGTAATATTTGAATGATATGTTTGTCGTTGTTTGTCACAGCGGGCCCATCTGAGCAATATAAGGTGAAGGACTTGAACATAGAAGCCGAGGCAGGTGATTCTGAGGATGAGGATGACGTAGACTGGGAAGACGGATAAGAATCTATGAATTGTCTTATTCGAATATCTTCAAGTTCCAGGATTTTCGACTGGTATTGATTCTTAGTTACATCCCTACTCACGTCTTCGTGTCATTACTTTATTGCAATATCGCGGTACTATGACGAAGGTAAGTTTCTGACGATTTAAGATAGATACTGGTCGGAAAAAATGTCTTGTAAATGGTGCTATGGACTATGGTGAGACCTTGAAACCATAGCAGCTGAGAGATTTGTTTTCGTTTTAGATTATGAAGTAGACATACGGTTGCTGAGAAAATGTGTGTAATATATTTCCCTACATTTGGATCCACGAAGAATTGTTGTGTAACAAAATATATATTTGGGTTAATTATTTTTAGTCCTGTAATTTAGGGGAAGTGGCATTATAGGGACAAGAAATCTATGGAGTGACATTATATGGTAATAACTTTCAAAATTAAGCAATTTTGGAACATTATACGCTGCTGGAATACTAGATTCTGTTTTAAAATTGCTTAATTTTGAAAGTTTGTCCGTGAAATGCCACTTCTAAATTTGTCAAAAACCTAGATTATATGCCGGAACTCTAAAATTTGGGACATAATTTAGGATTTCAACGTATAATATTTCAAAATTGCTTAATTTTGAAAGTTATTATTTGTATGATGTTTTCCCCTAAATGCATTGTTCCCTATAATACGGTACCTCTAAATTACAGGCATAAAAATATTTAACCCTACATATATTTAACTATAATAGGGGGAGTTGGGCCTAGATTATTTGCTTGTGTACAACTTATATATAGGAAACACTTCAAAAAACTTATTTTTGGGCCGCATTGTAAATGAAGCTAATTTAAAATTGAACTAATAATTCTCAAGAAAATTGTATGATCGATTGCTGATAATTAGTTAAAACATAACTAACGATCTCATCATCTCTAAGAAGCAGCAGCAGCAGTAAGGACAAGAAATGAATCAGTGGCTGAATCACCTACCTTTGTACAAAAACTTCCAATATCTCGAACACGAAGGATTAGAGTGGATTGCACGTAGAATCCATCTTAAAGAAACGTCACGACTATCCGAGTTAGAGGTCTCATTCGGTTGAGCAGAAAGCAATGACATTTGAAATAGTATTTCGGCAGGTTTCATCTCTGCACAAAGGAAAAGCCCAAAACCAAAAGAATTGCTGCATGAGTGGAGTATATATGAATGCATATGCCTCTCTTATTATTTCAGTTTATGTTTAAGCATGCACAGAAGCATTTTCAATGGGATTTGTTGGTGTATGCAGAGGCATGATTCATCAAGCTCATTCCCTAGCTAAAGAAATCGATCTATATTCTAACGATTAGAACTCATATCATTTCCAAAGGCAGTTTCATAAGGCCAGGATCAGATAAGCAGACTCTCGATGAGATGATTATTAATTAAATGACGAACCTGTAGGCCAGGAAAACCACTCATCTCGAAGGTTCACTTCCCACTTCGCTTTGGAGCCGAGGCTGCCTTCTGCTCGAGCCAGTAACAAGGATACCATAGGCAGGGGAAGTGGAGAAGTATCTTTTGCTTTCTTAAGACTTGCTACGGCTAGCGATAAGTATCGTGGCTCGCCTTCTCGACGAGCAAGCTCTAGGCAGATGGCTCCTAAAGTCCAGACGTAAAGAAAACAAGTATTAAAGGCAATAACGGAAGCAACAATTAATGTATGGTACAGTTCCTCATTAGTTGCAGCCACTGGCAACAGCAATGCATGAATTAAAAACTGACTGGTCCTAAAAAACAACAAATTCAGCACAGCCAATGACCTCGTAGAATTCAAAGCGTAATAAACACAGAAAAGATTATACCATGAAAGAGGAAGAGAACGCTCTCCCTCTCATCCAGTGAGCAAGCTTGTGCAAAACATTCTTCTGCCGCAAGAAAATCATCAAAACCAATAGCAATAAAACCCTTGACCATGTCGCATCGGGACATCCACATGTTCCATGAGAGCTCGATGTCTTTGGAGCAATCTTCAAAGCCCAATGATACTACATTACGCTCATCATCTTCGAGCCCATATCTGGACTGAAGGAGCTTCAGAAGCAGCCAACCAATATGAAATTCAGTTCTGAGCTGCAAACATCGATTATATTCTCTGTTTACGCCAATAGTATCATTTTTCACAGCATATGCACGGCCCAGCAGCAAATGTGCAAAAAAGAGATAGCTCTCATCAACTGACAAGCCTAAAGCGCTTTCAGCATGCTTCAAACACTCACTAAGATTCCCTGTATGCAGATTAACCTCAGCTGCACATAACCGAAGCTGGAAAATTTGGTATTGGCATGAAGCTTCTTCACTGTGGTAAAACTCATTAGGCAGAGCCAAACCAATTAACCGTTCTAGCATGCAGCACATGTGTTGAGGAAATCTCTCTTCACGTGTTTTTTGTAAACAGTTCAGCGCGAGCAAATACCTAGCGTTGAAGTTCCATGGCTCTCGCCGCAAAACTCTGCGCATTCGAAAATAGCAGGCTAAATGAGACAGTCCCATGAAAATTTAAAAACCTCAGATTCAAATGAACAAACGGATGAAGATTTTAGGGCCAGGAAGATATATACTTTTGAAGCATTTGCATAGGTGCAGAATCAGGATGTCCGTGTCTACAAGTGTTGATTGAAAACCTCTTCGAGCGACCCCCTATGGAATGACAAGCAACAGTTGTGCTACCATGAATCTCAAATGCAGCTTTTATACCCTCGTCTTTTTTATCAGAGAAGTCTAAGAAAGTGCACCGAGTTGCAAGAAAAAGATCTCCCCATTCTTTGCTAGACAGTAAGAGATAACCGAGGAGATTCCTGCAAACAAAAGAAAAGGTCAGCTGACACAGGAATCTTAGCAGGATCTCAGTATGAGTCTAACGATCAAGAACAAGAATGACTCTTTAAATCTAGATATAGAAATGAATGAGGGCATTTAACATAAATACATTGTGGCTTGGCCTTCAAACAGTGGAAAAGTACAGACTAGGAATGTTGTTTAATTAGCATGCCTTAAAATAGCGCTTCAGGAGTAACTTTTACATAGATTCATGGGTAATGGCAGTCAAAAAATACTTCAGATCAGCAATCACTTCAAATTTTTACATAACTATATGACTAGGTACCCTGAAAGTAGTAATTTGGTAAGCTGAAATTATCAGGGCATAATGTGTAGGTACTTACGATACCAAATTATGTATTTAAGTTACCATTCACCTTAGCACGTGACTGCTGGGGTACATGTGAAGAAATTTTCTAAGGTGAGCTACTCCTTTCTGAATCCCAAGCGAACCTCTGTCGCCTTGCTTGAGCTGAAAACCCAGGAGAATTGTGAATTACATTGGTCAATGATTACCTCCCAAGTAATTAGCAAATTTAAGCAGACACTTACAATTTTACCGAGTGCAATAAGACAGTGCATAGCAATGATCTCTTCAGGAGCTGTAATGAAGGAACGACTAGTAGAGACAACAGATTCCAGTCGATTATTTTGGTCCAGAACATGAACAGCAGAAACAACAAAACTAACTTTTGAACTGTGAAATAATTCCTTCGGCATTTTCAAAATGCTTGTGATTGCTGACTCCTGACCAGAAATGTTGTACAACAACCTACAAACGAAACTAACAGAAGAAGCGGCTAGACTCTTTTCCATGGTTAAGATGCTTGAAGCAAGTGCTCTTGTCATGGATAAAGCCATCTCTTTCTTGCCAAGTTGCCACAATGCAAACGCATAGATCTGGAGATCTTCAGAATTGAGTTGTCCTAGAATATTAAGGAAACAAATGTTGAAAAGTTCTATCAGCTCTCGAGTAGATTTTAAAGCCGTCGGCTTGCTATAATATACCGTAGTGATCAGCACAAAAATGGAGACAAACATCCGAGATAAGCCCACCTTTTTGCTTCAAGGATTCACACTCTTCAACTGCATTTCCAGCATCTCCTACCTGAATAAAAATGACACCTCAGGGAATAACATAAATTGCCGGAATGAAAATTCAGAACAAAAAGCTATCAGGATAAAATAATCTCTTAAAAGTCACATGTCATAACTAGCATTACCTTACAAAACGATCTGGCCAAATTAATGTTTATATCTTTCAGATGAGATTCTGATAATTCATCAGCGAGAGATATAAGAGTCAACCGTGCAAGCCTGTAGGACCTAATGGCACCTTGGTAATCAGATCTTGATTCACATACTAGCCCATTCAGATTATGAGATTCTGGATAGTACGGCACACGCTGCAATGCCTGTTGGATGGCTCCAAAGACCTAATGTAGCATATAAACCGTCGTGATTAAATGGACAATAGTTTCAAATTTGTAAGAGTAAATATATTAAACCTGCTTAAGAGAGAAAATCAATACCTGTGAGGATGACAAATAACTAGAACGCAAGGCAAGCTTTGCAAGACCCACTTGAACTTCTGCAAGCTAATGGTCATTGATTACCATGAGTGCACTTTCAAGCATATTTTCACTTTTCAGCCTAAACTACTAAAGGCTACCAAAAGAAAACACATAAATGTGCCAGTGCTTACTAACATGAAAGGTCAAAAGTTGTCATTATCATTTTTTGAGTTAGCATCTTTTACGAATTAAGACAAGCAATTTTACAGAGGTATATGAGAAATATCAAATAACAAACTCTGCAAATTTGTATTAAAAATTTGAAGTATAAACATTTGCCACTCTAGGCCAACCAAAATGAAATTACCAGCTTAAGTTATCATACCGGACAGGCTTGAGTGGACCTTAAACAGCATTCATATGCTTCATTTGAATCGAGGTTTCTGAAGAAAGAAATAAACAAACAAAATCAGCGTTTCAGTAGAAACTTGAGAACTACAGGCACAAGTCCCCAAGAAGAAAGTAAAGTCACCTAGTAACAGCATCGGCTGACATGCCAGCCCATGGTAGTGCAAGTGAAGGATCTATACTTCTAGCATGATCAAATGCTTGCTGTGCCAATTGCTTATTGTCCTCCTGCCTATAAATCTAGAGAAACCCAATATTTAGACCCTCTACAAAGAGTCTCTAAATATGCGCAGACAACATAATAAAATCGTTAGGAGAAGATGAAATTTTGACCAAGTTCCTGAGATCATAAACTTATGCAAGTGTTAGATGGATCACTAATCCGCATCATAAACTTGGCAAAGCATATATCAGCGGCAATACAACATCATCAAAAGCCTGTAGTGAAACTCTATTGATCTGGATCTTGAAGTAAGTTATATATCATTTTTAACTCTTGGCTTTTTAATTTAACAAGTGCCAGCTCTTTTTTGAATTTTTATCCAATGTTATGTTTCTAATTACAGAACGTAACAGCAAACACACGTAACAAAGATTACCATCCCAAGGTATGCCCATGCGACAGCAAGAGATGCATCCAGCTGCAACCCTCGTATTAAGGCATGCTGCCTTAGTGAAGCATGGTCTGCTAAGCATCCCAGAGCAATCCAAATTACATCATTATACCCCTCAAGTAATATACCTCCAGTGCACATCTTCTCAGGCACCGACCTGGCCATTTCAGCCTGGTAAACCAATAACTAGGAATACACAGGAAATTAACACACATTAATGCACTTGTTGAAGACAAAATAAATTACCATCGGTCCAGATCTTGTTCAAGATTCTCCTGAAACGAGAAGCATAGATTTGTTGCTATAGCAACATCGGTGTATAAATTAGCCAGCCAGGGGGCCAAGTGTAGAGCACGCTGATACGAACGACTGGCACTT
Source organism: Lindernia subracemosa (assembly GCA_028392965.1). Lineage (NCBI taxonomy): Eukaryota > Viridiplantae > Streptophyta > Magnoliopsida > Lamiales > Linderniaceae > Vandellia > Vandellia subracemosa. Next base: position 346,343 of record JAQPCC010000125.1, on the reverse strand, counting down.
CTAGCAGCAATGAAGCATGTACTTTTCCATTTACTGACAGATGAGGTGAAAGATTTCTCATCAGGTTGCATAGAAATGGAGTCTTCAGTCCACGGGAAACATCTGGCATACGTAACCTTTAAAAAAAACAAGTTTCTCAACATATCCATTCGAAGTACAAAAAATAACAGCGTGCATTATGCAGATGTATTAATAAATTATACCTGAATATCTCCATGTAGCTTCCAAGAGCAGGAAACGTTACCAACTAAGGACGTACACTTCACAGCCATTTCCGATGCGTCCTATGTTTAGATTCAGTTCAGCTCATGCAAGCTAATCTAGATAAGTAAAGAAAATAATGGTTTAATATAGGGCCCTGACCTCCAACAGGGACGCACCCCACCTAAAGGCACCCATGTTGCTACATTCCTTCGCCAGACCAAGAAGTGCAGAAGCAAGTCCATAAACGGCAGAAGGATTTTGGGGTGATAATCTCAAAGCTTGTTGAAAGTACTCAATACCCTTCATTAGAACAAAAGGAAAAGTTAGAAACAGACAGAAGTATGTTCCAATACTTCGAATGAGACACATGGGAGGGATCTTCGCTTAAAACAAAAATATCCAGTGGGCTTTCTGCTGCATGTCCATAGGCCTGTATGCTCCAAGAAGATCATTTATAAAACATCCATAATCCACCTAATAGTTTTTTTTCTTTCAATCGCTTGCCTACCTGCTCCATTTCATTTTTTGCAAGGTTATGCATTATAGTCGGAAGATTTTCACTTTTTTTTTCTCCCCATATTCAAAAAATACCAAACAAAAATATGACGCATCCACTTTCAATTGCAAGAGGTTAGAAATAGCATTCATTATCTCATTTAATGAAGTGCATATTGTCACTAACGTTGATCCCTGATCAATATTTTCAGGGAAGATGTAAAATTCCACTTTTTACTCTTTTTAAGACTTCTGAACGGACAGATTTTAAGTGTGACGATATCAGGACATCTTCTCAATCATCCATAAAAAACAAAAATGCATGCTGTCAGCATAATTCAGTCCTCCATAAAAAACAAGCAGATAAAATCTACTGTTGGGAATGGTAGATATTTTGTAACTGAACATGACGATGATGAACCAATCACAAGACGTCCAAAATTAACGGTCACTGAGGAAAAGCAGATGAGACATCGGAAAAATCAGATAAACAGTTACCTTTCTAAACGAATAAAGCATCATGGAGATGTTTCCACTTTCAATGAGTGCAAATATCCTTGAATCATCCAACTCAACTGCCCTTCCGTAAGACTATTACAAGCAGAAGCAATTATAAGCTAGTCAGTACCTTATCATTGCATAAGCATAATTGTCATAATTCAAAGATGCATATTCATGTGCCACGAAAGATAATCGTTTAGCAATTTAAAACATGAAAGAAAAAATATAGGTATGGTGAGACAATGATAGTTTTAACCTAGCAAAAGCAGCACTATCTAAACATATAAGAGGATGAGTGTTCACTTTACTATTAGGATAATATATATTTGTATATCACACACACAAGCACTAAGATACAGAGAGTGTCACCTTAAGTGCTGCAGTAAACATTCCCATCCGCTGATAGGAAAGTCCTAATGCCTGAACAAACAAATGGCAAGATGACAATACTAGAATCACTGCAGGAAATAAAACGAATACTAGCTCCTAAAAATAACAAAGCAATCGATAATGACCTCCCACAAGTCGGCACAAGTAGGGTAGCCCCTAATAGCATGCTGAAGGTTCTGTATAGCTTCCTGCCATTTCCTTTGATGCGTCTAGAATGAAGCAGCAGGTAAAAGATTCACTGATAACACCATAAATCAAATCATTAAGAACTGAATGACTGAATAGAAGCAAACCAGAAGATATCCCAATCGACGAGAAGCCCAGAAAGCCTTGGCTGACTTCTCAACAGCTTCCTGACAAACAGCAATCTCCAAGCTCTCTTTTCCTCCCTCGTCCAACAAATCACAAAGTGTTTCCTGCATTTTCCATGAATGCTATTCATCACGAACACATGAATTTAATGCACTAAACATAGTATCACAGCACCTACACGTGCAACAACTTTCAGTCTAGTTCTAAACCAGTGCCAATTTAGTTAACGTAGAGTACGCCATTGCCCACCTTACATGGTTTGGAACTTCGGGCACCCATCACCCAAAACTCCCATACATTTCCTACTAAATAAGAAGGCTTATATCTTTATATACTTCTTTTTTGTCAATGCAAAGTCCTATTCGTGTGGTGTAAGGTAACATATTGAATTATACTATTAGCAAAATCAATCATTACCCCGGCTTCAGAATCATCAGGATTGAGGGTAACAGCCCTCTGATAGCACTTGATAGCCCTCTGTGGCTCGGGTAAAATGCGTGCATAATAATGACCCAAATATCTGAACGGTGCCCCATTGCTAGGGTTCAACTTTGCTGCTACCATAAAACGCTCCACAGCTTTATCCCTCGTGCCCCGTCTGCTCCATAACAATTCACCCTGCCAATCACGCAATTCCCTCAGCATACGTCTCTAAGACGCCTTCTTCAATAATTCTTTCGCAGTTTTCAAAAGCGCAAATTGTTATGAAGGGAACAGTGTTAATACCAGACTGAGATGGAGAGAGGGATCATTTGGATTAGAATCCACAGATTTTTGCAGCTGCCGTAAAGTAGCGAAAAAGTCTTCTTCTCCCTCTTCTTCGACGGCCTGAAATCAAGTAAGCAATCGTCAAACATCGCTAAAATCGAAATCATTTCCAAGAATTCAGAAGACTTTCAAGATTAGATAGAGAGGACCATTGCTTGAGCTCAACGATTTGTTTGAAGATTGCGATGATTCGATACTGCTTGCTCCTTTTTCAAGTAGTAGTAGTGTTGGTGTATCTTTGTAACGGAAACGGAGACTGTCGACAGGGATAATTTTGATAAGAGTGATCGGTATCTAAAAGAATTAAACAAAAGGGATTGAGTATAAAATTGACGAAAATACCCTCTTAAAAAAAAGAAGGACCGTCGTTGATTATTAATTAAGAAGAAGATTAAAAAAAACAATGCCGAAAAGTTAAAAAAAGAAGGACCCTCGAGTTAGACTTGCGTTAAAGGAGGTAAAAAACAATTCGATAACGCTAAAGTAAAAAAAGAAAGTAAAAAAGAAGATTAACTCGATTTGTAACTCGATTTCATATTTAACTCGATTTCATACTTAGTCGAGTTCATATTTAACTCGAATTAGTTCGAAATCGAACTCGATTAACTCAAACTTTTTTTTTTTTTTTTGCATTTCAGGTATATTTTCCGACCAAGCTTCCGCCGGAAAATAGATTTCTAACATTTTGACATAGGAAATGATTTCCGATCGATACCAAATTTTACGACGAGATTCTACACTTCCTGACGTACAAAACGAGGGGTCATTTGAATCCATCTGACATCGTTTGGTATTTTTTATAACCCATGGCCGTGAGACATTCTGCCCTCAGCCATGGACTGTGACAGTCATTTGTTTTCTGACATTTTGGCATATGAAATGATTTCCGATCGATACCAAATTTTACGACGTGCTTCTTCACTTCCTGACGTACAAAACGAGGGGTCATTCGAATCCATCGGACATCGTTTGGTATTTTTCATAACCCATGGCCGTGTGACATTCTGCCCTCAGCCATGGACTGTGACAGTCATTCGTTTTCTGATATTTTGACATACGAAATGATTTCCGATCGATACCAAATTTTACGACGTGATTCTACACTTCCCAACGTACGAAACGAGGGGTCATTCAAATCCATCTGACATCGTTTGGTACTTTTCATAACCCATGGCCATGAGACATTGTGCCCTCAGCCATGGACCGTGATCCCCTGTGCGGGTCCCCTGAATTTAAGTGCGGGTCCCCTGAATTTAAGTGCGGGTCCCCTGCTTATAACGCGCGGGTCCTCTGAATTTGTGCGGGTCCCCTGTTTTTACGTTTGGGAACCCTGCCCATAACGTGCGGGTCCCCTGTGTTCATGTACGATTTTTACAATTTTAATTCATCGAATTAAGCTATTAATTGTGAGTTTGTATACAATGTTTATCCTCTATAACAATATAAAACATCATAAAATAGCACAAAACCAAAAAATTGGATCAAATCACAAGAATTACAATCGATGTATAAGATTGTTACATCCTACAAAATTCACCAACACAATATATGTTTTTTATAGTGCTCTTTTTCTATCTACACTTATGAGATTGGTCAACAAGAAATACATGTTTGATTATTTTTTTTTCGAAGCCTTAGGTACTGTTAAGGTTGAGGTTATTTTTTTTTTTATCGGTCGAGTAATTAATTTTTATTAATTATTAACTTATTAAGACCGATCGATTATGCGCGGGACCCCTGCACTAATGCACGGGTCCCCTGCGTATATGCGCGCGGGACGCCTGATATAACGTGCGGGAACCATGCTTTATGTGCGGGTCCCATGATCTAATGCGCGGGGCGCCTGCTTTCAAGCAGGGGTCCCCTGATCAACTGGACGTTTTAAATAACGCACATTTTACATGGTCGTTCTTCCAACCGGAATTTCGAAGCTTTGAGACCCCATTTAGTTTGGAACAGGGTTTAGGACTGAAAATTACAAATTCATCCCGAATGATGTTCCGGATCTCGAATGATGCATCCACGGAATTAATATTTGAGAAATATTTGAGACCATATTTAATTAATATTTGAGAAATATTTAATATTTGAGAAAGCTAATCGAATTAATTCCGTATCGAATTAATATTTGAGACCAAATTCACCCCGTAAAGCTAATCGAATTAATATTTGAGAAATATTTGAATTAATATTTAATGAGAAAACCATATCGAATTAAGTATCGAATAATAGTTGTATTAAGTATCGAATTCGTATTCGAATAAACTTTGAATTAAATAATAATTCGAAATTAACGACTGGACGAACACATCTTCTTCAATCGAGCTGCACAGTACGTGACGAGGTAAAACAACTTCAAATTGGACTTACCCACGATGAATAATGAACAATGTATGCATAATAAGTGAAATTTGGACGAAATAACTGGAATGTAAATATATACGAAAAACCAACCTTTAATGGCTTCGACCTGTGCGAATTTGATGTGTTCGACCTGTGCGAATGTGTTTGCTTCGATCTTATACCTTCGACGAGCTTGTTGGGTGATGTTTGAATGCCTTGGATCTTGACGTGCGAGAGTATATCTTGTTACTTCGTTCGCTCTTTTTTTTTTTTAAGTTGGTTGTTGGATATTAATGTTCGTTGGTTGTTTGTTGGATTTTTTTATTAAAAAAAATAAAAAAATTAAATGATTTATTTAAGTTAATTATACCTTAATTAAACTCAATCCCTTTTATTTAATTGACAAAGTCAAAGTCCCTTTTTTTAAAAAAAAATAAATAATAATCCCTTTTCTTAAATTGGTCCATGTCGACAGTCCTCCCAGATTGTTTTTCTTTTTTTTTTCTTTTTTTTTTTCAACCCAAAATTTACCTCTTCATAAATTTTGTTGAGTATCACAATTTTAAAAGCAAGAACAATATTAGCAATGTTGTATTTTATTGTTTATTAATTTATCATAAAAGAGCAAGAACATATGAATTGTTATATATTATATTAGAATTACTTTAGAGTTTATAATATTAAAGAGAGACATTAGAGATATAAAGTATTTCAATATTTTGGTGTGTTTTACAATACAACTCTAATTACTTATCTATACCATTATATAAAGTCTAAGAACCTTATTGGTATGTCATTCTGAGCCATTAATTTATTTATATTGAATAATTGTGATTTATTTGAAAGTAAATTCGAGTTAAAGACAATAGCTTGCAAATTATACCATCCAATTAGTCACACTAAGGTTTGACTCAAAGTATTTAGGACAACTTCGTGTACGAAAGACTTATTCAACCTCCCCTCGAATGACCTTGAGATTTTCAACCTGACCACTTGGATAAACCTGAATTCATATATTATTATTTGATTATCCTTCATAGTTCATATACAATATATTTTTGGGTAAATTATGCAATACCCCATTGTGGTTATACTGAAAGGCACAAAACTATTCAATATTTTTTTATTGCACAAAACTCCCTCGTGTTGTCTAAAACTTAGCATAATATCTCCGATGTTGTTTAAACTTAGCATTGTACCCCTTGTATTGTCTGAAACTTAGCATCTTACCCCCTTTTTTGTTTAAAACTTAGCATTGTACCCCCAATTATGGGGTAAAAATGACAAGGAGGGGATTTGCGCTATTTCCGAACCATAGGGATTTTGATACTTATTTTCAAATCACAAGTGAGTTATGCTATTTAGTATCAATGTTGTAAAATTCGCTAGGCGCTAGTCGGGCGCTCGGATAGGGCCTAGCGCCTAGACGGCCTAGGCGAGGACTAGGCAGTTTCTAGGCGAAAATTAGTCGGTATCATTATTTTACATTATTTTTTTATTGCATATATCAAATATGCAAATATGATATATTTAACATGATAGTAAATTACCTAAAAAAAACATGATAGTAAATTAAATATGATAGTAAATATATTTGTTTGGGCTTGTAAACTAAAAATGCAACTAATTAAACTCAGTTTGCCATTGTAAATTGTAATATATTTCAAGTATCTATCTTTAAAATATATTTATTAGGCCCAAGAATTAAAATACAACCATTTAATTTAAAATACCCACTACCACTAGGCCCAACATAACAAAATACCTAACTTCGTCTTCTTCACAAGTGCAGCCACACGCAGAGTTCTTCAGCTGCGGATTTCTCTTCGCACAATCGACCGTGAAGGTCACGACGCAGGCGCCGACACCACACGACCTCGCGTACCCTTCTGCGGCTACCCCGCGAACGAAGAAGATGACGAACCATGGTTAGAATCAGCGATTTTTCTGATTTTTAAAAAAAAAAATTATTGTAAACGATTAATCGGCCGATTTAAGCCATTTAATCGATTCGAGGGTAAGTCGGCCGCATAGGCTATTTTCACCTCGGTGGATGGCCGACTAGCGCCTAGGCGCCTAGGCCGCGTTTTACAACAATGTTTAGTATTTACCCTATATTTTTAGATGTATATATTTTTAAAAGGTGCATAAATAATTGGGTTAATAGGATTGAGTTATAAAAACTCAAATTTATCTGGCGGTCAATCTATGCCTTGTTTGTTGTTTCTTCTATAAGTGGGCTCAATCAAACTCAGAAATTTAGCAGGCCGAACCTCCGTGCTCAACTCAAACTATGAAGCTTAAATATTATGCATATCACATTCTAATATCATTATATATTATCCTTCATACATTTAATCTATTTAAGTTTTCTAATTCATATTATTAATAAACTATATTTTTTAAAATAATGAATATATAATTGGGTTAATCGGGTTGCTATATTACTCAAGTTGAATCATAAATTTATCGAATGCTCAAACTCGACCTTACTTGTAGGGTTGCAAATGAATCGAGTTTTTTTTTTTCGCTTCGAGATTTGATTCGAAAATTGAGATTCGCATTCGAAATATTAGAATATCAAATCCGAATAAGAATATTTTTTCCGATTCGAGTAATTTTAGAATACGAATACAAATATCGCAATATTCGATTCGATTCGTAAAAAACTAAATATAAATATTAATATTCAATATATAATTGAAATGTAATATATTATAATTCAATATATATATTTATTAAATAAAACATATTATACTTCAACATATATTTAAATATAAGATACTATAATTAAATATATATTTTAAATATAATATTATTTTTATTTTTATTAAATAAAAAATATAATAATAAAATATAAATTTGAATTACAATATTCGAATATTCGATTCGATATTCGAATGTGATAATCAAATCGAATTCAAATCGATTTTTAGTATTCTAATAGTATTCGTATTCGACTTCGAATTCGAAATTTGATAATAGAATATGAATAGAATATCATGATATTCGACTCGATTTGATTCGTTTGCACCCCTACTTGTAAGAAAATATATTTATAAAAAACAGAGCAAAACACAATAAAATATTACATTTGTCTTTGTAAGAATTTTGAAGAGCGACAACTCACGAAAATAGAAAAAAAAAAATAAAAATAAAAATCAACACTATGGTGGAAAATAAAATCAACAGAACACCTGCTAATTTTTAATTAATTTTCATAATGCACCATTATCAGTTAAATAAATAAAAGGATAAACTTCATTATGCCTAATCAAGGCAAGGATGGATGGCCCGTCTTCCAATGGACGCGTTCGAGGGGAACGAAAGAAGGTGCAGAGCAGATATTTATTATTTACAGTCATATTATAATACAGAAAATAAAAGTAAGAAAAAGAAATAAGAAATTAAAGAAATGATTTGAAAGCATTTACTACATATATATTTTTCATTTAACTTTCCAGCTGGCTGGCTCCCTTTAGAAAAGCATTTAAAACGGGCGATGCCCCATCATTCATTATATTCCATCCATAATTTCAAATTTGCTTTCTTTGTAAAGGAAAATAATTCTTTTTTATAAGTATATATATAAATATAAATATTAATTAAGGCAAAGTAAGATGAGAGGTCTTGTTATTAATTTATCATTATACATAGCTGTTCTCCAAACAATGTCACATTAGTGAAGTAAAATCTATAGGATTCATAGTCTATTCATAGCTGACTACGATATTCTGATGATTTGCTTAAAATAATGCTGGACCTATGTGTTACAAATTATTAGGTCTCTTGATATGTATTTAAATATATTTAATGCACGTCCAAATCCACTCTTGAAATGATGAAAGATTATTATATTGGGATTATCTATTTTATTTTAGTAAATTCTCCAAAATGGAGACAATAATTAATTCTTTAACAGGAGCCCTATTTATGATATGGTATTTAAATTTAAATCTACGCCCTCTTTAAATATTGAAAGGGAGCCCTCTTTAACGATACACTCTTTGAAAATGTTCCACACATTTTACATTAGTTTGGGGATTTAATAATTTAGAATTGCTTCAAATTCTCAATAATTAGGAAAACATAGGAATATTTCAATTTAATTTTTTTTTTAATCTTTTGAAAAGAATGATATTAATGGTGTGGTACTAAATTACACGCGAATGGCATTTGAGACTGCGAACTTCAAAAAGAAAAATGGGTCCCACGTTTTCCCATCAATTACTTATTCTGCAGTGACAACTGTAGATAATCAGCAGAGCCACAGCTGTGAGGGACACGTGGTCGATTCTGATTGGTTTCCTCCTAGGGCCAATCTTGCTCAATAGCGATGGAGGCTCAAGTGGTGTCCCCCAAAGCCAAGCCACAAAAGATTGAGCCAACGGCTCTAATATTTATAAGAGTTAGCATAAAGCTTAATTAATTTTTAGTATTGTATTTTGAAATGAGATAAAAGCACAAAGTTTATCATGTCGGTCAATTTAGTCCTCGATATTTTACCTGAACCAATTTAATCCCAATGTTGACGATATGGACCAATTTGATTATTCCGTCACGATAAATGTCAATTTTAACGGAAATCTCATACGTGTCTCACAGTAAATCATATTTGTATTGATAAAATTGAAATAGTTACTTAAATTATGCACGAAAATAAAAATTTATTCTCCAAAATTCGAACATGAGCTCTAGATCGTCTGCTTCGTCTAGCTTCATTGATAGTAGAAGAAAACAGTACGAACCCCCCAAATCCTGAAAATATTCCAAATTTCGATCCAGACATGATTTAGGTAGGGACACGTGCAAGATTCCCGCTAAAATTAACGTTAAGCATGATGGAAGGATCAAATTGATCCAAAATCAACAACATCGGAGATTAAATTGGTTTAGACAAAACATCGAGGATTAAATTGACCCACGATAACATTGAGGACCATTTTGAGTTTTCTCCCTCCTAAAATTGGAGTATTTAATTTATTTGTCCTCAAATTATTTCAATTTTAAGATTTAATGTTATAAAATTGCAATCCTTTAATTTAGATGGCCTTACAATGTCACCACCACCATCCCTAATATACCAAAAAAGAATAATTGAACCATAATATAAATATGCCAATGAGGCATTGGTCTAGGGGTAAAGGAGGAAACGTTAACGATTTGTGGGTTAGGTCGTGGAATCGAGTTCTCCCTCCCACAATTTCTTGAGTAGTCCCCATAAGATTTATTTCTCATGACTATCGTTGTCAGATGGGTTTGTGACGTATTCATCTTGCCCCGGAGATTAGTCCCATCACTGGAGTGTGTGACGCAATTAAGCCTCCATCGGGTCTGTGTGACGCAAGCCCACACCGATATTTAGGGGCTAATCCATAACCCGATCGAGTGGGGATACATTGAGAAAAAAAAATTTAACATAAGTATATATATTTTTTATTTCTTTTAAACTTTCAGAAAGCATAGTAATCATATCCATCGGGTCGAATATTTTTATTTTTTTAACATTGGAACTCGAGCCGGTTCCTATGTGGACCGTGACCCGCTGCGTCACTAGCTGACGTGTGTTTGAGTGGCTTTCCCCTTAAGCCATTAGCTTAGCTTGCCTTTAAAAACCTCGCCCCACTTCACTTCTCCATTACACTCTAAAACTCCAAGCTCTCTCCTTAGCTACCTCTTGGCCTTGTAAGAAAAAAAAAATTCAATAATAAAATCTTTGTAGTAAGAAAAACTCGGAGCAATGCCGAGAGGATACTTAGTTTCTGCGCTGCTGTTCATCGCATTTGCTATGGCGATGGCTTCTGCGAGCCCATCGTCAAGATTTGATGAGCTCTTTCAGCCAAGCTGGGCCTTTGATCACTTCGCCGTCGAAGGCGATGTTGTTAATATGAAGCTTGATAATTATTCTGGTAATATATATACATAAATAAACTATTTTCTTCCTTTTTTTTTTCCTTCCATTTCATGAGAATAATGGGTTATTAATTATTCAATATAGGCGCTGGATTTACATCGAAGAAAAAATACGTCTTTGGTAAAGTTACGGTGCAGATTAAGCTCGTTGCAGGCGATTCAGCTGGGACTGTGACTGCCTTCTACGTAAGCCACTTGAATATATATTATTTAATATAAAACCTTCAACTATATTGAATAATCCCATGATAATGTATTTAGGTTCATTACCCTGAAATAATTATAGCTTTGCAGTACGTAGTAATAATATGGAAATTTGGTATGAGACCCTTTTGTGCTGCAATAGCTGGCAATTTGTACCATGCCTTGAAACGTCTCTATCCATTCAATAATTCCCCATACCTTACTATTTATTTATTTTTTACCTGCCCACATTCAATAAATTAATTTGATTCCATTTACTTATTTTTATTTATCAAAAAAAAAAAAACTTGCAATGAGCAGATGTCATCGGATGGTCCGTACCACAATGAGTTCGACTTTGAGTTCTTGGGCAACACTAGCGGCGAGCCTTACTTGGTTCAGACCAATGTGTACGTCAATGGGGTTGGCAATAGAGAGCAAAGGTTGAACCTTTGGTTCGATCCCACCAAGGATTTCCACTCTTACTCTCTCCTATGGAACCAACGCCAAGTAGTGTAAGATATCTCTCTTTATATGTAATGAAATTAATGGGTCCCACATGCAATAATAGGGAATTATTTGTCCACTAAAAAGTCGAAATTAAAGCCACCAATGATAGACAAAAGTATACACTAGTGTAACGTTGAAATTTGCTATTGCTACAATCTCAATACATAGACTACTCCCCATGATTTATTTATTTGTTTTTTTAATTCACAATTTCCAAAGTTTTCTTTTTCTAACATATTGTCTTGTGACACATTGTTGTCGTCGTCTTCTTCTTTGTCTACTTCGCAGATTCCTAGTAGATGAAACGCCGGTGAGAGTTCACAGCAATTTAGAGCACAAGGGCATACCTTATCCCAAGGACCAACCCATGGGCGTGTACAGCTCCATATGGAACGCCGACGACTGGGCCACGCAGGGGGGTCGGGTCAAGACCGACTGGTCCCACGCGCCGTTCGTCGCCTCGTACAGGGGGTTTCAGATCGACGGCTGCGAGTGCCCGGGGGAAGTGGCGGCAGCGGACAACGTGCGGAGGTGCAGCGGAGGGGGTTACTGGTGGGACGAGCCGAACATGTCGGAGCTGAGCCTGCACCAGAGCCACCAGCTTCTGTGGGTCCGGGCGAATCACATGGTCTACGACTACTGCTCCGACACTGCGAGGTTCACGTCCACGCCGATGGAGTGCGAGCACCACCGCCACTGATCGGCGGCGATGGCAGTGTAATTTTTTTGGTGTAAGATATGTTGTATTCAGCTCTCGGCGGCTGATTTGAACGTTGGACGGAGTAACTCGCTTGGCTATGTTGTATTGGATATTTAAGTATTCTCCTTTTGTGTAAAATAAATAAGAATCTTGTTAATTTGGAATTTGTCGCTTGTTACAAAAATTGAATTTTTTTAGCTTAACAATAAGTTAATTAAAATGGCAAAAGTATTGAATTGAATATATTAATTAGACTTAACAATGAGGCGGGACGGAGAGCCAATCTCCATCCCTCAGCAAATGGAGAAAATTTTCTTTCTGTTTCAAACTCCGCCGGAAATATCCGTGTTGAGATATTAAATTTAATCCCACATCGGTTACTTAAATAAGATGTGACATATATTATATATATAAATTTAGTGGACTACTCTATCTATTGTCAATTGATTTTATATTTTAACTTATATTTATTACTTCTCGGTTTGGGCTAACGGGAATTTTATTTCCCAACACTCTTCTCTGCGGAGAATCTCTATCTCCGTATTTTTTTCATTATATAATCTGTTTTTGACTTTACGATGAAGAGTAATGAGGTGGAATGCGTGACATTATCGTGAGAAAAAATAAAAATAGATGTGTTTTCATATTCGTAGAGTATTTCAGTAATTCAGTGTATCAAATTCCTTTGGGGAACAGGCGGGGATCTCTAGGGGCGGAGAAAATGACCTCCAATCCCACCCCGTCTCTACCAACGGGGAAAAAATTTCCCGTATCTCCGCCCATGAATGGAGAAAAACGGAGATTCTCCTCCTCGACCAGGGTGGATCCCCCTAAAATATAGACGGGTTTTGATTTAGTAGTGTATTTCAGTAATTCAGTGTATCGAATTCCTTCGGGAATGACGGGGAGAAAATTTTCAGTATCTCCGTCCATGAATGGAAAAAAACAGAGATTCTCCTCTTCGACCAAAGCGGAGGGAATATCGCTGAGTCAAGCCCTAATCTTGATAGATACTTAGGGGAGATATCATAAATGGGCCGGCCCAAACAAACTGGGATGGGTTGAGCCAGATATGGATGGGCAGCTGGCCCGACCCAATCACACCATATGACCCGATAGTTAATATGGGCGGTAATGGTGTGTATGAAAATGGAATATGGTGGGAAAAGAAATTTATTTCAACGTATTCATTTTATTTATTTATTTATTTAATTCGTATATACGGAGAAATGATATTATTATTTTTTTTACTCTCTCCATCTCTTTCATTTCAATCACTCTGTATATCTTCGTATTTTCTTCATCTTCGTATTTTCTTCAACTTCGTCTTCATTAATGAGGCCAATTAACAGAAAGACATAAATCAATTCTCTACCTTTGTTTCCTCTCTCAAGTCTGAATCTTTGGTCAGCGAAACTCCTTCCACTGCCGAGACGATCCCAGGCTGATTCAGAAATCTCTCAATTCTTCAACTCCGTAAGACCTCAGATTCAAAACCCTAGATACCTCCATCCCCTCCAAATTCATCTTGTAATCTGAAGTTCTTCGTTCGAGAGGTTCAATTTTCGTCGGAAACTTGTTTTCCGGTGATTGTTTCATTTGTTTTGATTTCTTCGTCAATCGAATTCAAAGCCCTACTGCATTTTTCGGTCCGAATTCTTCGGATTGTTTCGTGTTGTCAGTGTTCTTGGGATTGATTCACTCCTTTGTCTTTTTCTTTGGCTTGTAGGATTCGAGGTGCGAAGGATTTTGGAAGGCTTTCTCCACGACGGAAGAACAATCATGAGCATAGATAGTCCCGGAGAAGAAGGAAGTTAGGGTTTGCTTTTTGCTGTTGACGAGTTCGTTAAAAGAAAGTTCTGGGTTTTGGGCATTCCATGGGCGATGTTAGTGTTGCATGTGCACCTTCACAGCTCATTATGGAAAATTTCTCAATTTGCAAAACCAATGGCAGCACCAAGCTCAATTCATCGTCCAAGTCTTCTATCAACTTGTCGAAAGTGAATCCTCAAATGAAGCAGAAAGACAATAAGGGGAGCCTGAAGAACATCAAGATCGTCGATAAAGAAGTTGCTGAGAAAAATTCCAGCGTTGATCATGCTAGTGACAACAACGATAGAGACGAAGTTGAAGAAGGTGAATTGGGTACACTGCCTTTTGAGAATGGCGAGTTTTTTGTGGAGAAACCTGCGAGGAGACATGAAATTAGGAGTGAGACTGAAAAGGGTGAGTTTGTTCCTGGTAAATGGCGCAGGAGCGAGTGGGACAAGTGGTCATCCAAAGAGGAGATGGAGAAAGGGGAGTTTATTCCTACTGACAGGTGGTACTCAAAGTCTCGGCGATACGACTCTATGAAAGATAAAGGGTGGAAAAACGAACATGAATGGATGTCACCTTCTGCAAAAGAAAGGACTTGGAAAGCTGACCGTGAATCACCATATGGTAGAGAAAAGGGTTGGAAATTTGACCGTGAATGGTCGCCACCTTCCAGTAAAGATAAGGGTTGGAGGAATGACCTTGAGCGCACACCGTCTTCTTCTGGCAAGTATTTTTCTGAGAAAGAGCTTGACAGAACAGGTGGAAGTAGTCAGCATTCAAGGAAGTTTCCTTCTAGATACGACGGCAACAAAAGTCAGAAGGATGAGTTCACCTACAGCAACAACTATGCAAGAGAGTATTCCTTCAGTAAACGACTAAAGCGCCATAATAACAACTCTGAAATCGGTGACTGGAAGTATCCTGTGGATCAGGATGAATACTATAATTCTAAAAACCGGAAGCTATCTGATGATGGCAGTCGTTCTACTTTCTCTTCTGAGCACTATTCTGGCAGGACTGCGGAGAGACCCTATAAAAATACCCGAGATATGCCATCTGATCGGTATTCTTCCAGACACTTGGATTCATCCAGGGAAGTTCTTGACTGGGAGAGTAGCAGCCCTCGTCAGGAGCCATACTCACGTGACCGGACCCGAGACTATGACTACTGGGATCATAGCCCACCTCACCATGACAGATCACCTTATGAAAGGACACATCATTGTGATAGAAGTAGGTCACCGTATGATCATAACCGTCACTATGATAGTAAGTACCGACGTCGTTCTAGTTACGGGGAGCGTTCGCCTCGTGATCATTACCGGGACAGTGATGGAAAGACTCAAATTTCATCATACTCAGAGAGGTCACCACGCGATTGCGGAAGGCACAATGATCCCAAGGAAACAAATCGGAAAGCTGGAAATACAGATAAGCGGTCAATGCATTATGGAAGCAAAAGGCAGGAAGGAAATAATAACTTAAATGATTCTGGAGTAAAAGAATTACAAATTCCAACTAATGAATTGCCAGCAAGAGTAAATCAAGATACAGAAATTGATTCCAAAGTTGAAACAGCCTGCCATCAACATGAGCACAAAATCCCCTCCCAATCTGCCGATCCCGTTAATGTGGAAAATGGAGTCACTGAAGATCCAGAGTCCATGGAAGAAGACATGGACATATGCAACACACCACCCCATGTCAATCTAGCGACTGATGTAGTTACTGGAAAGTGGTATTACCTGGATTATTTTGGTGCGGAACAGGGGCCTTCCAAATTGTCGGATCTAAAGACACTTGTGGAAGAGGGGGTTCTTATGTCTGACCACATGATAAAGCACCTGGACAGTGACAGATGGGTAACAGTCGAGAATGCTGTTTCGCCATTGGTGACTGTGAATTTCCCTTCAGTGGTTGCAGATGTAGACACTAAACACGTGTCTCCTCCCGATGCTTCTGGTAATCTATTGGCAGATATTGGGGGTGGGACATATGGTGATCTGTCTGCGGATGAAATTTTGGTCGGTTCTTCGCATAAAAAGCCCTGTTTAAAAGAAAACTTTGTTGACTCTACATCTGTGGAAAATTGGAATATTGATGATAGAATTGAAGCTCTATTAGATGGGGTCACATTAATTCCTGGAAAGGAATTTGACATGCTAGCAGGTTTGTAAATTTTTTATTACAGCTGTTGAGATATTTAAATGAAAGCATTATGAATTTGAGAACGCACGTATCTGTTCATCCAATTTTTTCAAATATAATAGAGTTCGTTATCGTTTTTTTTTTTTGGCTTCATTATCAATTAACAAGGTTTGTAGAGTAAGTATTGATCTTTGTGTACAATGTAAGATGGTTTTACAATTTTTGAGTTTCATTCTTTTTCTTTGCAGAAGTGCTGCAGCTTTCATCTCAGCATGAGGTTGGGAAAACAGGTGGAATGACCCAAGGTACGTCAAGATTTTGATGTTACGTCCTAATTATCCCCTTCTTATGAACATGAAATCTATGACCATCTGCATCTGCTCTTCTTATATTTCTGAAGTGGCATTACTAATTACCAATTACTTATTTAGGTTCTTCAGGATTCTTGGCTACCCTTGTAAAAATCTTTTTTCTTCATTTTATACTTGTTCTCTTGCCACTCATCTTTCGCTCCTTATAACATGAAGTCCTTTGGCTTATTGAAATGTTTATTGGTAGTTGTAATTACTTCCCAGTGCACTTAGAATTTATGTCTACTTTGGGATGCTGGATCAAGTTGCGATTAAGTTTTTTATTCTGGTGTTTAATAACATATAGATATAACGAACATATCTTATATCTAGCTAGTGTTATGAACCATAGCCAAAAATATCGGCAAAAGATACTGAGAATGGATAATTATGGCTCATATTTAGACTTACTAAGTTTGTTGTGTTTTTCATCATATAATTATTACATTGTGTACGTTTTTCTTTTATTTATTTCATTGGGGATCATTTGTAGGTTTTTCGTGGCACCAGCCTCTCATGGATGAGCATCGTGGAGATGAAGGTGTTGTTTGTAGTGGTTTTGGATTTGCATCAGAAGACACGGATATAATGTTTTCTGGCCATTGGGCTTGCAAGGGAGGTGATTGGAAGAGGAATGATGAAGATACTTCCAGCATGAAGTGCAGGCTTGTTCTAAATGATGGATATCCTCTGTGTCAGATGCCAAAGTCTGATTGTGAGGATCCTCGGTGGCAGCAGAAAGACGATACGCACCAACCATCTCATGGCAGGCAGCTAGACCTGCCACCGTGGGCTTTTACATCATCAGATGAGTCATTGGATTCTGGAAGTTTGAGCAGATCTAGCCAAAACAAATCATCTTTTCTCCGGGGTGTCAAAGGACACATGCTTCCGGTTATTCGAATAAATGCATGTGTGGTGGACCACGGTTCACTTGTGACCGAGCCCCGCATAAAAGTTAGAGGAAAGGAAAAATATTCTTCAAGGTTATCAAGGCCTTATCTCCTAACTAATGATCCAAAAAGGTTGGTGGAAGATGGTCCGCCAACGAATGCTCTTGATAATCATTCAGAGGATTCTAAAGATACTAATGCAGTTTTCAGCACGCCAAAGGATTCTGTTTGTAAAGTATATGATTTAAAGCTGCATATCGGTGATTGGTACTTCCTTGATGGTAGTGGACATGAACAAGGACCTCTGTCGTTTTCTCAATTGCAAGTAATGGCAGATCAAGGCATCATTCAAAAACATAGCAGCGTTTTCAGAAAGCATGATAAAATATGGGTTCCCATTAGCTCTGCATTTGAATCTCCTGGAATAACTTCACATGGTTTTCATGACCTGCATCCGCAATTTGTCAGTTATACTCGTGGGAAGCTTCATGAATTTGTGATGAAGTCGTTCAAGAGTCGGGAGCTTGCTGTTGCCATAAATGAAGTGCTTAATCCTTGGATCAATGTCAGGCAACCGAAGAAAGAGATCGAAAAACAGATTTTCCATTCAGGTAATTGATTCTATCTCTATCAACCATGCAAACTGATATTCTCTCTTTGTTTTGTGCCTTGCGAGTTCGCCATCTTGTATAGCGTTGCAATTTGCTGTTTCTTTTAAAATAAGATCCATGATGCCCTTCAAATCGAATAAAAATAGGCATTCTGGGTGTTACTCCCTTTTGCGGATTGTATTTGAGTCGTCCGCCAGATATCTTAATGAGTAGCACTTGTCAGGAATGTTATGATACATTCTGTGTGAAAATCTGTTCATGGAACAATTAGATTTATAGACGTCTCGTTTCTAATACTGCTTGAAAATTTTTATGTATCATATTCTGCAAAGTTAACAACCTACTTTCACCTGCACCGTAGATCACTTTGGCTCTCACAAAAGAGCAAGAATAGATGAAATTGAAGAGGAGGATGAAATTCAAGAGGATATGAAGGTTATTCAGAAGAATGAGTGCACATTTGATGAATTGTGTGGTGATTATGACTTCTATAGAGGGAAAGATATGTGCTCTGAGGTTCAGAGGGGAGACTGGGGCTTTCTCAGTGGTCATATACTGGCACGGATATTTCACTTCCTTAGAAGTGATATCAAGTCACTTGTTTATGCCGCCATGACTTGCAGGCACTGGCGATCAGTGGTTGGATCCTACAAAGATATTTCTAAACAAGTTGACTTTCGTGCAATTGCTTCTAATTGTTCTGACGACATGGCCTTGAAAATAATGGTAAGTTTTGCTCCTTTGTCATGATAATGTTTCAGGTTTATATTGGGCAGTTTTGTTTTCACTTTTGGTCTTTTCTTCCTTAATGATTTGACTGTCTTTTGTTCCTTGATGTTTTAGTTTCTGTTACTGTGATTTGAAATAGTGTACAAGTTGTCGCAACAACTTTGGTTCCTGATATTATGTATATCTGATTAATTATTGATTTGCAGAGTGACTACAAGAAAGAAAACATTACTTCCTTACTATTACGTGGTTGTAAAGGCATTACTGCTGGGGCTCTTGAGGGGATTCTTCAGTCATTTCCTCTTTTATCATCTATAGATATTCGAGGTTGCACCCAGTTTGAAGATTTAATTGTAAAGTTCCCTACCATTTATTGGGTCAGGAATCGGGGTTTCCGAGTGAGAACGCGACCCCTTAATCTCTTAACTAGTATGAGTTCATCGAATTCCAGTCATATAGATGACTCTAGTGGGCTGAAAGAATATTTGGAGAGCTCAGATAAGAGGGATTCTGCCAACCAACTTTTTCGACGAAGCTTGTACAAGAGATCCAAACTCTTCGATGCTCGAAAGTCTTCTGCCATCCTAGCTAGAGATGCCCAAATTCGGCGTTTGGCTATAAAGAAGACTATAACTGGTTATAAACGAATGCAGGAATTTGTTGTTATGGGTTTAAGGGACATTATGAAACAGAATACTGTTGAGTTTTTTGAGTCCAAGGTATTGCGAATACCCTGCATCTCTATGTATAGTATACACTTAACTTTGTCTTTCTGTGTATTTTCCTCATCTCCTGCTGCAAGATAATCACCTTTATCCTTTTTTCATAAAGGTTTCAGATATTGAGGAAAGACTGAAAAATGGGTATTACGCAAGGCGCGGTTTAAAATCCATTAAAGACGATATCAGTCGTATGTGCAGAGATGCAATTAAGTAAGTTATAGTTTTAAACGTTGAGTTTTCCCACTGAATAATTTGACATTTTAATTTGGACCTCTAGTTGCCTTTGCATCTGGTTATTTGAGTTCTCATTTTTCCTTACTGTATATGTATTTTTCTAGAAGTCTATATTTGATCAGAAAAAATATTTTCTATCATCTCTTCTGTAATTCTGAGTCTGTATTTGGGTCTGACGTGCCCGGTTCTTTGTTAACCTGCTAACTTGTCTTTTACTATCTTTTTTCAATGATTATATACCCTTCTGGGTTTTGATGTTGCTGTTATATGTGTGATTTCAGAATTAAGAATCGGTCTGATTCTAGGGATGTTAATCGCATCATTTCACTTTTTATACGTCTTGCTACGAGTTTGGAGGAAGGTTCAAATTTTGCATTTAGCAGAGATGAGGTTATGAAATCTTGGAAGGATCACTCTCCTCCTGGTTTTTCATCTGCTTCCTCAAAACCTAAGAAGAACCTGAGTAAAGTTTCTGAAAGAAAATACTCGTATAGAAGCAATGGCTCTCCATTCATGAGTGGACTTTTCGATGCTGGAGATTATGCATCTGATCGAGAAATTCGGAGGCGATTATCAAAATTACAGAGAAGATCTTTGGATTCAGAAAGTGATACTTCCGATGAATTTGATAAATCTTCAATTGGGAGTGCATCGGACAGTGCAAGTACTGCCTCTGATACTGAAAGTGAACTGGATTCACCAACAAGGGGTGCTGCTGGGGAGTCCAGAGGAGCAGCATATTATATTCCTGAGGATGGATTGGAATCACTGGCTGACGATCGCGAATGGGGTGCTCGGATGACAAAGGCAGGCCTTGTTCCCCCTGTTACTAGAAAGTATGAAGTTATTGACCACTATGTCATCGTAGCAGATGAGGAAGAAGTTAGAAGAAAGATGAAGGTTTCTTTACCTGAAGATTATGCCGAAAAACTCATTGCACAAAGGAATGGTACCGAGGAGTCCGACATGGAAATTCCTGAAGTGAAAGACTATAAACCCAGAAAATCACTGGGTGATGAGGTGATTGAACAAGAAGTCTATGGCATAGATCCGTACACTCATAATCTTCTTCTTGATTCCATGCCAGATGAATTAGATTGGTCCCTTCTTGACAAACATTTGTTTATTGAGGAAGTGCTACTCCGTGCTCTTAACAAACAAGTCAGGAAGTTCACTGGTTCTGGAAACACTCCTATGATCTATCCTTTGAGGCCTGTTTTTGATGAGATTTTAGAAACTGCAGTGGAAAATAATGACAAGGTAACCAATCGTCTCTGCCAGTTTATATTGAAGGCTATTGATAGTCGACCTGTGGACAATTATGTTGCTTATAGAAAGGTGATATTTTTTGTTATGTTATTTGATAATATAACATTCTATTGTATGCTGTGGATGGGATGATACTGATGCTGGGTTGTGATGTTGTAATTAGGGGCTGGGAGTTGTTTGCAACAAAGAAAGTGGTTTCAGTGAAGAAGATTTTGTCGTTGAATTTCTGGGAGAGGTAATGCTTTACTGTGAGGATATGATGATTAGTGTTTCGTTGTCCCCTCCTTACTGTGGTAGATATATTGCTTGTTGTGCTTCAAGTTAGACTGATTGGTTTCATTTCTCAGTTATTTCGGCTCATAGAGTGCTGTCAGAACAATGAATTAATTATTGTGTGTTATCACTTTGTGTTGTTGCTCAGTTTGTTTTTTGCTTATATTATTTCAAAAATCTTCTTCA
The DNA here is from genome assembly GCA_028392965.1 of Lindernia subracemosa. NCBI lineage: Eukaryota > Viridiplantae > Streptophyta > Magnoliopsida > Lamiales > Linderniaceae > Vandellia > Vandellia subracemosa. The sequence continues at coordinate 324,791 of JAQPCC010000125.1, read as the reverse complement.
ACATAAAGTGGCTGGAGAGATTTTAGGACCTTTGTTCTTCAAATCAGACAAAACACTTGACATTTGTACGAACGGCCCCATAGTCTGTTCTCAGTATTACTGAATTGTAGGAGTTGGGCACCATTGACTTGTTAATACTGAAGATTTTAAGTAAACCATATGGATTACCATTTGTTTTGCTGGGTCTATTTTCTTTAGATCCTCCAGAAATTTGCAGAGTTCCATTCATATTCTAATGTGGATCATGATGCAATCACACTGTCCACTGCCCTGGGGAAACATTTTTACATTCATGTAGTACATATACACTTCTTTAATATATATCACTAAATTTTATGGATTGGGGGTGATGCTGATTGGAAAATTGTCTTGACTTGAGTAGTTTTCGAGAAGCAGTTCTCAAGTGACACTAAAATATTCACAAATGTATTATATGGATTTCCTTGGGGAACTTAGCTGCCCTGTCTGGCATGAGTAGTTGCTGATGCAAGTGATATAAAATTATTCTAATATTTGATATTAATGAATTCATAGGCACGGTGCTTCGCCTCTTCTCAAAATACTAACTGATTCGTGATGACATTTGTTTTTCTGTAATTATAGGTCTATCCCACATGGAAATGGTTTGAAAAACAAGATGGCATCCGTGCTCTACAGAAGAACAACGAAGATCCAGCACCAGAGTTCTACAACATATATCTTGAGAGGCCTAAGGTATGTATGCTCTAATCAACTGTTCTGAATTTTTAAATATGATGCTGCTTATTTGGCACGCTCAATAGAAGTAGGCAAACCACTTCTATTGTGCATTATGTTACTGAACTTGAATTTTCATCGCTGCTGGAATGAATTTCTGGCATTTATCTTTGAAATTCCTGGAGGAAGCATTACTTTTAAATTTTCGTCTGGTGAGGTTTTCGGCAGTATATCAGAATTTCAAGGTTAAAAGGATCATTAAAAAATATCCATTGAAGGGCCTTTCGAGCTATTTCTTTTAAAACATATAACTGACTAGCGACTTGGTGACATGATCTCTATAGTTTCAAGAAAGTGTCAAATTTCTCATTTTCAATTCTGGATGTTGTAATCACTTTCAGAAGCAGACCTCATTGCTATCTTTCAGTTTCTTGAGAAACATAAAAGTGTATGCTCATCTATCATATCACCAACTGAAGATAATCCAACTTTCATAATTGAAATATCTCTGCAGATGTTTATTAATTATACATGGACGGATATACATCTGGATGACCCTAAAGGATATTTACTTTATGTTTTCCATATATGTTTTAAAACGCCAAGATAGATCCTGAAAAACTTCATCCTTATTTGCTCCTAAACTTCACAATCTTGCTGAATTTTTTTCCCTAATCTGCAACCTCTATTGTGCATGGAATGTTGTGCTTATGTAATTGTATTTACAGGGTGATGCTGATGGATATGATTTAGTAGTTGTTGATGCAATGCACAAAGCTAACTATGCAAGTCGTATTTGTCACTCCTGTCGACCAAATTGTGAAGCTAAGTAAGTACTTAATCCTTTTTTTTTTGTGTTATTCTAAAACTATGGGGGTCTTTCCAAGTGATTGGAAATTGCATTTTACCTGAGTTTCATCAATTGGCTTTGGTATCTCGACTTGTTACGTTGCGTTTTGATGGTTGGTGATATGACCAAGTATTAGCGGTTACATTGTTTTCTCCTATCTGGGAACAGGGTAACGGCTGTTGATGGTCAATACCAGATTGGAATCTATTCTGTAAGACCAATTGCATATGGTGAAGAGATCACCTTTGACTACAATTCTGTTACTGAGGTCAGTTACTTGTGAAGCTTTTGTTTCTTCTGCAAATTACTTCTCTCTTCTGTAAGCAATTGTTGATGTCTCCAGAGTAAGGAAGAGTATGAAGCTTCTGTTTGTTTATGTGGCCACCAAGTTTGCCGGGGCAGTTACCTAAATCTAACTGGAGAAGGAGCTTTCCAAAAGGTAAATGCCATTTTAAATAACTTTTTTAACTTGTCGTTATTGTGGATTCAGAAGTTCTTTCTTGTTTATTTATATTTTATGATGTTGGGCCCATTCTTCCATTTGGCACCATAAACCATTAACGGATTTTCCCGGTATGCAGGTGCTAAAAGAATATCACGGATTACTTGATCGACATCAATTGATGGTAGAAGCCTGTGAAATAAATTCAGTATCTGAAGAAGACTATATTGATCTTGGCAAAGCTGGACTGGGAAGTTGTTTGCTTGGTGGATTGCCTAATTGGCTGATTGCATACACAGCACGCCTAGTATGCAGTCTCCTTTCATTTTTGTTTTTTTTGGTTGAAATAAGGAATTTTAGGATGTAGACTGATCTTTTTTTCTTCTTTTTTCTAGGTTAGGTTTATAAATCTTGAGAGAACAAAGCTTCCTGATGAGATTTTGAGGCATAACATCGAGGAGAAAAAGAAATACTTTGCTGAAATACATCTGGATGTTGAGAAGAGTGATGCTGAAATTCAGGTACATGCTCTCCATCTTCCTTGCGTCTCAGATATAATCCTGCACTTGAGGTGTTTTTGTTCGTAGTCAGGAGTTTCTAACATATCTCCCCTTTTAACCCCTTTAGGCTGAGGGTGTATACAATCAGAGGCTACAGAATTTGGCTCTCACTATTGACAAGGTGATTGTAAATTCACATTTGCTTATCAATTACTTGTCTTTTTTCTCTTTCAGCCCTGAGCAACCCACAACACTTACCCTCGTGATCATCAATTTTTTTAATTTTCTTACAGGTGAGATATGTTATGAGATGTGTATTTGGTGACCCTAAAGATGCCCCACCTCCGCTGGAAAGACTTAGTCCGGAAGAAGCTGTCTCTTATCTCTGGAAAGGAGAGGGATCATTTGTTGAGGAACTTATCCACTGCATGGCACCTCATACGGAAGATGCAACACTAAGGGAATTCAAAGGGAAGATTCGTGCACATGACCCATCCGATTCAGTTGACATTGAAATGGAGCTTCGAAAGTCCTTATTATGGTAATCTACTCAACTAGGCTTCAACATCCTAATATATCCATGTATTCTTCGTTTCATCATCAAATTTAATGCAATGCCATGTTTTAGGTTGAGGGATGAGGTGCGGAATCTTCCTTGTACTTATAAATGTCGGAACGATGCCGCAGCTGACTTGATACATGTATATGCTCACACAAACAATTTCTTCAAGATAAGAGTGAGTTCTTTTATTTAACTTAAAACTATTTTGACGCCTTCTGCAGGATCATATGTTTTATTAACTTTAAGGAAATGATCCTTCTACATTTTATTACAGGAGTACAAGAAAGTAACTTCACCGCCCGTCTACATTACACCTCTCGATCTTGGCCCAAAGTATGCTGATAAGTTGGGATCGGGCGTTCATGAATACTGCAAGACATATAGCGAGGTTTATTGTTTAGGACAGCTGATGTTTTGGTATAACCAAAATGCCGAACCAGATGCTCACCTGGCCAAAGCTAGTAGGGGCTGCTTGTCTTTACCCGAGATTGGTTCCTTCTATGCCAAAGTCCACAAGCCATCACGCCAGCGTGTGTATGGGCATAGAACTGTAAAGTTCATGCTTACACTGATGGTGGGTGCTCCTCTGTACTCTACTCTACTCTCTCTCTCTCTCTCTCTCTCTCTCTCTCTCTCTCTCTCTCTAGTATAATATATTCCATGATTGTGACAGCTCGATAATTATGCTAAATCTTAATCTTTCAAGAATGTAGTGATAAAGAATGAAAAAGTGTTGCTTTCTGTTTAATCTATTTCCGAAAAAGTGTTTTTTTTTTCCTGAGAAAATGTTACTGTTCTCATATGTAATTATCTGCACATTTAAAATTGATCTGAAGACCCTTTGGAAAACGGATTGGTAAATGCTGTTTACTTTCTGGAATCATCTCCAATGAGTAATATACCAAACATTACCATGTAGCTTTAATGCTTTGATTTAATACTTCCATCTGATTATCTGAATGTTGTGCTTCCTAATCCTCATCTTTTACTCTCTTATTTCAGGAAAAGCATCCCCAAAGACCTTGGCCAAAAGATCGGATATGGTCCTTCAAGAGCTCTCTGAAATTTATCGGAAGTCCAATGCTTGATGCCGTCCTATCAAATTCGCCGATCAACCGAGACGTGATACACTGGTTAAAGCACAGGCCTAGTATTTTCCAAGCTAAGTGGGACAGATAGAGAAAAAAAAAACCAAATTAAGAAGTTTTGCAGGCAAATTATAGTCACCAATTTAACCACCATTCTGAATCACAACTTAGATCGAAGTCGATTGATTAGTCTCTCTTTAGGATGATTTGGTCATACTTTGTTAATTGCTGCTGCTGGGCATCAATCATCAAAGGGATGTTCAGCTGGTGATTGATTCAATCAAAATCATTTTGTGCTGTTGCGCTTGACTGTGTACAGTAAGTTAGAGTTTCACTCACTTCTTTCACCATTCTTTCTAGGTTTTCTGAATGTGTTGTATGTCATATTCTTGTTTGGTAATAATAGTAGAAGTAGAGCAATAGTCAGTTTTCATTGGGTTTTGCCTTAATGTTTCTTTCCCTTATTTATTACATCTTTAAACTGGATGATGGATTGCTTAAGTACACCCTTTTAAGGATTAATCACTGTTCATTCATTCATTCATTCATTAAACATACATTATATCATCATCATCATCTTTGAAGACCTTCACAAAGTCTTCAAGTTATTATTTACTATTATTATTATATCTAGACATGATCATATCATATTTTTTTAGGTAATAATAATTAGTCAGTCTAGGGTAGCAGGGTCATCATCATCTGGTTCACGGTCCTTCATCCCCCATGACCCATCCTCATTCTGAACCATCCCTTTGTTCTGCATGGTCCACCACCTGCCAGGGACCATATACCTATCTCTCAAGCTGTTGCTATGCTTGTTCACAAGGGCGATGTCCCTCAACGGCTTACGGCCCGGGCCCTCCAGCCCCAGGGGGTGCAGGTATGCGGGCTCCAGCAGGTGGGTGGTCCCGAAGGTCGGCAAGGCCCTTATGTACGGGGAGTTCGAGCTGTCCACGCGGAGCTCCACCCCAATGTCGGCGTACCCGATGGTGAGCGGCGGGTACCTCGGGACGCTGTCCATGTTGTTCTTTATGCTCATTATGCGGAGGTCGTTCATCCTGGTCGCCACGTCCTTGAAGGCCCGATCCCCGACCCTCGGGGGCGCCCAGGCGAATCCCGTCACTGGGATTCTCTTCCCCAGGTTGCTCTTCGGCTTGTTGATACCGTTGACCATTATGTCTGTCGAGTTTAGGACCGTGAGGGCCCCGCCCAAGCTGTGCCCCGTCACCGTTATGCTGAGTTCTTCGTTCTTGTACTGCTCGACCAGCTTCTGTAGTTCCGACATGACCTGCCCGGAAAGGGTGGGGGGCCCGCACGGTTGGTTTCAGAATTCAAAAAAAGTTGATAAATAGAAGTGATTGGTGGACAAATAGAAAGGCTGTCCCTGAGGGCATGACCTAATAGATAGGTCAGAGGCACTTCAATCCACTAGGGTTAGTCCACTAGTATAGAATATGTCATAGGTGACGGTTGTTATAGGGTATAGGCGACGGTTTCTTGGCGACGCCCAGAGCCCCGACGCACATACTCCAGCCCCATACAACAATTGCCTATTCTCATGTAATTGGCGCCTTTTCATTTTTTATAGGCGACGGTTGTTTTACAACCATCATGTATTATAGGTGCTGGTTTCCGACAGAACTTTAAAAAATATTACGAAAATACCGCCGGTTTTCTAGCAACCGTCGCCTATAGGGTCGTTGTGGCCCATACTGTTGTCATGTACTAGTGGTCTTATTCTCAGAGTGTACAACGAAAACACATAGCAGATTAGATGAGGATACCTCAGAATAGCAAAAAAAAAAGGAAAAGAAAAGAAAAGAAAAGGCTCACCTGATCTCTGGCACTTGTTTTGTTGAACGGGCTGTTTTGATTGGTCGACGTGTAGAGCGAGAGAATCCCCTGGTGTGCCCTAGCGTTCCCGCCCTGGTTCCCGAGGACACTCTTGGCAGGCACGAGAGGGTACTGGAAGTCCTTGTACCACTCGATGGGCTTGACCGTCCCCCTCCAGGCGACCACTATGTCCCTCCGCCCGAGAGCCGCCTTGGCCTCGTCGGTGGCCACCGCCACGTAGCCCATCCAGTTGGACTCCTTCATAAACGACTCGCGCCCCCCCTGCCGGCCGAGCATGAACCCGCCGGGGAGGTCGACCTGCGAGGTGGCGTATATGTTCTTGGTCGATTTGTACTTGTAGGGATTTCCCTTCTCCATCCCGACGTTCGAGAACATGTTGTTGCGGGGGAATCTGCTGCTCCCCACGAAGTTTGAGAACATGTTGCTGTTGAAGGTGTCATAGGTCGCCTGGGCCATGGCGCCGTAGTGCAGTAGGTACTTCCTCAGGTCGCCGTCTAAAGGGTTGATGAGGCCCTGCCAGTTGTTCTGGCCGCTTAGGACCCTCCATCTTTCGGCTATACCTTTTAGCATCTTTTTACGAACCGATCGATCTCTCTCTGCGATGAAATATAAGTTCGTCTCGGCCGCATTATATATACGTGCGTGCGTACGATCGGACATTCTTGTTGAGGACAGAAATCATCGTACCTAATAGCCATGCATGCGTATGTTGTGAACCCTATAGATGAAGCTGAGGAAGAGAATTGAAAGAAAACCTTTGAGTTTGTTAGTACACACCACATGCACCGCATTGACAATGTTGCTGTGACGTTTGTTTATATAAAAAATTGGATAAATTATGCTATACCCTCCCTACATGGATATATTAAAATGCACATTACTATCATATGCGTTTTTTTTATTGCTTGAAACTCTCATGTGCTGTCCAAAGCTTAGTATTATACCCCCATTGTGTCTAAAACATAGCATGATATCCCTTAATTAGGGGGTAAAAATGACAAGAAACACATAATTAAATAAATTACGAGGGTGTTTTACGCTATTTATAAATCATAGGGATTTTGGTGTTAATTTTTTAAATCACGGATGGGTTATATGCTAGCCTAAAAAATTTGTAACGAAAAATATAAGAGTAGTGGACTACTCCATCTATTGTTAATTGGTTTTGAATGAAACCGTACTTGAATTTATATGTTGGGCTCAACGTATGGAATAAGGGGATTTTATTTCCCAACAGTGAAGTGGTTGATGTGTAATCTATCCTTTCAATTATTCTTGCTCAAATGGAGTGGAGCGTGCGGGTTGTGTTGATTTGCTCGGTTGAGAGCGTGTCGATTTGGTTTGATGTCTTGTGTCGAAAGTCTTTCTGAGATTGATGGTGATCATGTGTTGTGTCCTGTTGGGTGAAAACGACAGTACAAGATGATTGTCGTTGAAGAAAATGTCCGTTTGGTGGTCTTGTGTTTGAGTAGAGATTTGTTGGAGTGTTAAATCCAATCCCAAGTCGGTTAAATACAAAATTTGTGATCTGCATATAAACTTCTCTATTTATTTTATTGTTAATTGATTTTAGAAAGGAAGATATATTTTGTGATTTTGGGTATGAATCATAAGAACTTTTATTTCCCATCTTATATTAAAACACACAAGCAAACTAATTTCTTGCTCAATGTTTGTAATAATTCCTGAAAATTTCTTTGATCTCTAGATTTTGTACGATCCTTGGAAGTAATTTGATCTCATCTTGATTTTTTTATATTTTTTCAAAACGATAATTATCTTGATGAACAACAACTTTTTATTCAATTAGACACAAAAAGAAGAAAGAAATTATCAAATATTCGACCACAAAAGATCAAGCATCTCAAACGACATCAACATAAAAACAAAACGCAAATCTTAGAAAATATTATAGTTCATCAATATCTCCGATCAATTGATAGCCGAGCATATCTTCCTAACCTCGCCCTGTCTCCCCGTCAGCACGCCGATCTGACCCATCTTCACCATCGAGCCCGCAAAGTCGCTGAAGAAGCTCGACTGGCCCGACCGCCCTGAGTGGCTCCCTACGTAAGCGCCAGTGACTCCATTGTTCAGCAGCGCCGCGTCCGATTGGAACAAACCCCTCCGTCTCCCGACCGCCGCGTAGTAGCCGTCGTCGAACCCTAATGTGCTTCCCGGGTCCATTGGAACGACGGTGGTCGAGTCGTTGGGCCTGCACTTCGTTTTCAGCTGGGCCACGTACCTCGGGTCCATGCTTGGGTCCGAGTCGTTCCGGCCCGTGAAGTTGTAGAGGCGGTTCGAGAAGCTCGTGCAGTGGGATACGCCGATCGTGTGGGCCCCCGACAGGACCGCGAGGTCCTTGGCGTTCAAGCCCTTGGAAGCAAAGGCGCTTAGGAGCTGAGTGATGTTGAAGAATGGCGGCGGTAGGTTGAATAAGGCCTCCGTAGCATTCGAGACTCGCCCGTCTCTTCGGCCCAATGGGACGGGCCACGACGGTCCTTTGATCTACAATGTTTCCGTCCTCAGTTATTGCGCATATATCGCCACAAAATACTAATTATATTACATGCATGCATATATATAAGTATGCAATTTTATCGACGAATTATTACTTGTAAAACTGCGTCTCTTGCAACTAGGGCGAGGATGTCAGCGCACGATACTACTCCAGGGCACTTCTTTTCGACGGCGGATTTTGCAGCGTCGATCACTTGGAATCCTCTCAGGCTTTGGTTTGGGATCGAATCCTTCTCAGCCGAGTTATTCGACGTAGAGTTTATGAGTACGGATCCATCGCATCCCTAAAATAAAATAAAAAAGAAACCGTCTTTTTATATACATGAAACCCTAAAACAAATTGACTCGACATTATAGATGCTTAGCATGGCATGCATTTTGTTGGAGCATATATTATATATATATATATATCAATCGCATATATAATACCCTAACGAAACAGTCGTGGAAGTGCATTCTCAAAAGGGCGGGAGCAAGCGACGGCGCCTGAGAAACGAACGATGCAGTCGTAGTCCTCACGGTCGTCTCCAAAGAAGGACATGTTTTGCTGTAATAGCCAGCAGTTAGCTTCTGTGCATTGATCTGAGGAAGGAAGACAATCAAAACACAAAGAAGTATCTCTTTAATGGCGGCCATTACTACGTATACACAGATCTCTCTTAATACACAAAACCTATGAATTTAGTTATAATAGAAGCTGCCTTTATATATATACTCATCATCTACTCCTTGTTTTGCGTAGCTGTGCTAGAAATATCACATTTAACCATTTCTTTCTTAATTAATTCGCCAGTTCGATCCATTATTGTCTGAAAATACAAAAGGGTTGACTTAGCACGTTGCAAGAATCTGAAACACACTGTAATATATATATATATATATATATATATATATGCAAGAATGTCGTCTGTATATATGCATGGTAAGGTAATTATAAGGAAGGCATTATCTTGAACAAATTGACTAACAAGTTGGCTTTGCTAAGATCATGATAACATCTAATGTAGTAAGTTACTGTTCCATGTTGTGGATAAAATATTATAGTTAAGAAAGTGTATTACATAATTACAGCTTGTAATGGGGGAATTTGAGTTGGTAAAAGCGGAAAAGTAGTTATGAATTCTCAGCTTATTAAAGTATTATGAAAAAGAGAAAGGTCGTCGGCTTTCATAGGTAATATTTCTATTGTATATGATAAGTTAAAATTTTAAATTTAGACTAGAAAAATTTAATAAAAAGCTCACAAAGTAGAGATAGACATGAATTCGAGTTGAACTGAACTTCAATCGAATTGGCTGGACTCATCTTTTATCTCCAATTCGTCGGTGGTTATGTTATAAGAATGTATGTAGTAGAAGAATATATGCTAATAATTGTTATGGAGAAAACACAAAGACGCACGAAACAAAAATGATAATTAAATTAAATGTATGGGTTAGCTCATTAGCTGTATGTACATAAGTCAAACCAATTTTAAAACTAACCTACCTAATTCTTTTGGTATACACATGCCATGACGCGGGATGATTTGTATATTTAAAACTAACATGCATTTTCGGTGTAATATACTTTATTATTTGATACAATAATGAAGTTAAAGAAAATATTTTCGTGATATGCTCTTAACGTGCAAAACTTATATACTATGAACGCATTTACGTGAAAATCTTATTGTTCATTAAAGAAATAAACATTCTACAAAATATATGTGTTAGAAATCAGAAATTAAACAACTCTGACTAATAATAATAATTTTGGTCTTTGGAAAGAACAAAACTGTTTGGGTTTAGTAATCGGTCCGTGAAATAGAATCGGTACACTCAGTTCTATGATCAGGACTGAGGTTGTAATTAAGGGACCGACCGATTGAAGGACAGATCTACAAACCGATCTTCATATTCGTTGAGGATTCAAATTCAAATGAAACAAGAAAGGACGATACGAATCAATAAAACAGAACAAGCATTTAAGTAGCAGTAATTTTTGGTCTTGCATGGAAAAGGATAAAAGCCATCCCTTCGACAAAAGATACAACAACTCAACAGACTCATTTTAGGGAATATCTTAAATGTGGCTCTGCATACTCTTTCAAGGACCTTTTGTCACCACCCATGCAACGGTCTTCTTCTCAGTTTCAAGTACAAATACAAGATACCTTGAGCCAAAGAAAAACAGGTGATATACGAGAGAGAAGCTCAAACCTACACAAAAACCATCATCAATCTCTTCAAGCTTTCCAGTCGTAAAAAAAAAAAGCTATTTAGTGAAAGAGTCACGTCACGTTCAAGAGCTAATAGCTGAGCATATTCTAATGTGTGACCGGGGTGTCTTAACACTGTTAGATTTGTACCAACGGACTGTAACAAGCTGTTGAAGTAGTTGGACAGTAAAAAGCTGTCTAAGTTGCATACTAGAATGGAAGTTTAGTTACACATTCTAGTTAAAGAGGTTGTATATTGTAAAGTGTAACCAAATCTTCTAGTGAAACCTTCCTTGTGAGGAAGAAGGGGAGACTAGGGGACTGTGCTCCGAACTTCCAGAAATAAATCTCGTGTCCATACACTCAAACAAATCGATATACAAACACACCTTTACGTTCACTGGTGAGACCGGTTACATCATCCTGTATTTACCGAATCCCTGTTCGATTGAGTTACAAAATCGAAAAAGCTAACAACAAGGTTGACTGTGTGTCCATTCACCCCTCTAAATACAAAGACCAATCCTAAAAATATGCTTTGGTTGATTAGCCAATAATAATCAAATGTTACATTATAAAATCAATTAATATTATCAACCCAGAGACTAGTTAAATAAAAATGAAAAAGATACTTATTTTGTTCATGGCAAACAAAGATGAAGATGAAAAAGATAAATATATTTATATAATTTTTGTAATAGAAAAGACATAAGACTAGTGTGCCCATTAAATATATAACTTGATGATTTAATTTAATTAGTTGGTGGTCAAATCATCGATCATTAGTCAAATTATCAACCACCTAATTAAAATTATGTTAATACAGCCAAAGAAGGTGCAATTCTTGAAAATAAAATATATAAATTTATAATATGAAACCTTTCATTATAACTAGTTTGTTTAACATAATTTCACATGGTATCATTTGACCAAAAGGTAACGTTCATGACTATACATAAAAAGAAAAATTTACAAAAGAAAAATGAGAGAAATATGTTAAATATAAAATATATAATATTAAATATAATACGTTTCTTCAACGGTAATTGAAAAGGAAACCAAGCATCAACCAACCAACGAACACAATATACAACAAAAAAAGATATTAAGGGAAATGAAAAAATAAAATAAAATAAAAGAGAGAGAGAGAGATCGCCTTATTCCACTCAAAAAAAGGGGAAAAAAAAGAAGGAAGAACAAATTTGAAAAACTGAATTAATACAATTAATTAACAAAAGCACATCTCTTTCTGATCTCTCCTTGGTTCCCAGTGAGCACACCTATCTTTCCCATCTTCACCATCGACTCCGCAAAGTCCTTGAAGAACGTCGACGACGACCCTTTCCCGCCGTTGATCTGACTCAGAATATAGTTCCTAGTCGCGCTGTCATCAAGAAGCGACTTGTCGGAGGTGAAGAGCCCTCTTCTCTTAGCCACGAGCGTGTAATAATCCAAGTCGAACGTCTCAAAGCTCCCAGGATCCATCTCGACTAGGGTCGTAGTGTCCGTAGCCGAGCATCGGCTCCTCAGACGAGCCGCGTAGTTAGGGTCCAATGAAGGGTCCGCATCGCCCCGGCCCGTGAAGTTGTAGAGACGGTTCGTGAAGCTCGAGCAGTGAGATGTGCCTATCGTGTGCCCACCTATATATATATTATATATACATATATATATATATATCAATATATCATAAAGTTACAAACTATAATAGATTTGTAATGGGCTGGTTTATAATGTAATGACGACGTACCTGAGAGGACTACAAGGTCCTTGGTGTTCAAACCCTTCGAGGCGAACGATGCGTTCAACTGAGTGAAGTTAAAGAAAGGCGCCGGGAGATTGAAGAGCACTTCCGTGGCGTTCGATACTCTCCCGTCTTTCCTTCCCAATGGTACTTGATAGTATGGCCCGTTCGTCTATATATATATATATATATATATATTATATCGGCATACAATTGAACTTAAATTAAATGCATATATATGTAATACTTAGGGTTTTAATTACCATAGAAACTGAGTCGCGAGCCACCAAGGCGACGATATCAGCGCAAGAAACGACGCCGGGGCACGCCTTCTCGAGGGCGGTTTTTATCCTATCGATCGATCCAAACCCTCGTAGGGATAGATTGGGAAACGATGTTTTCTCTGCCGGGTTGTTCGTCGTTGAGTTAAGTAGCACAGAACCATCACATCCCTGCCAAAAGGAAAAAAAAATGAATCTAAAAAATTAAATGATACTATTTATATTCTTTTATTTTATTCATGTAAGTTCAAAGATATGTTCGTTGTTTATGTTTGTACTCGAATGATTTCTTGACAATTTAAATTTAGACAATCGTTTTACTTATCTCTCTTACATCTGATTACTATATGATGCTTATGAATGGAGCTTTTTGTCCCTTTTAAACACAAAACACATGATAATCTCGACAATATATATGATGGTAAAGACAAACATATATTCTTTTAAATTAATTCCAATGCAATAATATATCTGTATAATATTATCAAACATACCCTAACAAAGCAATCATGGAAGTGCATTCTGAGTAGAGGGCCGGCGAGGCTCGGAGCTCTAGAAAGGATAATCGACATTTCCCGCTTAATGATCTCCTCGACAGACGGGCATGTCTTCTTGTAATACCCGAAATCCAAGCCTTGGGAGTTGCAGGCGTTGAGAATGGCTAGAAAAACTATGAATGCAAGAAAGTTTCTTGTTATAACAGCCATGGCTTACAGTTATTTCAGGTTTATTGTTTGCCTGGCTGTTTAATGTTATATCTGAATGAGAGCTATATATATATATATATATATAGTAGTGTTTGAGGGTTTTTTAAAATAGAGGATTCGTTGCACAATTGCTTTCACCATTTGATTCAGTGATCTGTCCTTCGATTTGTCTGGTTGACGTTTATTATTTTATTACTGGCCATGACTGTTTAGGGTTTTAGTGCGTAAGGAGGACAGACTAAGGATGCATGCTTGTCCGTAATTTACTAGAGGTTTAGCTGGATAAGGGAGAAGCTAACATGCAAATTATTCCCACCCAATGATGGAGTAATCGTGAAATATTAGTTTCAATACAATTATATTATATATATATCGGCAAAATTATAATTATAGGTCACTAAGTATGCTTGTTTTCGTTTTTGGGTCACTATGTTTGATAATTGCAAAAGTAGTTCACTAACTTTGTATGTCAAAATAATTTTGGGTTATGTTTTCAATTTTGGGTCACTAAGTATATATTTTTCGATTTTGGGTCATTAAGTATCAATTTTTCAATTTTAGGTCACTCATTTGGCTTATTAAAAATTGACCCAAAATTGAAAAATTGATACTTAGTGACTCAAAATCAAAAAATATATACTTAGTGACCAAAAATTGAAAACATAACCCAAAATTGTTTTGACATACAAAGTTAGTGACCTACTTTTGCAATTATCAAACAAGTGACCCAAAAACGAAAACATGTATACTTAGTGACCCAATTTCATAATATATATATATATATATATATATATATATATATATATATATATATAAAAGAGAGAATTTTATGTTTATGAGTTGTGACCCTTTGAACGACTAAGGATAATCATAATACGACTAAATTTAAATATATTTTTGGCCGATTTATCTCACGATTATGTCACGGTTGCTTTCTTTTTTTTAGGTTTTGTATGTAAAAGATAGAATATAATAACAAAATACCCAATTCAAGATCAAATTTTAAAAGCAAAAACCCCGAAAATCCTCGAAATAGATTATTATTATTATTGGAAGACCTTCAACAAAACCATCAATTATCAAACTAACTAGTATTGCTTTCGAGAGATATTCCTTCAAGTATCGTCCAAAAAATAAGCTGAGAATACGATCGATCCTTTTAATAAACATGGCCTAGTAAAGATCAAATATAGGCTTTCAATGATGGGAAGTTATATTCTTATAACTATTTATCCTCTTTAATTAGTTATCAGCTTTTATCTAATATGTATCATTATTTCATGAAAGCAACACTGTTTTCGAATCGTATTATATTAAGGAACACGTACATCTAACAACGGTATATACAACGAAAGTTAGTATGCATATTTTTTGTTTATTTAATTGATGTAATTAATATAGATGGACAAAAATAACAAATCTATGTAGTTGTCCACTAGTTGAAATTATTAAAAGCCAATTTAGAAAAAAGAAACAAGAAAAATTTAATTTTCATATTTAAGATATTATAGTTACATTAGTTATTTTATTGAAATAAATAATCCCTTATTGCCGTAGATAACGCAGCCCCATATGCCATCATCCCTTTCCATGAAATACGCAAATCCTTTACGCTTACTAAATTAATAATTTACCAAAACTACATTACTTAACATGTTACTTCCTAGAAATAAATAATATCAAAGACATGACAAGCATATCTCACTAACTATCTAATAAGATATTGAAATACTCAGTCGAAGTGTCCATTTGTCACTACTTCATAAATTATACGGTTCAACTTTCAAACATATTATTGATTGGCCTCATTACAATAGAAAGTCATTATATAAATAATGTGTGTGTGTGTCTGTCGGCCGAGCCAGGAAGAAATATCAAGACTTGGGAAATTAATATATATTAATAATTATAAATTTTAGGGTTGTGTTTAAATCTTACCTTTTTACTATTTATAATGTTGGGATTTATCTTATCACTAATATATTTCGGGAAATTCTATTAACACCCCCTATATTACTATTTATCACCCCTTCCATGAAATAAATAATCCCTTATTTTATTGAAGATATTTAAGAAAAATTTATTGCCGTAGATAACGCAGCCCCATATGCCATCATCCCTTTCCATGAAATACGCAAATCCTTTACGCTTACTAAATTAATAATTTACCAAAACTACATTACTTAACATGTTACTTCCTAGAAATAAATAATATCAAAGACATGACAAGCATATCTCACTAACTATCTAATAAGATATTGAAATACTCAGTCGAAGTGTCCATTTGTCACTACTTCATAAATTATACGGTTCAACTTTCAAACATATTATTGATTGGCCTCATTACAATAGAAAGTCATTATATAAATAATGTGTGTGTGTGTCTGTCGGCCGAGCCAGGAAGAAATATCAAGACTTGGGAAATTAATATATATTAATAATTATAAATTTTAGGGTTGTGTTTAAATCTTACCTTTTTACTATTTATAATGTTGGGATTTATCTTATCACTAATATATTTCGGGAAATTCTATTAACACCCCCTATATTACTATTTATCACCCCCCCCCCCCCCTATTCATTATCTATCATACTTTATTTATTACTCTTTTCTAACTTCATTTATTACTTATATTATCTCAGCTCTTTATTATATATAAATTGAAAACGAGAATATAGATATATATTTATTATATATCTTTTTAATTTTTTTTTAGGTTGGCTTTGTATTGATGATTTTCATTTCTTTTTGTGGGTTTAGAACTTTACATATAAATATATATGTTATTACTATAGAAAAACTCCATATAAGAAAAACAGTAATTTATATAATTTGCTTGTTACCGTATTTACTAAAGGAATAAAGAAATGGTGGTTTTCATTTCTATTTGTATAAATAATATGAAATGTCCATATTATATGAATTTTATTAATATTTTTATTTTAAAAATATTAATTCTAAACTACTTATAAAAATGTAAATTAAAATATAAAAATAAATTAAAAATTAAAACTGGCATTGAATCAAATATTGAATCAGACTGTATTAAATATGCAATAAATTAACCAATTAATGCTTGTTAAAATTATCTGAAATTTGCAAACATTAGTTACTTTTTACAAATTTTAGGTATTTTTCACCCCCTAGAGGGGTGTATATAGTAGTTTCTCAATGCAAATAGTCTTTATTAAAGCATAGTTTTCTAGATATCATTGCACCGACCGTATTAGATTAATATAATTTCAATAACGTGTCAGTTAATCATTAACATTCTTAACAACTACATTTCTATAATTTTATAAGATTAATTGCAAATGTAATGATTTGTTAAAATTGATCAAAATAAGTAAGAATTTAATACATTTTTGAGGCTTTGACTTCTGATCAAAACTTGAACGGCTTTGCATTATTATCTGATTTTGCTCTGGCAATTGGAGAATTGAACTGGCAACTTATCCACGAGCTAATTGATCAGAAAAGCCAAAGTTACGTATTTTATTCATTTCCAATATATTAATGTTCGCATATTTAACTGCTCACGTTAATCACACCTAATTCTTTTGTATTATCTGCAATAACAAATAAACTCAGTAACAAATCTTATTTAAAAAATGTTGATGCTTTGGTTGTTTCGTGGTTGACTTGCTCACCTATATAATTAAATTATATTAAATTGGCTTTCCCTTTCTCTCCCACGTAGGATTTCTTCAACAAAGTAGCAATGAGCTAATGATACTTAGCCAATCAGACAGCTAGGAGATATATTAGATTCGATGATATAATTTGATATTACGTTCAAGAAATCATAATTTGATCTCTCTCTCTCTCTCTCTATATATATATATATAAATATATATTGAATTGGTTTTACTATGATTGATGTTGCAATAAATTTGAACATATTATTTCATGTGCGATAAGATTTAGAGTCCCAATATAGCCCTCTTAAGTGTAGTCCCATTACATGAACTCTCACGATCCAAGATTACTTTGCTCAATGTTCGTCAAGTACTATTGTGGTTAAAAGAAAACATTAAATTAAAATTATTTTTTGTAAAGCCATAAACCCTATGAAATATGGGTAAAATCCACGCCAACTGCAATAGCCTGCTAACCACAGTGGGAGGTAATAAGTCACCCCTAAACAAGCCTTGTGCGACAAGCTCGTGTAAAATCAGGGTGGTATATAAATGGGTTAGCTTTAACAAACTCGTAGAGTGTCCATAGATAAATATTTGGCAAGCCTATTTCGTTATAGGAATAAGAATCGAACGCAAGACATTCTCTTTGTAGTAAGGATGGTTTTACCACAGAACCACCACATCTCTTTTGAAGTACCTTAGGGTTAGAAGTTCACAGAGTAGTCTTTCTACTTGGGGCAAAGTAATTTTGTTATTTCACAGTTTGGATGGTTGAGAGTAAAATATGCAGATCAAAGTAGGGCTACTAGACATAAACTTAATTACTCAAGAAATCAAGGATGCTCATGTTAAATGAAGCAAGGGATTTCCATGAGCTACAAATTAGGGATATATTTGGGCATAAAAAGGCTGCTTATGTTAAATGAAAAAGTAACTTAAATTTAAAAAAAAAAAAAAAAAAAAAAACATGAAGTGGGCTGCTTATGTTACTTGGATATGTTTGAGCATCCTATAGAGAACTCCATAGATAGCCCATGAGTTTTTTTTCTTTTTTTTTTGTTACAAATGACTTATTCTTTGTTTGTCTGTTTTCAACTTGTCAATAATCACATTATCTTACCGAGAATGGAATGTGATATTTAACTTGTAAATATGATTCTCTAGCGTTTGATCTTGCTTATTACTATTACATATCGTTTAGAACCCTCTCAAAGCAAGATCAAATTAAGCAATAAGCATTAAATAGAGTAAAAAAAAAAATTGATGATAATTAAATTTCACACATTCATCAAGCACGAACGAGCATTATTACAACTCCATATGCTCAACAACAGCATAAACCAAACCAACTCAAATGACAAACACATCCCATTCTCAAGTTATTACAACAACACACACATGAACAGACAACTTATTTTGAACTCCTTAAAAAGACCCTCTTTTTTTTTCAGTTGAGGAGAAGGTAAGCATCCACCAAGGTGGCGACGGTGATGGCGAGAGGAACATAGAGGATCGGCGGTGGAGTGAGCAGAGAAACTCTCTCGAAGGCAATCAGCCACTTGGCCTCACCATCGGCGACCGTTAGGGTTGCTTGGAAACTCTTGTACAGTTGCAAAACATCTCCTTCTATGATGGCGAACGTAATGGATTTCGCATCGTCGTCTATTGCGGTGATTTTCACCTTCCCACTTACCGAAATTCCACCTGATGAGACGAAGTAATATATATGAGTAAATGGTGCATTTGTATATATCTATGTGCATTCTTTTCAAATGCTAGAAAAAAAAAATTAAATAACTATGTACTCATTATTACCTATGACATAATTTAGCAGAACCACACACCCCACAGTCCCTTCTTGGCCTTCGATTATTTGGGCATCTTTGAAACCTGCCGGAAAATCTTAACGAGCTCGGGGAGGTTGAATTTGAAGAAGTTGAAGAATTTATCAGATGGGCAAGTTATTGGAGCAGTGGCATTTAGGGTTTCTGCTGTAAGACTTGCCATTGAAGATCAAGAAAAGCTACTGAAGGTTGATGAAAAGAGTGATGTTTCTTTTTGTCTTGGTGCTCTTGATCATTTGATGCCATGTGTTTGAGTTATTTATAGTTAGTGTTGAATGACCGCCTGACCGAAAAGCTTAAGCTTAAGAGAAGTGTATCTTTACATATTTTATTTCCAACAAGCTTAAGCTTACGAGAGTGTATCATATTTTAATTTTATATATTTTATTTCCGATGTTCAGCACGCTCCTTCACGTCTAGATTGATTTTCTTCATATCTAGCGTTAGACATGTGTAATTTTCTTAAATGGGTGGTTATGATTATTCGTACACGGCCTCGTTCTGATATCATATTGAATGACTACTTTATCTAAAAGTTTAAGATTGAAAGAAGTGTATGATAATTTAATTTTATATAGTTTATTTTTAAACCGTTAAAGTATCATGTAATAATAAATTGTTGACCGACAGTGTAAGCGTAAGTGACTGGCCAACAAAATCTTGATGGGCTTGCGAAAATTCTTACAAAATCTTAGTAGATAACATTTTTTATATATATTTTTTTATTCTTAGTCGCAATCCTACTTCGATAGAGATTTACATTTCTATTTTTTACAGGGAGATAATAGCAATCTATTTAAAAAAAAAAAAAACTTATCCATATAATATTTAGTCTATCTACAGGGAGTTCATGCGATATCCATAAAAAAAAACTTGACAATTACACTTAGAACAAACTGATATCAGAACACTTCAAATATTCAATTACGTGACATAAAGTTCATGTGACTGATATAACTTAATAATTTGTAAACATGTCATAAATGGGACTGTCATATCATTTTCTAAAAGCTCTGTTGACCTTTTTGGTCTTATGTAATTAAGAGTTTTGATGATTCCATGTAATTAGAAGCAATAAAGTCTATAACCTAAGTAATTCGAATGTAATGTTGATACATGTTTAAGTAGGTGAAAATATTCGATACAATGCTCTTTAACGTTGTCTATATTTATGGTATCGAATATGTGATTTTGTGCTTAACTGTTATATCATTGAAATCACTGAAATTCCATTGATATCTTGCTCGTAACATAGGAATATCATCATGAGATATATATGGAAAGTCGTTATGCTCTATATGGAATATATGGAAAGTAGTCCTTGATAAGATGTATGTCGCACTGTGCTTATATATGGAAATTCCGTGTGCTTTATATATGGAATATCATTCTGTGACATACATGGAAATCTGTTGTGCTATATATGGAAAATCTGTTACTCGATTGGAACTATATATGGAATATTCTGATCTGATTGAGATCTCCCTACATGGAAAGATATGCACCGATTTGACTTTAGATGAAATCACCTATGTATGGTAAATTATTCCCTGAGATGAAATCTGTGAATATATATGGAAATGAATCATGCTAATTGATCTTATGACCGTTGTGATATTATATGTTTGGCATGATTAAGATAATGTTGATTCTCGATAAATGCATGGATTGTGTGCCGAATTGGTATATTATTTGAAACTAACTTTCCATGTGAAGTGTTGACCATTCGATGCATATATAAAGAACAACACTTAGAATATCGAGTTTAAGACAGAGAGTGCAGAAGAAACAAATTTCATATAGCTGAGCGTACACTTGCGATCTTATTCTGCTATCGAGCTTCACTGGTGATATCCTTCTGCCGTTGAGCTTACACTTGTGAATCCGAGAGATACCATAGTAATTCCACCCTTTGAAACCATCTATTCTGTCTTCGGACTTGTGATTACACAAGGAAGCAAGAGTGAAGTGTGCCTGCACGTGAAGGGAAGGATCGGTGTATTCGGGGGCCCTTCGGAAGCGAGCTATGTCCAGTCGGGGAGTGGTGATTCCCAGGGAAACGACGTGGAACGAAACTCGGCGTGAGGCAACCTAGCTGCGGACTAGTATTCATTCCTGTTTCGGTTGTGTAAAGGGCTGTCGATCATTATTGTAACCAACTACGGTGACCAACTACGGTAACACAATAGTGATTGATTTAACTCTTGAGGAGCAAACCTCAAGGAGAGGATTAAACCCCAATTGGGGATATAACCTCTATAAAAATCTCTGTCTCACTTTACTTTTTCAGTCATTTACATTTCTGTGAGACATAGTCAAAAACCTTTTTAAAACCAAGGAGATAACTCCAGAAACGATTTCAAGGTTTCAAAGTGATCACGTAGATACTTAATCGTTCCTAGGATATATCTTAGAGATTGCATTGTTATCACGTTTTTCAAAGAAAAGGTTTTGGAAAGAAGAAGCATAATTTTTATAAACCTAATTCTCCCCCCCTCTTAGGCATATTTTGAACTTCATTTGGTATCAGAGCCAGGTTACTCATACGACAGGCCTAACAAGCCTGAGTAAAAGATCTAATGGCTTCTTCGAGTTTTGATGTATTTGCAGAGGGACAATCTCACGCTAGGCCGCCACTCTTTGATGGGACCAACTACGCTGTTTGGAAGAACCGTATGAAGGAATTTATTTTGGCCATCAGCTTTGATCTATGGGAGATAATCACCACCGGTCCCTATACACCATTAAAGCAAGATGGAACCTCAAAGAAAACTCTTGAGTACTCAGCAGAGGACAAGCGTGGAATCTCACTGAATGCGAAGGCTAAAAATATGATTGCTTGCGCACTTACGAAGGAAGAATACAATCGTGTGAGTTCATGTGTTTCCGCCAAAGATATGTGGGAGATGCTCCAAGTTACTCATGAGGGAACCACTCGGGTCGTACAAGAAAGAATAGCGCTTCTCACTCATCAATATGAATTATTCACAATGGAAGCCGATGAAACCATAAGCCACATGTATGCAAGATTCATGACCATCATCAATCAAATGTTCTCCCTCGGCAAGGTTATTCCCGACAATGAGAAGGTCAGAAAAATTCTGAGATCACTTCCAAGAGAATGGAATGCCAAAGTGACTGCCATCTATGAAGCTAAGGATCTGGACAACTTGTCTATCGTCGAACTAATTGGATCTCTTACCTCATACGAAATGACTCAAGCTTCGCTAGAGGAAAAGACACAAGTCAGAAATAAAAAATCCATTGCCTTCACCATTGAACAAGTAGAAGCTGATTCCGATGGCGATGATGAAGAAGAGGAGGATATGATGAAGGAACTTGCTATGCTGACTAAGAGATTTGAGAAGTTCCGACAAAGAAGAAAATTCAGAGGGAATTTCAACAGATTCCAGCAGAATGGCAAGGGAATATCCTCGTCTGGAGACAACGTACAGAAATGCTTCAGATGTAACAAGCCAGACCACTTTGGTCAGAACTGTCCATTAGCAGATAATGATAAGAAGGCAAAGAAACAGAAGGCCATGGTGACTAACTGGGAAGATTCCGGGAACGAGCAAACTGATGATGTAAACCTCGCTTACATGGCTGATGACGATCAGGTATCTTCCTCATCCACCATTAAAAAGATCAATATCTTAAATGATTTATATGCTAACATGGATGATCATCACGACAATGCTTCCTCGGATTTTGAAATAGACGAGAGTAAGGAAGAGTTGTGTGAGATAATTCAGGTTGCGGATGAAAAGATTAAGTCGTTTAAGTCGCTAACAAAGAAACTGAGAAAACAACGAGATGACTTAGCGAGAGAGAAACATCAGGCTGAGCTAGAGATTGCATGCTTAAAGAGTGAGATAGATTCTATTAAGAAAGAAAGAGTTGCATGTAAATGTGAGGAACTTGAGAGGAACAATAGTGATATGTCTAGAGATATCATTGCACTTAGGCTTTCCTTAGAAGAAAAAGAGTACACTGTCAGTAGATTTCTTGAAGGAAAACAGAGCCTAGATATGTTATTAAATATTCCTAGACATGCTGAGAGAACAGGGATAGGATATTCCATGGAAGAAAAATAGGTTCCAGTTGCTGTTCCAAAATGTTTCTCGTGTGGTCGCAATGGTCATTATTCATACAACTGTTTCTTGAAAAGAGCTGATAAGTCTAAATATGTTTGGAGACCAAAAAAGATTCATGAGAGTATTCCATTACATGCTGGTCAAAAGATATCCATGAGATCACATTCTGTGATGAATGATATATCATATGTCAACAGGAGTTACTTTGCAACTAACGTGTTAGGACCCAACAGAATTGGGTACCTCAGAAAAGTATTAATCCCTGCAGGTACAAAGAAGAAATTCCAGCAAGAGAAACATGTGGTACCTCGACAGTGGGTGTTCCCGCCATAAGACATGTGATATCAGTAAGTTCGTGTCGTTAAAAGCGTCTGATGGAGGATATGTGTCATACGCTGACAACACGAAAGCTAAGATCATTGGTGTCGGCACTGTTGGTAACTTGTTAAATACCACTATTAATGATGTTTGGTTAGTTAAAAATCTAGAGCACAACTTGATAAGCATTAGTCAATTATGCGACAAAAGTTATTCAGTTACTTTTGAAAATGATAAGTGCTTAGTTAAGGAAGGTAGCAATGTTATTTTGAGTGCATCCCGACATGGTAACATTTATTGCATTACTCTTGATGATATCACTAACCAGAATGTCAAGTGTCTAGCAGTCACGCAGGATATCACATGGTTATGGCACAGACGCCTCGGACATGCAAACATGAAACTGATATCTCACATAACCGATAAGGAATTAGTACGGGGCGTTCCAACTATGAAATTTACCAAGGACAAAACATGTCGTGCATGTCAAATGGGTAAGCAGACTAAGTCATCCTTCAAGGTAAAGAATGTGGTATCTACCTCCAGACCCTTGGAACTACTTCATCTTGACCTTTTTGGTCCCGTTCAAACTATGTCACTACGAGGTAAACGATACGCCTTTGTTATTGTGGATGATTACTCTAGGTATACATGGGTATTATTTCTTGCACATAAGAATGAAGCACTAGAGAACTTTGCATCATTATTGAAGAAACTTGAGAATGAACAAGGGAAGAATGCATGCAAGTAGACTAACGGGTCGAACCATGCTGAAGAATAGATATAGCTATTATAGCACTGCATGTTATGGTGTTTTTCTTAGGCCTATATTGAAAAAGACTCCCTACGAACTTTGGAACGGTAGAATTCCTAATATAGGTTATTTCCATGTGTTTGGGTGCAAATGTTTTATTTTAAATGATAGGGATAAAAGAGAAAAGTTTGATTCCAAGGTAGACGAAGGGATATTTCTAGGTTACAGTCTTCATTCCAAAGCTTATCGCGTATATAATAAACGGAAGATGACTGTTCAAGAGTCAATTCATGTTACTTTTGATGAGATTCCTACCGCAGATGCTACTAATGAGGAAGGTATAGATTTGCCTCTTGCAGATTTACAGGTTACTGATGGAACTAAGGACGAAATTCCAAAGGAAGAAAATGCTGAAGCAATGGAACCAGAAGTTCCAAATGAGAATCATCACAGAAAATTTAAGCATGCTTCCAGTCATCCAACTGATCAAATTATAGACAATATCACTTCTGGAATCAAGACTAGAGCAACTGCACGCAACCAAGTTACAGAGGAATCACATAATGCACTGCTATCCATGGTGGAACCACGGACTATCAATGAAGCTCTCAGTGAGGAATCATGGATTATTGCTATGAAAGAAGAGCTATCACAATTCGAAAAGAGCCAAGTGTGGACCCTTGTAGAGAGACCAGATGGAAAGTCAGTAATTGGAACGAAATGGGTATTCCGCTACAAACTGGACGAAAACGGTAAGATCACTAGAAACAAAGCAAGGTTAGTTGCAAAAGGTTATTTCCAAAAAGAAGGTATAGATTACGAAGAAATTTTTGCTCCTGTTGCTAGATTATAATCCATACGCATCTTACTTGCATATGCATGCTTTAAAAAGTTCAAACTTTTTCAAATGGACGTAAAAAGCGCCTTTTTAAATGGTTTTATAAACGAGGAAGTTTATGTCGAGCAACCCCCTGGTTTCGTAAAAGAAGAGTTTTCAAATCATGTTTTTAAATTGAATAAAGCTTTATATGGTTTGAAACATGCTCCTAGGGCATGGTATGATAGACTTAGTAAGTTTTTGATACACATGAGATTTACTACTGGAACTATCGATAACACCTTGTTTATCAAATATCGTGGAGATCACATGCTGTTAGTACAAATTTATGTTGATGATATTATCTTTGGAAGTACTAACAATCTACTTTGTTAGGATTTTTCTAAGTCTATGCAGCAAGAATTCGAAATGAGCCTAATGGGAGAACTTAACTACTTTCTGGGATTGCAAATTAAGCAGCTTGATACTGGAACCTTCATATCCCAGACAAAGTACACTAAGGAATTGCTGGTAAAATTCGGGATGAGTGATTCCAAGGTACTTCCAACTCCCATGCATCAGACCACAAAAATTGATAGCGACGAATCAGGTACACATGTCGATCAAACAAAATATCGAGGTATGATCGGAAGCTTACTTTATTTAACTGCAAGTAGACCCGATATTATGTTTTCTGTTGGTCTGTGCTCTCGTTACCAATCGAATCCTAAGGAATCTCATTTGACTGCTGTCAAGAGGATACTTAGATATTTGAAAGGTACTGTTAATTTAGGACTTTGGTATCCCAATACTAAAGAATTCCCATTAATGGGTTATTCAGATGCTGACTTCGCTGGTTCTAGGGAAGATAGGAAAAGTACAAGTGGAACTTGCCAATTACTTGAACATTCCCTTGTGACTTGGTCTAGTAGAAAGCAAAATGCTGTCGCCCTTTCCACAACCGAAGCTGAATACATGGCCTTAGGAAGTTGTTGTCAACAGTTACTCTGGATGAAACAAACCCTTAGTGATTATGGGTTAGGTTACGATAAAATTCCTACATTCTGTGATAGTACTAGTGCCATTAGTATCACTAAGAATCCCGTCCATCATTCTCAAACTAAGCATATAGAGGTCAAACATCACTTCATTCGAGATCATGTCCAGAAAGGGAATATCAGTGTGGAATTCGTAGGAACTGATGATCAGCTAGCTGATATCTTTACTAAGCCTCTCATTGAAAGCAGATTCTGTGGTATCCGTGATCGACTGGGAATCATCGAGCTAAACCAGGAAAGATAACTTGCTACTTCCAGCAGTTATTCTAGAAATCTTAGGATTCCTATGTCTATTGATATTTTGGCTAAGATCCTTCAATATGTTATTCTGAGATCTTGTTCATATTTCGTAAATTATTTCAAGATCTTGTTCTTACTTTGAAAATTATTCTGAGGTCTTGCTCTTGTTGGAACCCAAACTATTTAGGAAAGTAGTATCCAGAAGATCCCATTCTTATTCCATTTCGATGAGCCTGATTTTTGCTGAGATATCATTTATGATCATTCTTTTCCTGGTAGTTCCAATCGTTCGGTTATAAGAGTTGATTGTCCACTCTCTTTTGAACCTCACTTTCAAAATTCAGAATTCAAATTTCTTCTGATATTTTGTGTGCGACGACTTGTCACATCAAAACTGTCAAGAGATCACTATCTTCTTCACCCTATTTCTGACTCAAATCCCCATCTTCGAAAACTTCAGAGTCCTAAAATGGTGGAAATTGCTGATGCTGAAGCGGATCAAGAAAGAAGTGAAAAGATATCTGCCCGACGAGTTGATATAATCCAAGTTTTTTTTATTGGCTCTGATAAGGTACTTCCATACGGAATGCTGTCAACCTACATGTTTGAGCTGGAAGGAATCACATTGCCACCATGCTGGAAGATCTTGAAAAATATTATGTGGATGTGATCACACTAAAGCGAATTAGAATAACATCACGAAGGTGTTGAAGAAATCCGTCTCATCTAAATCTGTCAAATCCGATGATAGTAATTTCAGCATTTCAGAGCGTTTCCGCAAGTTATTCCATCCTTAGTCTCGTTCTCTTTCAGTTCTCTCCAACTAAGCTTCCATTTTCAGCCTTGAAACTCCTGGTACCACCCCTTTTTATGTTGAAGGGGGAGAAATTGGGTAATTAATGTCTAAGGACCTGTCACTTAGTATATTCACTTAGTATATTTCGCTTGCTTTGGTTTAGGTCACTATGGGGCCAAGTTATCTGTTAGGAACATCTGTTGATATATATCTCAGGTTGCCTGTTATAACCCTGCTCTGCTGATTGATAACTATCGATGCTTAACTGTTTGCTGATGATATATCTCGATAGTTATCTGGTACTTGATTTTGATATCCGCTATTTAGGCAGGGGGAGAAAATGATATTTTCTGGTAACTTCTGAATTCCATATGTGATACATGTGATATCTTGGTGACATTACTATTGAAACGTGACATGTTACATGTGATATCTGGATACTTTGGTTATTGGAACGTAACTTGTTACATATGATATCTGCATGCGTTGACTATTGGAATGTGATATGCTGCATGAGATATCTGCACTTAGACATGGGGAGCATACATGTTTTGACTTGAGAACTTGATATATTATATGCTCTACTTGTGATCATACTTAAACATGTTATGCGCTTCATATGATTAAATGTTCGAATATGCTTATGTGCTTAAGTGGTACATTAATTACTTGTCATCATAAAAAATGGGGAGAATGTTGACCTTTTTGGTCTTATGTGATTAAGAGTTTTGATGATTCCATGTAATTAGAAGCAATAAAGTCTATAACTTAAGTAATTCGAATGTAATGTTGATACATGTTTAAGTAGGTGAAAATATTCGATACAATGCTCTTTAACGTTGTCTATATTTATGGTATCGAATATGTGATTTTGTGCTTAACTGTTATATCATTGAAATCACTGAAATTCCATTGATATCTTGCTCGTAACATAGGAATATCATCATGAGATATATATGGAAAGTCGTTATGCTCTATATGGAATATATGGAAAGTAGTCCTTGATAAGATGTATGTCGCACTGTGCTTATATATGGAAATTCCGTGTGCTTTATATATGGAATATCATTCTGTGACATACATGGAAATCTGTTGTGCTATATATGGAAAATCTGTTACTCGATTGGAACTATATATGGAATATTCTGATCTGATTGAGATCTCCCTACATGGAAAGATATGCACCGATTTGACTTTAGATGAAATCACCTATGTATGGTAAATTATTCCCTGAGATGAAATCTGTGAATATATATGGAAATGAATCATGCTAATTGATCTTATGACCGTTGTGATATTATATGTTTGGCATGATTAAGATAATGTTGATTCTCGATAAATGCATGGATTGTGTGCCGAATTGGTATATTATTTGAAACTAACTTTCCATGTGAAGTGTTGACCATTCGATGCATATATAAAGAACAACACTTAGAATATCGAGTTTAAGACAGAGAGTGCAGAAGAAACGAATTTCATATAGCTGAGCGTACACTTGCGATCTTATTCTGCTATCGAGCTTCCACTGGTGATATCTTTCAGCCGTTGAGCTTACACTTGTGAATCCGAGAGATACCATAGTAATTCCATCCTTTGAAACCATCTATTCTGTCTTCGGACTTGTGATTACACAAGGAAGCAAGAGTGAAGTGTGCCTGCACGTGAAGAGAAGGATCGGTGTATCCGGGGCCCTTCGGGAGCGAGTTGTGTCCAGTCGGGGAGTGGTGATTCCCAGGGAAACGACGTGGAACGAAACTCGGCGTGAGGCAACCTAGCTGCGAACTAGTATTCATTCCTGTTTCGGTTGTGTAAAGGGCTGTCGATCATTATTGTAACCAACTACGGTGACCAACTACGGTAATACAATAGTGATTGATTTAACTCTTGAGGAGCAAACCTCAAGGAGAGGATTAAACCCCAATTGGGGATATAACCTCTATAAAAATCTCTGTCTCACTTTACTTTTTCAGTCATTTACATTTCTGTGAGACATAGCCAAAAACCTTTTTAAAACCAAGGAGATAACTCCAGAAACGATTTCAAGGTTTCAAAGTGATCACGTAGATACTTAATCGTTCCTAGGATATATCTTAGAGATTGCATTGTTATCACGTTTTTCAAAGAAAAAGTTTTTGAAAGAAGAAGCATAATTTTTATAAGCCTAATTCACCCCCTCTTAGACATATTTTGAACTTCAAGCTCGATAGTTATAAACAAAATCGAACTTATCATGATGTAATGATAAAGCTTAATAGTTATTTTCCTAAGCTAATCACTTTATAGGTCTTATTCACTACAAACATGTTTTTTTTTTCTTCCATTTTGGAAAGTATATTCCTGAAGTAGAAAGTATATATTTGACCAAGTATGGATAATTATAATAGGTAGATCAAATCTTGCCAACATATACATACATCTAAATAATTAGATATTGCTACCTGTCAAAAGCATCAAATCCTATATGAAACAATATTCTATTATAGTAGTTGAGAAGTTTCATTTATTAAAATTTATTACAGATATCCAATAATGGCAGTTGTTTTATTATAAAATCCATGCATTATTGCATGTAACATGAAACACGGTTTGCTCGATTCAACTATATTAGTTGAATAATCAATCTGAGTAGCTAAAGCTTTGGCCCATGTACCATAATTCAGCATTAGTAAAAATAATTAAGTTTTAGATATTAAATTAACTCCCTGGCAAAGTAAAACCCTGCTGTTTGGTTGGGAGAATGTGTTTAGATGATATTAGTTTTAGTTGGGTTTAGATAATGGGGATATGAGTTTTTGGGATGCTTGATTGGTGGATTTAAATAATGACGTCTAATAGGTTTGGTAGATGAATTTATATGGTATTATATTTAATTAAATTAAATTACAATCTTACCCTTTTTTAAAAAAAAAAAATTATAAATGAAGGTTAAAATTTGTAAAATAGGTATGGGATTAGATAAATGGACGGAGAGGGCTGATTTAGTTAATACTTTATTGGGGAATTAACAAGGCATTAAATAAATTCTATCATTAAATAAACACTCCAACCAAACACTGCATAAATTAAATCTAACCCCTCTAATTCCCCCTAAATCATTGTAACAATTATGCTTGGTGAACAAGCTGAGCTTCAACTGTGTTATGTGTAGGACATAATTTTTGTTTTTGCTTTCAAAATCCAAAGTTGATCTCAAATTTTCGCAAGCCCATGATTTTGCAAATTTTTTAAAACCTAATTTTCATTTTTATTGCTTGTTAGAAGGTTTCCTCGTAGTCCCCGCACTTCCACTAACTTCGATCGGAAGTCAATCTGAACCTCACCGTCCCCTATGGAGCGACATTGACTTCTAGTGGGACTAATTCATGACCTATGTGTCCCGTCCCAAGTTCACATAAACTACGATAATTAAAAGTCTAAACGGATATGGACCCATAACCTTTAGAGATATCATGATCTGACCACTTCACTTATTCCTTCCAACAAAATCTTCTTTTCATTGAAACATTGAGAATGTAAGAATAGAACTACTACATTCATTTCGCACACTATGGCATCGATCTTCATTACGTATTATTACAATAACTTACTCAATATATCAAGTTGATGAATATATAGAAAACCCCATAGAAAAAGAGAAAAAGCACACACACACACACAGAGACAATTCACAGTTTAAATCTTTTTAATTTGCAAGAATGTAAGCATCCACGAGAGTGCAGAGGGTAGATGCGACAGAGCCATAAAGATCTGGCGACGGGGCGAGCTCAGAAGATTTCTCGTACGTAAATGTCCACGTGGCCTCACCGTCGGCAACTGTAAGAGCCGCCGTGAAACTCTTGTACAGTTGAAGAACATCCGATCCATCCATGGCTGCCAATGTAATGGACTTCCCAACATCGTCTATGGCATCGATTCTCACCTTCACCGTTTGTTCAACGACTCCTATTATTAAGAAATCGAGGGCTTCATCTTAAAACCAATTGGTTTTAGGATGAAGCCCTCGATTTCTTAATATGGTATCAGAGCGGGTTCGATCTTTGCTCACCGTCACCCGATTTATATGTCCACGTGTTAGGCCTTGAATCGCGCCACACGTGAGGGGGCGTGTTGAGAGTATTTGTCCCATATCGGGAAATTATCTTCACCCGACTCAATATATATATCAAGAGGCCTCTCCTCCTATCACCAATTGGTTTTAGGATGAAGCCCTCGATTTCTTAATCACCAATTGGTTTTAGGATGAAGCCCTCGATTTCTTAATACGAGGGCTTCATCCTAAAACCAATTGGTGATAGGTGAAGAGCCTCTTCAATATATAAGGTGAGTCGGGTGAGGAGAATTATCCGAGGTGGGATATAATAGAAATCTCAACACCTATACCTATTTATGTGTGTGTGTGTGTGTGGACATAAAATTTAAAGTATGCCATGTGATGAAAAGTATTAAGCTTGATATGTTTTCTTGAAACTTAGTAATATTATTTGTCTCACCTAAGACATAAGTAATGAGCATCACACAACCTACGGCCCCTTCTTGTCCTTCGAGGATTTGAATGTCTTTATAAGCTGCCGGAAATATATTCACGATTTCATGAAGTCGGAATTTGAAGAAATCGAAAAACTTATCGGATGGGCTTATTATTGGAGTGGTGGCAACTAGGGTTTCGATAAGACTTGCCATGGAAGAAAATATGTATTGAGAGATAAAACTATTCTTATTTGCTATGTAATTTGTTGTTAATTGTGTTCTTAATTTATAGGGAAAGTAGTTGGGAGAGATTTACTATTCTAATACTATTTAAAAAGGGGTTGAAATTCAAACTCACGATTGTTAATACTATCTAATGGCCATTATTCTATTTCAGACGTTGTAAGCAGTTACATTCATTGGAAGCGTATTACAACTGTAGGCCGACGTGGCATGATTAGTAAACTCAATAGAAAATCAATTGAATCTGTCAAAGTATGCAACATGTACGGTTGCCACGTCATCAGAAATGGTCGAAATCTTTTGTGTTAGAAATTTCGAAAATTGAAAAGTTTCTGCATTGTAAATCTTTAATTACGTTGAAAGTTATTATTTTTCGGCGTATTAACTTACAAAAACGATACACGAGAGACATTTAATAAATATCGCACTCACTAATCACATAATATTACATCTTTTGTCCTCGCCCCAAAAATAGATAATACTAATTATAAAAAAATTACTTTTACAAAATGAATTAGTAAATTCCAACAAGTCCAACGGGATAAAAAAAACAAACATAACATGTATCAAGCAGTCATATTTGATCTCCAAATTCTTGAATCATTGTCTTTTCCCAACACATTGTCATCAAAATGTCTTAACTAAATTAAACTAAAAAAAAATCCAATAAAGGATTAAAGAGCTTAAATTATTGCTTAGTGGCTTCTCAGAAAATAATAATAAATAATAATATAATAGTAATAATAATAATAAAAAGCAGTGATTTGAATCTTGATTTTTTTTGGAGAAGTGAAGACCCAGTACAAATTAGTAGTAATTGCACGAACAGCATATCAATCTCTAATTTGTGAGAGAAGAATAAAAATTGTTAAATTTAATATATCAATTAAAAATACTATTTTATTCTTCCACTATTTATTTATTTTAATTTGAACAATTAACATTTTATCATTCGATTTTTGGTTTATTATAATTCTATCCTCAATAATAAGTTTTTTAAAAATAACAGATTATATATAATTCAAAACATAAATTAATATTATATATATTTATATATTACATGAGTTTTTTTTTTCCGATTTATTACTCGAAAGCAATCGTGACCGTTTTTTGCCGGTTAATTTAGCGTCTTATCGCAAGTTAGACCATCTCCAACCGAAAAACGCATTCTCAAACTCAAACTCATTCGCAAACTCATAATGCAGTAATTTATCTCCAACCGTTAAACTCATTCTCAAACTCAAAAGTATATTCTCATAATATTCACTTCCACATCAATTTTTGTAACTTTTCAATTCTACCTACATATTTAATAATTTTACTAAATAATATTTAATTTTTGTATTATATATAAATGAAATATAAAAAAATAAATAATAAGATATAATATATCTTAATTATTAATAAATAACTAAGCAATATATTTTTATTTATGGTTGATTTAGTAATCAAAAATAAATAAAGGTCTCTAAAGCAATTATAAAAGTATAAACCCAAAAAATGAGTTCAAACGCAAAAATGAGTTTATATAAGAGAGAGAAAATCAAAAAACTCATTTTGAGTTTGAGTTTCAAGTACGGTTGGGACTATTTTACCCCATATTTTGAGTTTTGGGGTACGGTTGGAGATGGTCTTAATTACATTGTGTTGAGGTTTATGCCCTAGATGCCGTACGAGGATTAGATAGTACGAGGGCATTTATGTAATTTTGATGTGTTTAACTTTTGTAATTGAATTATTTGATAATGAAATTATTTTTGTTTGTTTATTATCGATTTTAGCATGACAAACAATTCAAAGGCAGATTATTATTTCATCTAAATAAATTAACCTTGCAGTCGGGTAATAAGACGAATTAATAAAACCCCAATATTTACAGTTCAGTTACTGATTCTGTGGGGACAGAGAGGGGCACCAGTAAGCTGATATACTGTAATATTAAATTAAGTCCACAAGTCTTAGTCTCCTGTAGGGTGACTGGATTGACGAGTACGACTTGTTTGTCGACGGGTCCAAAGTGGTTGTGCCAACCATTCACTTGGGAAGTGGGAGCTCGTGACATTGATACAAGACGAATCAGGGGATTGTTTGTATTTGGACACTGACTCGTAATCGAACGATCACACGCTGGTAAAGTCGCTGATCGATCGATTGACTATAGTAGTCTACGTGAAGCATGGGTCAGCGGCGAAATGCGGTCTTGACTTTTCGACGTGATTGCCGATTATACCGCTGAGCGAGATTTACGGCCTTGATTAAATTCAAGGTTAACGTCCTATGCAGTTTCGATGTACGGGAATTTACCTAAGCCTCTGGCCAGAGCATATAACTGACTCCACGAGGGTCGTGGAGGGCAGTTTGGTAAATGTCACCGACACGAACATCATAGAGTCGAGTCATGTAAGTTCGACTACGCGTGACTTTCACTCGACCGGGACAAACGTAAAGGGTTTATACGTAGCACGATAATCTATAGTCGGTTCGTGAATAATACCTATTCGTACTCAACTCGGGATCGGTTCGGTACCACATGGCTGGCTAGGTGAATACCGAACTCCTGGATTCCTCCCAGAGCCGGTTGAGACGAACCAAGAGACTCGGGCTTAAAAAGGGCAACCGACACAACGTCAATATGAGAATAGAGCAGGCTGGGGCCTGGATTGAGAGATTAGGATTTAAGGCTTGGCCGAAACCCTAAATGGCCGAAAACTTGGTTAAATCAAATGAGGGGCAAAATGGTCTTTTCACCTCACGAAATATTTTGGAAATATTATATTGGATATTTAATATTTAGTATATGATTTAAATGTGATTTAAATCTTTATTATTGATTTAAATATGATTTAGTATATTTAGTATTAGATATATATATATAATTTTCGATTTATTATATAGTATAATTTCGAAAATTATTTAAATATTTATATTGGATATAATATATTTAAATATACTAAATATAGAATATATATTAATTTATTTAATATTTAATTTGAATTTGAATTTGAGTTTGAATTCAAAAGAAAATGACCAAGTAAGCAAATGAGAATTGGTATGAAAAAGTGGGTGAGAATTTTTCTCCACCCAACTTACTATTTTCGGCCATATACCCCTAGTATAAATAGGGTTTTGTTTTTTAAAACAAAACCAAGTCATTTTTCGAAAAAGCAAAGAAGAAAAACTAGGGTTTCTTTCTCACCCTCTCTCTCGATCTCTCACGCTCTCATTCTCTCTCTCGCCTCCTCTCTCTCGCTCTCGGTGGCCGCGCGTGAAGGAGGTGCTGCCGTCGTGTCCTTGGCCTAGCCGCATTTAGCAAGGAACGGCCGTGACGTGTGTTGGTGCCGGCGTGACGCTCTTGCTCCGTTCGTGCGCGTAAAGGTGCTAGGAGAGGGATACAACATCCCGGGGAATAGAAGGGTTCGTAGCTAGCCATCTCCTTTGGTTTTCGACAAGGTATCATGGCTTAAAACACTTCTTTCGTGTCTTACGTTCTCGTGTTATTACCGAGCGGTCCAAGGGATAGGCGGAAATCCCAAACGTTTTACAATTCCGTCGTTCAAGGAACGAGGGCCTCAGGCCCCTACGGGGATTCCCAACAGTGGTATCAGAGCCTTAGGCTCGGTTAAGTAACGGGACTATGACCACGAAGCCCGAAAACATGTCCTCGGAGGGGCTGACCGCACGCATGGTGCGCGCGGCACCCAAGGCTGGCCGCATGCGTAGGCGCGCGGCTCACTGCCCTAGCCGCGCGCGTGGAGCGCGCGGCGCCCGAACCCTGGCCGCGCACAGCGGACGGCCTCGGGACATGGCCGCACGCAGCACGCAGCACGCAGCACGCGGCGATGGCTGGCCGCGTGGGCGGTACCGGCTCGGTCACGACTAGGGTCGCGTGGTCAAGCCTCGAAGCCCAATGGGCCTGGCCCAAATCTGATAAAAGCCCAAATGTGGATTTAGGCTCGAATTTGTGTAAAATTGTCGTGATGCATGTAATATTTGAATTACGTGGTGATTGATTGGGGATTAGGTTCTGTTTTACCGAGTGATATGTTAAGGGTGACAAGGTCCCCCCGGGTTGTACTTTACCGTTTTTCTAGAAAGACGGGCTTTGTTGTTTTAGGGAAAGATCCCCCCGTCATAGTTTATAGTAGTAGAGGATTGACGGCCGAACGAGAGACGATCGAGACGAGACGAACGAACAAGACGGTGGCCGAGGTGTCCGTTCGAGACAAGCCCGAAGACTTAGAGTTTTACTTTTTGTACAAATATGATAGAACTAGAAATATTCCCGATCTTTCACATTTACTTTAATAGGTTGAAACTAGGTTTATTATTAAAGTCTATTATGTGCGTGTTGGTTTCGAACGTGATACCGTGCATAATGTGCTCGTTCTTATCTGTGAGGTTTCTCCCGAAGTTAGACTTTAAAAATATCAAGTGAGTAAAGGGGCGGGGCTCCTGTCTTCTATCAAGTCCAAAAACGTTACGACATAGGGGTACGGTTTTGGTTGACCGAGTTACGGCGCTAAAACCCTCGCCTTTGACGTGAACGTATTTGGATGCATTTTTTATAATGCCGCTAGCCAACCACTCTTCGTCCTCTTACAAAGTGTTATCCTACGGAGGCGAAGTTCACTCAAAAGTGGAAGGTTAGCAGGATGTTGATAGACAGCACTTGGACAGTCATTCTCAAGATGTCTGAGTTACAGGCCGAGGGACACTGACTGAGACAAATTCGTTGAAACTTCTGTGTGACAGAATCGTGTGGGACACGAGCCTGGCTGATCGAATATACCAAAAAACTGTTAAGTTGAGGCTAGTTTGAATCAGTGCGGGTAAATCAACGCCACTATGAAACTACTCAACGAGGTTTCCGAAATTCCTAACGGGAGACAGGATTTCGAGAAAAATAGTGGGAGTTAGACGAAAAATTAAAGTCCTGTTTTAGTCTGATTAAACACTTCAAATCCTAACTATCTGCTTTTTCTTTCTGCAGTTTATTTTCTTCTCTATTTTATACGATGACAAACCCATTATCCGTACTTTTGGAAAAACATTATTTGGTGGGACCAAACTATGTTGATTGGCTAAGAAATCTGAGGATCGTCCTCAGATTGGAAAAATTGGAGTATGTCTTGGACATCGAGGAGCCTTTGACTCCCAATGCTGATTCGACAGAGCAAGACCTGCAGTTCCACGATAAGTGGGGCGAGGATGCTGGAAAGGTCCACTCCTACATGCTATCGGCTATGAGCCCAGAGCTGCAGCGTCAGCATGAGTTCATGAGTGTTAAAGAGATACATGTGCATTTAGATGGGCTTTATGGTGAGTCGTCTAGGAGCGCTCGCTACGCCATCACGCACAGTCTCTTCAACACAAACCTCGCAGAGGGTGCTGATGTCCATGCTCATTTACTGAAGCTAAATGAGTACATGGAGCGATTGGATGCGCTGTCGTTTGGTTTGCCTCATGAGGTGAAGATCGACGTCATACTACAGTCCCTCCCACCGTTCTTCCACCAGTTCGTGGTGAACTGCAACCTGAACAATCGGGAGTATTCGATACCTGACCTGATCAATCAGTTGGTTGCAGCCAGTACTCAGTATCGCAGCGATAAGGGTAAGGGCAAGGAGGTGGTGCTTGTTGCGACTACTCGGTCCAAGGGGTCGAAGAAGAAGCCGAGCAAGCACAGCGGGCCAAAGGATAGAATCGCTAAGAAGGCAAAATCCAAGAAGGCTGTAAAGTCGGGCACGAAGCCCACTGACAAGTGCCTCCATTGCCAGCAGCTGGATCACTGGAAGCGCGACTGTCCTAAGCTGAAGGCGTCTTCTGACGCTTCAGGTAAGCAATTAGTTTTCGAAGCTAATTGTTCAGTGTATTCTACTTCATGGATACTTGACTCAGGGGCTAGCTCCTATATTTGTGTTTTGAACCAGGGTCTGGAACGAAGTAGGAAGCTTCGAGCTGGTGAGGTCTCGATCAACGTTGGCAGCGGACATAGTGTTGCAGCGACGCACGTAGGATCGGCGACTTTGCTTTTATCATCTTTGCATTCTTTAAAACTTTCTAATGTTTTGGTTTTGCCCAAAGGGCTTAAGAACATTGTTTCGATTCCTGTTTTGAGCAGATTTGGTTATGAGTTTCGATTTATTGATAATGTTTGCCAAATATATTTTAGAAATGAAAACGTTGGAAAAGCGACGTTAATAAATGGTTTATATTACGTCAACCTAAGAGATAAGGTGAAAACTGTAAACGCAATTACCAACTCGTCGACGGGGTCGAACGAGCGATACATCTGGCACCTACGATTGGGTCATGCAGGGGAAGCGAAGATTGACAAGATGGAAAAGGACGGTCTGATTCGCACAGCGAAGTCAGGCCCGATCCCAACTTGTCAGTCTTGCATCCTAGGCAAAATGACCAAGTCACCCTTCACAGGGACTTTCACTAGGGCCACAGAAGTGTTGGGTTTAATCCACACTGATGTATACTGACCGTTTAGAGTGACGGCCCGAGGTAATTGCCGCTACTTCATTACGTTTACGGACGATTCGTCCCGTTACGGGATTGTCTATTTGATGAGACAAAAGTCCGAAGCTCTTGAAATGTTCAAGGAGTATAAAGCATTAGTGGAGAAGCAAACTGGCAAGGTCATTAAAGTCGTTTGATCAGATCGAGGCGGCGAATATATGAGCCTTGAGTTCGATACATTTCTCAGAGAAAATGGCATCGTTATACAGTTCTCACCTCCTGGCACGCCACAATTAAATGGCGTAGCCGAGCGTAGAAACCGAACGCTTTTGGATATGGTTCGGTCGATGATGAGTTACACAGATCTCCCCATTTCGTTATGGGGTTATGCTTTAGAGACAGCAGCCTATATCCTTAACAGGATACCTACCCGTTCTGCCGACAGGATCCCTTACGAAGCTTGGCATAATCGTAAGGCAAGCCTGAATCACATTAGGATTTGGGGTTGCCCCGCCTTTGTGAAAAAGTTACAGGCAGACAAGTTAGAATCAAGGTCGATTATGGCCAGATTCGTCGGATACCCCGAGGACTCAATGGGGTACTACTTTTACGTTCCAGACGAACACAGGGTGTTTGTCGCTTTACGCGCCACCTTCATGGAAGAAGAGTTCGTTAGCGAAGGCGGTAAATGGCGTGAAATAACTCTTGGTGAGTTGAGCGACGAATCAACTCCAGTTGTTACAGAGTCGTTAGACGACGTTTCCAGAAAACCCGGCTCAGCCGCAATTGCGCAGGTCTAGTAGGATATCTCAAATGCCTAAGAGATATGGTATGGTACACGTCGAGCATGGGGATGCTGCAATGGAGGGATGCGCCGGGGACGATCCCATTACATACGACCAGGCAATTACCGGTACAGACTCCCTCAAGTGGCTTGAGGCTATGCAAGCCGAAATGGACTCTATGTATTCAAACCAGGTTTGGACACTTGTAGACCTACCCAATGGTTTTAGACCGATCGGGAACAAATGGATCTACAAGAAGAAGATTGGATCTGACGGACAGGTGGAAACGTACAAAGCTAGGCTTGTAGCGAAAGGGTATAGTCAAAAAGAGGGTATTGACTATGAGGAGACCTTTTCACCAGTTGCGATGATAAAGTCCATTCGCATTATGCTTGCGATAGCAGCATACTATGACTACGAGATCTGGCAGATGGACGCAAAGACCGCGTTCCTGAATGGATTCCTCTAGGAGGAGATCTATATGGAACAACCCAAAGGTTTTACGTTAGATGCAGATGCTCAGAAGGTATGCAAGCTGAATCGGTCCATTTATGGACTGAAACAAGCTTCAAGGAGTTGGAATCTTCGATTCGATGAAGTAGTTAAGAACTACGGATTCATAAAGAACGAAGATGAGCCATGTGTTTACAAGAAGGCCAGTGGAAGCAAGATGTCGTTTCTAGTATTATACGTAGATGATATCCTTTTGATAGGAAACGACATTGAGATGCTTTCAGAGGTCAAAGCTTGGCTTTCGACCGAATTCTCTATGAAAGACCTGGGAGAAGCGACCTATATTCTAGGAATACGCCTATTTAGAGATAGGGCAAAACGGTCAATTGGCTTATCCCAGGCCCTTTACTTAGATAAAGTCCTTAAAAGGTTTAAGATGGACGACTCTAAGAAAGGGTTCCTACCTATGAGGCATGGGATTCATCTCTCAAAGGCTATGTCTCCTCGTAACGAGGTACAAAGACAAGAGATGAGTGGAGTCCCCTATGCTTCAGCTGTGGGTAGCCTGATGTACACGATGCTTTGCCCGCGACCAGACATAGCGTACGCTGTGAGCGTAGTGAGTAGGTTTCAGGCGAACCCTGGTAAGGAACATTGAACGGCAGTAAAGACAGTCCTTAAGTACCTTCGACGGACTAAGGACTTGATACTGATTTACGGCCCAGGAGAATTAGAGGTAGATGGTTATACGGATTCGGACTTCCAATCAGATGTGGATGACCGAAAGTCTACTTCGGGTTTTGTATATACGCTCAATGGTGGCGCAGTAACTTGGAAGAGTTCCAAGCAAAGCACGACTGCTGATTCCACCACCGAGGTGGAGTATATAACGGCTTCAGAAGCTGCCAAGGAGGATGTTTGGATACGCAAGTTCTTAGAAGAACTGCAGGTGGTACTAGCATAGTGGATCGCCCGTTACCATTGTGGTGCGACAATAGCGAAGCGATCACACAAGCTAAGGAACCCCGCGCTCACAGTAAGTCCAAGCACATAGAGAGAAAATATCACGTGTTACGTGGGTTCGTTGAGAATGGCTCTATAGCCGTGCAGAAGATCGCCTCAGCAGAAAATGTGGCGGACCCGTTCACGAAGCCACTGTCTCAGGCAGTGCTAGATCGTCACCTCGATAAAATGAGGTTGAGATACTATAGAGCGTGTCATTAGTGCAAGTGGGAGATTGTTGAGGTTTATGCCCTAGATGCAGTACGAGGATTAGATAGTACGAGGGCATTTATGTAATTTTGATGTGTTTAACTTTTGTAATTGAATTATTTAATAATAAAATTATTTTTGTTTGTTTATTATCGATTTTAGCATGACAAACAATTCAAAGGCAGATTATTATTTCGTCTAAATAAATTAACATTGCAGTCGGGTAATAAGACGAATTAATAAAACCCCAATATTTACAGTTCAGTTACTGATTCTGTGGGAACAGAGAGGGGCACCAGTAAGCTGATATATTGTAATATTAAATTAAGTCCACAAGTCTTAGTCTCCAGTAGGGTGACTGGATTGACGAGTAAGACTTGTTTGTCGACGGGTCCAAAGTGGTTGTGTCAACCATTCACTTGGGAAGTGGGAGCCCGTGACATTAATACAAGATGAATCAGGGGATTGTTTGTATTTGGACATTGACTAGTAATCGAACGATCACACGCTGGTAAAGTCGTTGATCGATCGATTGATTATAGTAGTCTACGTGAACCTTAGACCGAAAGGGTTAACTCGGGGTTGGTCTTAAGGTCTTGATTAGTCATTAGTTTGCTAGGCCCGATTTGCATGAAGCATGGGTCAGCGGCGAAATGCGGTCTTAACTTTTCGACGTGATTGCCGATTATACCGCTAAGCAGGATTTACGGCCTTGATTAAATTCAAGGTTAACATCCTATGCAGTTTCGATGTGCGGGAATTTACCTAAGCCTCTGGCCAGAGCATATAATCGACTCACGAGGGTCGTGGAGGGCAGTTTGGTAAATGTCACCGACACGAACATCATAGAGTCGAGTCCTGTAAGTTCGACTACGCGTGACTTTCACTCGACCGGGACAAACGTAAAGGGTTTATATGTAGCACGATAATCTATAGTCGGTTCGTGAATAATACCTATTCGTACTCAACTCGGGATCGGTTCGGTACCACGGGGCTGGCTAGGTTAATACCGAACTCCTGGATTCCTCCCAGAGCCGGTTGAGACGAACCAAGAGAGTCGGGCTTAAAAAGGACAACCGACACAACGTCAATATGAGAATAGAGCAAGCTGGGGCCTGGATTGAGAGATTAGGGTTTAGGGCTTGGCCGAAAACTTGGTTAAATCAAGTGAGGGGCAAAATGGTCTTTTCACCTCACGAAATATTTTGGAAATATTATATTGGATATTTAATATTTAGTATATGATTTAAATGTGATTTAAATCTTTATTATTGTTTTAGAAAAATAATAATATTTAATTTGGAATTAAATAAGATATATATATTAGATATATATAATTTTCGATTTATTATATAGTATAATTTCGAAAATTATTTAAATATTTATATTGGATATAATATATTTAAATATACTAAATATAGAATATATATTAATTTATTTAATATTTAATTTGAATTTGAATTTGAGTTTGAATTCAAAAGAGAAAGACCAAGTAAGCAAAGGAGACTTGGTATGAAAAAGTGGGTGAGAATTTTTCTCCACCCAACTTACTATTTTCGGCCATATACCCTTAGTATAAATAGGGTTTTGTTTTTAAAACAAAACCAAGTCATTTTTCGAAAAAGCAAAGAAGAAAAACTAGGGTTTCTTTCTCACCCTCTCTCTCGATCTCTCACGCTCTCATTCTCTCTCTCGCCTCCTCTCTCTCGTTCTCGGTGGCCGCGCGTGAAGGAGGTGCTGCCGTCGTGTCCTTGGCCTAGCCGCATTTAGCAAGGAACGGCCGTGACGTGTGTTGGTGCCGGCGTGACGCTCTTACCCCGTTCGTGCGCGTAAAGGTGCTAGGAGAGGGATACAACATCCCGAAGAATAGAAGGGTTCGTAGCTAGCCATCTCCTTTGGTTTTCGACAAGGTATCATGGCTTAAAACTCTTCTTTCGTGTCTTACGTTCTCGTGTTATTACCGAGCGGTCCAAGGGAAAGGCGGGAATCCCAAAAGTTTTAAAATTCCGCCGTTCAAGGAACGAGGGCCTCGGGCCCCTACGGGAATTCCCAACACATTGGTCAGCTGAG
Source organism: Lindernia subracemosa (assembly GCA_028392965.1). NCBI lineage: Eukaryota > Viridiplantae > Streptophyta > Magnoliopsida > Lamiales > Linderniaceae > Vandellia > Vandellia subracemosa. Next base: position 282,083 of record JAQPCC010000125.1, on the reverse strand, counting down.
GTAGAAAGTTTGGACCCCCTTGAAGAATATTATCGAAACATTTTTAAATTTTTAGGGTAAATATCAATAAACCCTCAAAACGAAGTCGTAATACCAAAAAAAATACCCTTGTAATTTCGGGGAAAAAAAAAAGAATACTCAAAATTTCGCTAAAACCCAAAATGGTTCACGATATTTACTCTACGTAGTAATTTAGTCCTCGATGTTTCGCGTGAACCAATTTAGTCCCCGATGTTGTTGATTTTGTACCAATTTGGTCATTCCATCACAATAGACGTCAATTTTAACGGGAATTTCGCACGCGTCCCACACTAAATCATGTATAGATCGATGAAATTGAAATGATTAATGAAATTATGGCATGAAACTAAAAATTTCTCATCCAAAATTCGAACATGAGCCCAGATCGTCTGCTTCGCCGAGCTTCATTGACAGTAAAAGAAAACAATACAAATCCTCCAAATCTTGCAAATATTCTAAAATTCGATACATACATTATTTAGTGCGGGGCACGTGCGAAATTCCCGCTAAAATTGACGTTAATCATGACGAAATGATCAAATTGGTTCAAAATCGACAACATCGGGAACTAAATTGGTGCATAGGGTAAACATCGGAGACCATTTTGGGTTTTATCTCTATTTTTAACTGGAAAAAAAAAACCTTATATGTATATATATTTCAATTTTGATATTTATTAAGTTTCTGATAACTTCTTAAAGTAGGCATAAAGTAGTAGACATTAACACGCTTAGAGCACTTGAAAAGCTCATAGAAGACGACGACGACACATAAATGGACAAAGTATAAAATTGAAGTATGAAAGGGGAACTCAAAGTTCATTCACATCACGTGGCTCGCACGATCCTCGGAAATACAAAGGTTGTCTGTCTCTCTTCTCTTTCTTTCAACTCAACCCATTCCTTTCCTTGGAATCATCTTCGCTTTGTATATCCACTTAGAATATCACTGCATACATAAATTAAATCTCCAGCAATATGTAATAAAATAAAGCCATATAAATAAATAAAAGAGGTTGTATTTATTACCTGCATATAGTATAGTTTGTGTTCATCATACTTTGGCCATGCAATGCAATGACCTGAAAGAGAAGTCCGAGAGAAAGAGATATAAGCACCCTTTTTATACAAGCAGTTTTTCTTCTTAGGTTCATTGAACCTGGTCGGTATCTGCACAGAGACATCATGGATCTCTCCGAGACTTTTAATGGGCAATAAGATCTCTTTTTTAGTGTTAGGTCATGAGTTTCCTACCCCACTGAAGATTGTCATTTTCTATCTATTCTAACCCTTCGAATCTTTTGATATTTCGTTGGAGACAACCTAAAAGTTAATTTGCCATGTGGGCAACGTGTCCATGTTGTTTTTTATCGACACCATTTAATTAAATATTGCAATTTTTTCTTTTTCCTACCCTTTTGTTAATACTTTAAATCTAACTGAACTCTTTTATTAAGAGTTTGAACTAAATTTTTTTATGGAAATTTCGGTTGATAATCCTGTATTTAAACTTTAAGGCTTTTTCAGTTAATGTTTAAATTATTTTTAATTCCGGCTGAAAACCACTGTGTTTAAGCCTTTTTCAGTTGGTGCCCAAAGTATTTTTCAATTTCGATTGGTATCCTTGTGTTTAAGGGTTTTCCAGTTGGTGCTCAAAATATTTTTCAATTTCGGTAGGTACTCCTAAGGTATGACAAAATATAATCCCGCGATTTTAAAACACAAAAAATGATATATTTAGGTGTAGGCACGTTATTAGTTACTAACGGGATTCTAGAAAAGATAAAAAATGATTCATATACCTAAAGATATCATTTTTTGGTCATTTAAAATCACGGGATTATGTTTCCTCATACCTTAGGGTTATCTACCTGAACTGAATAAAAATACTTTGGACGCCAACTGGAAAATACAGGGATACCAATCAAAATTGAAAAATACTTTGGGCACCAACTGGAAAAGGGTTAAATACAGTGGTACCAACCGGAATTGAATATAACTTAAGGCACCAACTGAAAAAGCCTTAAACACAGGGTTACCAACCGAAATTCCCCCTTTTTTTATTCTATTATCTTGTATTTACCTTTTGGTCATTTCATGTTTTCTCAGAACTCAATTGAGTGCCTCTTATTTTCTCTGAGTAGGATTCGATCCTTGTGCTTTTACACTTTTGTGATGCCGTATGTTCTTGGATGGTTTGATTGTCTCCTCAACATTTGGTACTATTAAGCGGGCTTTTTTAATTTAATATTGCTTTTTTTTTATTCGTTAATTAAATAGGATTATTTTGAAATGTATTAATAAAATAGGACAAAATGCGGCTAATGAAAGCGACGTCGCATCCATTAAACGCGACGTCGCTTCCATTGGAAGCGACGAATATGTGGGCCGCATATTCCAAAAATTGGGCCTTCGTCGGGTCCATTGGATGCGACGTCGTGTTCAATGGATGCGACGCCGTGTCCAATGGATGCACTCCATTTATATCTCTCTGACACCCACGCGGTTCTGACTTCTGAAAAGGCTGAAGCAATAACTTCTGAAAGGCTGAATTCTGAAAAGGCTGAAGCAACGAATTCTGAAAAGGCTGACTTCTGAAAAGGCTGAAGCAATGACTTCTGAAAAGGCTGAATTCTGAAAAGGCTGAAGCAATGACTTCTGAAAAGGCTGAATTCTGAAAAGGCTGAAGCAATGACTTCTAAAAAGGTTGAAGCAATGTCTGATTTATAAAAAGGCTGAGACACTGTGTAATTATTGTCGTCGTGGGTAATAGGCACGTCATCGTGGGTATTAAGCACGACGAAATCCATTATATAACGAATTCATATTCTTCATATTTTTCAAAGTTCAGAATATCTCTTAAGATTCTCAGTATGACCTCTCGTAAAATTCAAGTCGTTGTGTATTTTGGTGGTGAAATTATATACGAATCAAACACCATTCAATATAGTCTTCAACCGATTGGTTTCCGACGAATTCATCGCGATACCAGTTTTTCTCAATTTTTGAGCATACTGTACGAGATTACTTGCGTCGATAGCGCTTCTTCCTCTTTAACCGTTCGTGTGAAGAATGAATACTTTCAGCATTCTCAACTTTATCAAAGGCTCTTAAACATTTCAAACGATGCTGAGCTCGCATACTTCTTGGATGCAGACGCCGAGCTAAATTTAATTGAGGTGTTTGTCGAGACAAATGAAAATGTTCATTTTGATCTTAATGAAGAGGCTCCTGAAGAATTCACCAATATTGTATCGAGTTACTCAGTTCGTAATATCTCAGCAGTTACTCAAGGAATGAGTAACGTTTCGTTCCACGCTCCTCATGAAGATATTCCTTCAAGTAGCCGGAGTTTTCCTAATATTTCAACAGTGGTGGAACCTGAGATCGTGCATGAAGTCGAGCACAACAGTGACGTTAGCGATTCTGAAGCCGATGATGAAGGTGGTGCACTAGATGATTTTCCAGATCCCGCAGAAGACGAAGGTGGTGATGATGATGATGGCAATAACGATGTTCCAGAAAATGACATTCCGATGCAAGAAGATGATACTCCAGCTCTTTATCAGACAGTGCCGTTTAATTCAACATATCAAATGGCTCCCTCAGAAGGGGACGAAGACGGGGTGATTTTTACGATAGAGACAATCCAGTGTTTGCGGAAGGTATGACTTTTAATAGTAAAGATCATTTGAAAAGTGTTGTTGAAGATTACTCTTTGAGGGTTGTTAGGCGCGAGTTTCACGTTGTTGAAAGTAAGAAAACCGCATGGAGCGTGAAATGCAATCACAACGACGAATGCCATTGGAGATTACGAGCTTGCTTCAAACCAAAAAAGGGATTTTGGAAGATAACAAGATATGGAGGACCACACACATGCTACATGAACGAGTTGGCGAGCACACATCGTAACATGTCGCGAAACGTAATTGCGCGTAAGTTAATCGGAACAGTGACTACCGACCCTCACTATCTACCCAAAAACGTCCAACAGCTCGTAAAGGATACATTTGGATACGACATCTCATACATTCAAGCGTGGCATGGACTTAAACGAGCCAAAGAAAACGTTTATGGCACCTGGGAAACTTCAGTCCAACGGATTCCCATCTTCATGAAAGCGTTGCAACGTTACAATCCCGAGACTGTTGTAAAGTGGTTGCATCTTCCAACTAATATGCCTGGACTAAAGAAATTGGGGTATGTTTTCTGGGCATTCAAACCTTGTATTGATGGCTTTAAGCACTGTCGTAGAGTCGTCTGTGTTGACGGTACGCACTTATATTCCAAATACGAACATAAAATGTTGATTGCATCAGCAATCGATGCCAATCAAAATATTTTTCCACTTGTTTTTTCTATTGTTACAACCGAAAGCACACATTCTTGGAAATGGTTCTTGAACTTACTTAATGTCCACGTGTTGGAGAATCAAGCCGTATGCCTTATTTCAGATCGACATCCAGGTATTTTGATAAATTTCATTTGATTTTCTTATATCTTTTTTTATTGATGATAAATTTTGTTACTTACAATCTATAATGCAGGTATACTGGCTGCTGTAAGAGAGCTCGAAGCTTTTAGGCCACCAAATGGACAACATCGTTTTTGTCTACGCCACGTGGTTTCAAACTTCAACACAGAATTTAAAGACAAGGATTTGAAACAATTATGCCATAGAGCTGGGATGGCGCACACACTGGAAAAGTTTAATCGGATTATGGATCACATCAAAGATATCAAGGAAGAAGCGTGGGCGTGGTTGGACAAAATTGACAAAGAAAAATTGACGTTTTCTCATGATGGGGGACTTCGATGTGGTGTAATGACCATTAATATCTCAGAGGCCCTTAATGGGGTGTTCAAAGGGGCTCGTTGTTTGCCGCCGAAAGCAATAGTCGACTTTAGCTTCCATCGATGCGTTCAATACTTTCGTGATCGATTTCAAGAGTGCTCTGCCGCGATCGATAATTCCGAAAGCCAATGGTCGCCTTATGCTTGGAAGATGTTCAATACTTGGACGGATCACTCATTTAGTCATGTCGTATATCGATTCGACCCGCGTTTTCAAACAGTCGAGGTATTTACTTCTGCGGTAAATCAAAGAAAACACGTGGTAAACGTTCAAGGAAAGACGTGCACTTGTGGAAAATGGGACATGTATTTCATTCCATGTTCTCATGCTCAAGCAGCTTGCCGTATGTGGAATGTTCATAGTATGCAACATATTGCTCCTTTCTACAGCAAACAATCGTACCTTAGAACATATGAGGGGTTTTTCTATCCACTGTACGATGAGCGCTACTGGGAGCCTGCTGATTTTTCTCTTATACATAATGAAGCTCGACGTGGCCGAAGAGGACCGGGAAGATATCGCACTACTCGTATCCAGAATGAAATGGATCGAGGTGGATCAATAGGGAGATCAAATCAAAGAGGTCGTGGAAGACGTTGAATCGCATTAGCTTCTGTTTTTATGTTATTATGTTGGATGTAAGTTTTAGTTTATACTATTTGAAGTATTTAATGCAATTTAAAAACACAAATACATTTGCTTTAAACACCTCATTATAGCTAGGAACACACTAATTGCTAGAAACACAAACAAAACTACTAAAAACATACCACACTTGCAAGAAATACATCATAGTTGCTAATTAATATTCTTTCCATCCTTTTGGAAGCTTGTCAATGAAGTCATCATCACTAGTATCCTCTTTGATTCTCGAACTAGAGACGACATGTCTTTTGCCTTTGTTTCTAACCATTCGGGACATACTGTTTTGTTTTCCTTTCGGGGGCTTCTCGACGAAATTGTCATCACTACTGTCCTCTTTGACGCTCGAACTAGAGACGGCCGTTTTTTTACCTTTGTTTATAATCATTCGGGCCATACTGTTTTGTTTTCCTTTCGGGGGCTTCTCGACGAAATCGTCATCACTAATGTCCTCTTTGACGCTCGAACTAGAGACGATCGTTTTTTTACCTTTGTTTCTAACCATTCGGGACATACCGTTATGTTTTCCTTTCGGAGGCTTGTCCACGACTAGTTCAATTACGTTAGTATGGGCTACAATCCGAATAGGTTGTGTTGGTCTTTCATTCTTCTCAATTGCAAGCACGTCAATGTCTGGAACAATAGCGGGATTGATAAATTTCTCAAAAATTGCATAAAGACGATTATCAAAAGGCTCGCATTCATAAAAGTAAATCGTTGAAAGAGGATCCTCCTGCAAAAGAAAACAATTTTTTTTGGTCACAAATATACTTTTAAATAAATAAAATATAGAATAGAATAATTACTTCAAACCACTTAAGCCATTGCGTAGTGTCTGCATGAATCCAACCCCTGTCATATTCTCCCCAATCTCCCATATCTGAGCGTAGCTTCTTCCATAAAAAGTAACGACGCTTAAGATGACCGAGTTTCACCATTAGAAATGGTACCGTGAAATTCCTTCCATATATTCCATTTATCAAGTGAGCAATATAATGGAGACCATCCTCTAGATTTTCATTTGTTAGATTTCCACGATGCATTTCACACCACACATGATTAACGAAGGTTGATTCCATATTGTATGTCCACAGATCATCATAAAAATAATCCCTGAGTACCTTCAGATTTCCAAATATTGGATGACCTTGATTCATTGGCTTCCCAGTGAACCGATTAAGGCGCGGATCTCTGTTGAATGGATGCATCGTGTTTGTGATGTTGAGTATGTTAATTAATATCATTCTAATTTATAGACGTTCGAAGTCGTAGCTTCATATTCTTATTTATTCATTTTTTTATTAAAGCATGTGATGTTGTAGATGATTAAAGCTGACAATTATTAGTTTATTTTTATTATTATTATTATTATTGACGAATTTTAATTTACTCAGTTTATTAAAGATGTACATGATTAAAGCATGTAATGTTCATTAAAGATATACATGATTAAAGCTGACAAGTGTCAGTTTATTTATTTTTTATTAAAGATGATGATGTTGATTAAAGCTGACGTACTGGACCTGATTAAAGCTGTATATGATTTAACATGACTACTGTGAATTTATATTTTTATTATTATTATTGGCGAATTTTAATTTATTCAGTAAAGTTATTATTATTATTATTATTATTATTATTATTATTATTATTAAAGCTTATTAATATTAATTTATTCATTTTTTTTTATTAAAGATCGTGATGATGATTAAAGCTGCAACCAACAAAGAAACATAAATAAAATAATAAACGTAACATAAACATAAGTAAAATAAAAATAGCATCCGCTAATAAGAAAAACACATGAAAAAACAACCACTATGGCATGTAATGAGATCCGGTGCCACATCTACGGGGTCGTCGATCTCTACGCAAATGACCACGATCAATAGGGGCGTCGTGCTCTTGTGGACGACGTCGTGGCTGCTGCCGAGGTGGTGAGTGCTGTGTATATGGATGGTATGGCGGAGTGTCATCGTCGTCTTCGTAGCCGTAAGGTGTCGGCGTCACATATCCAACATCTTCGTATAATCCCGGTGTAATACGTGAAGACGACGGATCAGGGTCCGGCATCGTACGACGTGAAGACGACGGATCATGGTCCGGCATCGTACGACGTGAAGACGACGAACCCGGACCTTGTGTCGGAGGAATATCGGTGAACTCTATCTGTTGTCGCTGACGCCTGTCAATAACAAGTCGCTGCATCCGATGTATAACATCTAAGCCCCCATCTATATCCCCCCGGCGTAATATGCTCTCGGTCTCATCGACGCATTGTGCCTATTATATAATTAAAAATATTGCATGCAACATCTTAACAACTAATATAAATCTGAGTTAAATTGCAACATACCATCACGTCGATAAATGCACTATCTCCCATCTGAAAACCTCGCTCCATGTGAATTGTAGACGGAGATATATAATGACGGGTGACAGATCGATACCATGTAAAATAATCTGCAGTGCACGGCGCCCCATCACCTATCTCCATTGCATCAACTATCGACTCGTATCGAGCTAACCAATACGCTTCATACTCCGCGTGATGCAATCTCCAGTCTCTTCCCGTGATATTACGAAGATTGAACCGATATAGATTTCGATGTAAATATCGAGGAGCGTCCGGGATCGACTGTACCATTCCGAACTGTCGGACCACACGGTCAGGGTAGTGCCACTCAATAATGTTATAACATATCAGTGGACACGACGAACGACAACAAGGTGGTCGGCATTCAGGTCTCAACGCCATAATCTCCGGTGCATTATCATCATACGGAGTCCACACAAACTGCTCCATCGACATGCTATTAAACGACTCTCGTATGGCACGTAAATTAGAATTTGCGGAGGTGGTATGATTCAACAGTGCATTCCACCTTAATAAAATAAACAAAGTTTATAGAAAAAGTAATAATATTACAAAATCATAAGAAATTAAAAAAATAATTCCACAGTACCTTGCCGCATGCGGCGGAATGGGAAGCTGAATTCCATCGACAACGGCGGGTAGCATCTCCACTCGAGGATGGATAATAATGGGCTGCACGGGTAATATACGCATCCACGCCCATACCTATACAAGATTTAATTAAATCGATTATTCTATTTACGACATAATAACGAAAAAAATTATATTAAGATAAATTAGTACCTGAAGCAAACGCAACGCTCCACCAATGTTCATCTTTTGCTTTTGACACGATGTACATAGCTCTCTGTACAGGAAAGCTAGAACAGCACTGCCCCAACTGTAAGTGTGCACCTCATCGATGTTCTCGAGCAACGGAAGGTACGTCATCGACGTAGTACTTCCGCTGGAATCGGGAAACATAACTGGTCTAATGAGTAATAGTGCATATGCACGTGCGTGCTGATCTACTACATCATCGATACTCTCATCGTCGATCGGATTGGCTTCTAACCAGTCCGCCAATTTTCTCAAAGATACTTTGGTCCCGTGGTACGTGCCCTCCTCAGGCCTGTACCCAGTCAACGCCTCACAGTAATTTATCCACTGCTCCGTCGACTTACGATGGATCACTCCGCTAACAGAAACACCATCGATTGGGAGCGCCCAAAGAACACCGACGTCCTCTAAAGTAACGGTCGCTTCCCCCATCGGTAAGTGAAACGTGTGTGTTTCCTTTCTCCATCTTTCTACTAGCGCCGTAATTAAGTGTGGATCTAATTTCTGAGATCCACAACTATTTACGCCATAAAATGACATTGTATCGAATTTTTCCAAAACACGACCATGCAAGCGCACCGGTCGTGAAGGCTTACCCCATACTACGCCTTCCAAACCTCTCACGGTCAACGGAGTATCTAACGCACCATCAGCATTAGATAGCACATCGTTACAACGATGACTATCCTGAAATATCAATAACGACCGATCGACGGGACCGTAAAATTCATTCGTATCCATCCTAAATCGAACGACATCGAGTTAAAATTCAAAACCCCCAATGATGAATAACAACTTTAACAGTTACAAATATTCATCAATATTAACATAGCTTGCTAATTAATATACCTTCAATAAGAAAAGGAAGTGGCGTACGTGTGGCAGCGGCTACGGGCAGCGACGGGGCAGCGGCAACGGGCAGCGGCTACGGGCAGGCAGCAAAGGGGCAGCGGCTACGGGCAGGCAGCGACGGGGTAGCCGGGCAGCGACGGAAACGGACAGATCCGGCCGGCGAAGACGGGCAACGACGGAGACAACAACGACGGCCAACGACGGATAGGCGCGGCGGCGACAACGACGGAGAAGACACGGCGGCGGTCACGGCGGACGGCGACGCTGAGTAAGGAGAAAGAAAGGAAAAGAAAGGAAGAAAGAAAAAGAAGAGGAGTCGATGGCTTTTATATCGCGGCGTCGCGTCCATTAAACACGACGACGCATCCATTGGAAGCGACGATACTTTTAATGGACCAAAACCCTAGGGTCGGCCCATTTCACGTTAATTAGTGGCCCATATATCCGTCGCTTTTAATGGAAGCGACGTCGCGTTTAATGGATGCGACGTCGCGTTCATTAGTCGCGTTTTGTCCTATTTTATTAATACTTTTCAAAATAATCCTATTTAATTAACAAATAAAAAAAAAGCAATATTAAATTAAAAAAGCCCTATTAAGCGGATTGCCCTTCAAGTTTTCAAAATCTCAAGTAAGTACTAACGTACACCTATTATTTCTGTGACTACAGCTATAACTACATCCTTAGACTCTTACATACATTAAAATAGGTACCAAAATATCTCAAATAGTTCAGTTTGCTAATTTTTTGCTACTGTCAAACGGGTCAATCTGCCGGTTATGACCCGACCCGTTGCCAAATGGGCTAGGCGGGCCATCGGACTAATCATACGGGTTGACTAATGTTCTAAATCCAAACATGATAGTTTGTGTCAACCCGCGGCCTTGGCCCGGTTTGACAGTTTTTTTTTCACTAAACTAAATTACAAAATATTTAAATTACAATCAGATCCCCAAGTTATTGAAATGGAAGCCAAATAACCATAATTTGTCGGTTAGTTCGACGGTTCGTGCCATCAAAACAGTGCGGCCGCCGGCGGACCCATTTTTATTGAAAACGGACAACTTTCAACTATCTTTGCTATTATTACATTATTGCATACTCGGAAGTCAATGTAGTAAGACGATGGCTGAATTTTATCGATAAAATTTATATCAACCTTTTCATACAATTATCAAATTTTGAGCTGAGTTGAGATTCTTCCATTGACGTGAGAAATAGGGATTATTCATTTATTCTTCATCCTAGTTAATAGGATGGCTACAAAGTACAACATATAGTTCAGAAAGTAAACTATGGAACAAGAAAGAATCACTATTAAAACTAAAATATATTACATTATAGAACTAAATACGACTGAACTTTTTTCTTGCTTGACTAAAGTAAAGATCTCAAACATCAATTGACCAATCAAAATCTCTTTCATCGTCAATAACATGCTCAAGCTCCGATCCATCGCAGCCCGCCATCAAGCAATCATAAAGCTCTTGATATTGCAAAGCAGCTCGAATACGATCGTCACCGCCGCCATAGCACCAATCACTAGTTCTGCCACTAATATCACCGCCGTAGCAACTATTTCCAGAGAATCCCACGTCATCAAGAAGGCTCGACGACTCATCACAGCAGCTCGACAGACCAGAAGCTGGAGGCGCGTGGTTGGCACATGCAGCTCCGGCGGGTGGTGGTGGCGATGATCCGTAGCTCATTAGCATATCACGAGCCGCCTTGAGCTCCGCCGTTAAGCTCCGAACTTGTTCTTCGAGGCACCTTTTATCTGCTAGGGCTGTGTCGAGCTTGGCCTGTGCCGAGCTGTAGTCTATTTCAAGGCTCTGATTCTTCCACCGAGCCCTTTTGTTCTGATGCCATATGGCGATCTGCCTCGGCGGGACGCCGAGGGCTCGGGCGAGCTGCATTTTTCTTTCGGGTTCGAGCCTTCGGGTCGGGTCGAAGGTGGCTTCTAGGAGGTTTACTTGTTCTCGGCTCAGTTTCTTTTTGAGTGGATTTTGGTGTTTTTTGTTGTGGGAGAAGCTCATTTTCTTTTTTCTTTTTTTGTTTTATAATGTTTTGTTGATGTCCGAGGAGGATATGTTTGGCATGTCTGAGAAAAAAACGTTCCTTGTTATATGTGTATATATAGGGTTCCAAGATACCATAAAATTGGAGGAAATTTCTAGGGTTTTTAAATATTTTTTTGTAGAATTATTAATTATGTTTTTGACCAAAGGACAAAATAAGGGAAGATGATATATGAGCTTCGTTTGTAAGAGTTGAAAATGAGAGGTTAGAATTGATAGTGTGTCAGCAAGTTGTGTTCACGTGGCTTCGGGCCTACATTTCTTCACAAATTTTTACTCTCTTTTTTTTTTTATATATATTTTTCCTTGTAAGAGATTATTTTTTCTTATCACATAATTGTTTGTTGATAGTTACTTTATATTAGTTAAAATATTTTAAAAATAAATGATGCCATGTCTATGTTTGCCCTTACATTTTATTAGCTGGTCTAATCTTATAGGATAGTTAATGGGTTCTTAAAATAGCTCCTCATTCTTGCTATTTTACAAGGGAATTGAAGAATTAATGTGATTTACTAATGAATAATATAAACTTTAATTTTAATTTATATGTAACATAAGAATGTAAGCGTATCATAAACGGATTATATTTTATTTGAAACACTTATTTTTTGTAAGATAAAGACATATGATAAATGTCATATTATATGCATGCAACTTGTGGGGAACCTTCCTGTTAGAATATCATGTTTGACCGCCGCCGAAGCTATTTAATTTACATATCTATGCAAGAATAGATCTAAATGTAGTATAGTCAAGTTGATTATCAGAAAGTATTTGACTTTGGAAAAGCCGTCACTGAAATTAATCTCAAATAAATTTTCTGTTTACGTCATATAATAATGCATAAACTTATCAATATTCGCGAAATTTATCACTTATATTATTTTTATATGCATTATCACCGTACGTTACATCTTACACGAAACGCAGAAATTATGAGGAAGGATGACTTTTCCGCAACTGCTTTAGTTGATAGTGAACTTCGTCTTATATATTTTATTTAATATAATTCACGTTGAAACCTAAAACAAAACAAAATAGGGTAATTTTTGTTTCAGATCATGTCAGAAATGTAAATTTAGTAGTCAGATTCTATCAGGAAAAAAATTAATTTTAAGGATCCGATTTTTATAGTAAAACTTTATTGTACTGCAATAACAACACATTGTAAGTTTGTAACACAAAAAGTACGCATGTAATAACTGCTAAATCTTTGTTTTTTATGGTGTGGGTATTTTGTTAGGTGGCTGAAATTATAAGCTGATATGTAATAAGTCGTATGTCGAGTCACATATTCTGTACGCTGTCCGTAAGACAAAATTGTATTGTATTTCAGTGATATTGGGTTTTGGTAACCGTTGATAAGATATAACTTCCATTTTGTTCATGCTGGACTATGAAGAGCGAAACTCCGACGAACTACTTGAAAATTCAAGATCTTTTTCTGTTGGACTTGGGAATGAGGAGGTGATTAATATGCTTTTATGAATACTTGAATATGAATTAAATGAAATTTCAAACTCGTGAGGGACTTACTTATAGATAGGTTCCGAAAGGTTCTTAGGGTCACATTCAGTGAATAGTCACATCTTTTTGGCTATTTTGACTGCTTTGACCAGATGTTATATACGATAGTCACAACTTTTGGACTAATTTGCTATGTAACCCTTCAAACCCACATTTTCGGATCGAATCGCTGGGCGGTTAGTTGGGTCGAATAGATTCGCTACATAACGGTTCAGATCGCGTCTCCTAGCGATCCGTCACAATCGATCTGCTCAAGGGATCTCGCTAGCTCATCGTGACACGCCATTGCCTAGTCAGCACTACGTCAGTCTCGCACGCACACGTGTCACCAACACATTATCACACCCGCCACATCAGTAAAACCACCTATGTAGCTAACAAACCGTTGTTGCCACATCATCAGCATCAGAGCGTAACTTTAAGCTCCTCATTACTCCCACGATGACATGTACATGCGCCGTCAAAGCACATGTGGCACGTCACAGGCTCGGCCGCGTGTGCATGGCTTAAGGCGTGGGCTCGTAGGTGCGGTGCACCTCACTTTGGGCTGACTTTAAAAATTAATAACCCACCATGTAAATCTATTTTATAAGGTAGGAAATTTTGATGACTTTTTTTCAATGTGGGACAAAGTTTCCATTCCTTATAAACCCATCAAGTTATTAAATCTTTATAAGGCCGAATTCAATAATTAATTTCTTATTCACTGATATCAGTGTTGAGTAAAAACTTAGATTTTGAATCTTACGAGTTTCATTGAACAATGATAACTGATTTTTTTAAACCTATTAAAGTGAATTTTATAGGGTTAATCAATTAATTTGGGCCCAATGGCCCAATACCAATTTATCAAAAAGTACTTATTTGTTTTGCATTTTCAACTAAAATTTCATTTGCCAAATCAAATATTGGTCGAAGCTTTACTAGTGTCAGAAAATAAATTAATATTCTGAAATGAAGTATATATATATATAGATAATCATTTCAAATAATTCTTAAGAATTTGCTGATGTCTAGGTCAGGTAAATATATGTTTTAGGGGCTCTAGGAGGAAAGTACATAAATAATTATTTCATCTGCTTGATTTATTTTCTGAGGTTTCATATAGATATGTATTTCAATATTAATAAAATATTATTCCTTGAAGTACTGAGATATTCTGAGAAATTCTCGAAAGCACACTCAGCTTTTCTTTCTCTATTACACAGATTTCAATCTAACTATTTTAGTGTAAACTGCCGATCTCACAGACCCCTCAGTGAAGTGTTAGGTCTGTTCGCAAAGTAATTTCACTGCCACTTTATAAATAAATTTAAAAAAAATCATAAATAAATAACTAATAAAATAGTAATAATTTGAATTCATATATATTATGAAAATGAATTGTACGATGTGTATTTGCGAAAACCCTGCGAGTAAATAGTGGTTTCCTTCAAATCAATCAATTTCAGAGTAGAAATCTCTTGTTTTGTTTCAGGAAGCCTATACATATTATAATATATAAATATTTGTAAGTCAACAGAGAAATAACTTCTTGATGGACAATTCAATATTTGGCTTGATGTAAATTTATTTTATTTTATAACATTATAAATCATGCGTTTGCATTTATTATAAAGACAAGTTCTCAGCTCAGACACCGCAAAAGTTAGGACAATAAAAAGACGACATCAATAAATTAATATTTTATAAATTAATAAACATTCTAAAATAATAAAATTATGACTTAATTTTTTTTTTAAAAAATCATCAAATACGATAAGATAATAAGATGATAATTTTTTAGAAAATTCATTTTATAAATATTAGGTCATATTAAAATTCTAAATTAATAAATTCATAAATATTTAAGTATAATAGTTATAATAGTTTAATTGGTTATAATAGTTATTTAAGTATACATGCATCCATGCATATAATAGTTAATTGTATACAATGACTTGATATTATACATGAATCTATTTAATTAGTTACAAAGAATGGGTTAATGCATGAATATGATCAATAAAACATATATAAATTCATTCATTTTCAATACATATCAAATTTACTGGAAAAAAATATCTCTTTTAATTAATAAAATATTAATTTATCGATATATTAATAACTCTCTAATAAAATTAATAAAATTTCATGATTATTAATTTATAAACGTTTTACTGTACCATTTTGTACTATTAATTACAATAGAAGTTCAAAATAAGAAATTAATTAAGTTGAAGGAAAAGATTAAATCTATCACTATTTTCTTCCTATAATTACGTTAATTACCTTGACTAAAGTATTTATCATACAAAAATACATCTTAACATAATTACAATTAATAAAAAAATTCACATCATATTATTACTATTAATCTCATAATTATTATTACTATTATTTTTATTCATACTCACCTCTCACGCATTTCACTGACACAGTACCTGAGGCATGCACGCAGCAGATACATACATACATACACCTATACGCACAATAAATACATTACGTCATCATCATCATCATCATCATCCCTATAGTCCGTTTTCTCTCTCTCTAGCCATATGGTATGGATACGATAAGGTTTTTTTGCAGGGAAACTCTCAGAACCCACAGAAGTTTTTCTTACTTTATCATCGCCATATTAACAAATACCTTAACATACTCTAGTAATTTGTCTTGTCAAGCTTTTTCTTTTCTTTTCTTTTCTTTTCTTTTTTTTTTTCATCAAATCCCCATGAACAATACAGTCACTCCCTCTTGAAAATTTCACCGTACTCATCAGCCCTTTCCTCCTATTCTTTTTTTTTTTTAACCTAACTTTTTACTCAATCCCCAGGCTCAGACATAGCACAGCCTACTTCAAATTTGAACCGCTCGTGCTGTTTTCCAGACATGCATATATGTGTAATAAGTTGTTTTGTTGCTTGAAAAAACCCTCTGTAATAAGCACCAATGGAAGCTCATAACCATTATCATCTTTATCACCATCAGCTCAGCTGCCAAAGAACTGAACCAAACTTGCCGCCTGGCTTCAGATTCCACCCAACTGATGAAGAACTCATCACTTACTACCTCCTCAAGAAGGTTCTTGACTCTAACTTCACTAGCCGAGCCATCACTGAGGTTGATCTCAACAAATTCGAGCCTTGGCATCTCCCAGGTTTTGAAACAGAAGCCTACATAAACTCTAATAATAATCCTATCTCTCATTTTCTTGATTTCATATCGTTATATATGCTCAGGCAAGGCGAAAATGGGAGAGAAAGAATGGTACTTCTTCAGCCTCCGCGACCGCAAGTACCCCACCGGCCTGAGAACGAACCGCGCCACCGAGGCCGGCTACTGGAAAGCCACCGGCAAGGACCGGGAAATCTACCGCCAAAAGACTTGCTCCTTGGTAGGGATGAAGAAAACCCTAGTTTTCTACAGAGGTAGGGCACCCAAAGGCCAGAAAACCAACTGGGTTATGCATGAATATCGCCTCGAAGGAAGCCTCGCTTACCACTACCTCTCCATGCACGCCAAGGTGCTTTGTTCGGACAAGAATATTCATGAATTTTTCCGTTATTTTTCACGCGCCAGAAAGTTCTAATTCTTGGTCGTTGTTCTTTTAATGAATTGATAGCAGCCTTTCTTGCATTATATGGGATCAGAGAAGGAAGTCCTTGTTTCTTTCTGATGAATTCGACAGTAGCTTTTTTGATTGGCAGATATATTTATTTAAAGTGAAAGCTTCCAACCTGAGCAGTAAACACATCTTATTCGTAAGAGAAAGTTGCCTTGATTTTCATATGATACGTCGCTGTAATGAAAGCGAAAGAACTATATCGATGTCCCTCTCAGTCTCACATGCTTATTAAATTATGTCATTTAATTACATTATCTTGTCTCTAGGGCGAGTGGGTCATATCCCGCGTCTTCCAAAAGTCAGGCACAAGCAGCTCCTCCGCCGCCTTCGGCGGCTGCTCCGGCAAGAAGCGTCCGTCTGCCACAGCTCCCGAGTTGAGCTCTCCGTCCTCAGTAACCCTGCCGTCAGCCATCGAGCCTTCTTCCACAGCCGAGAGCCACCACTCCTTCGACGGTGGCGCCGCCGCAACCATACCTAAGGACCAGCAGCACGTGCCCTGTTTCTCCATCACCACCGCAGTTGGTTGCAACAATGGAGGCGGCCTCTTTGATCTCGTCCCTCTATCTCATTTCAATCCGACGGTCCACGAAGGTCCGTCGTCTTCTTCGGCTCCTCCTCCCTCAAGGCTGCACCACGGCGTCGGAGCTTCTGGTTTTACAGGCCCGAGTTCTTTCCAGGATAACGTCGTCAGTCTGCCGCACTTTCTCACTCCGGCGGTGGCTGCCCACCCAGATTCCGGCGGAGGTTTTGGTGAGTGGCAGTGGCCGGAGAATCAGAAAATGGGAGGGCAGCAGATGACTGAGCTCGATTGCATGTACAAGTGGAATGGTGCTACATACTAACTAAGGTGATGAACTGTGTTCAAGTTTCATGATTGTTATTCTCTTCGTTGTTACGATGGTTTTTAAGTCATTAATCCTTCGGCTTAATTAATGTTTTTAATGTCGGAATATTTTGATATCTTCTTTAATGCTTTGCTTGGGTTAGGTAGTATTGTCGTTGTTCTTTGTTTGTGCTTATAATGAATGCTGGGATTTGACTGTATTAAACTACTTAATTGTACCGTTATAACTAACTGTTAGTTTCTGTTTAACGATATCAAACATGAAAAAAAAACGGTATTATTAAGTCATAAAAACACGAACAAAGAATTTATAAAATATAAATATAAAATCAGTAAATTATTTGAATTGATTTTGTCACATTACAAAGCGTAGTCCAAGAGTACTTTTATTACAGGGAGTACGTACTGACTGATTATTGAAGCTACGCCACG
Source organism: Lindernia subracemosa (assembly GCA_028392965.1). Taxonomy (NCBI): domain Eukaryota; kingdom Viridiplantae; phylum Streptophyta; class Magnoliopsida; order Lamiales; family Linderniaceae; genus Vandellia; species Vandellia subracemosa. The sequence continues at coordinate 264,027 of JAQPCC010000125.1, read as the reverse complement.
CCAACTTCCATTTTAGTGCAAGTTTATTGGAATTTTAATAATCATTGAAAAAAGGGCAATCAGTTTCTGCAGATTGGCAAAAATGTAAAATAAAAAATTAAAAAAAAAGAAAGAAATTTCACTCAGTACGTACGTAGAGTGGAGGAGGAAAAAATAAACAAGATACAAAGGTAGGTTTTTCGTATCTTAGTTATAAAATTATAAATTAACAATATATTTCAGCATAATTAATTTTTTGTCTGATCTATTAATATATTTGAGTTATGCTTCGCCTACTCTACTAGTTGTTAATTATCTAGAATTCTTTTTATATGTTTGGGTTGAAGCCATCATTATTTATTGTGATATTAATAATTCCATTTCATTTCTGATTTTCCTTTTTGTCTTCATTTATATTCAGGGAAAAAATATGTTAACTTGGTCACACATTCAATTCATTATTATCATTGTTTAATAATAATTACCAAAAGATGAAAGATTGAATTGGGCTACAAAATCCCATATGTGGGCTTTGGCAGGCCGAAGATGAGCCCAACTGTGTTGAAATGCCCATACCATTCACATAGTGAGTGTCTGAGTGTGTTTTCTATTCTTGAAGAAATATGTACATTAACCATCTCTGAATCGAAAGCTCTGTGCTTACATAGATGTTAAAGGGTAATCTAAGAGAGAGATTAGCCTATCGTCTGATCAAATTTGGGTTTTTCTTCTGCATTCAAATCAAAGAAAATCTGTCCACAATAAAAAATGGGTAGCAGTGGTTTGAAAAGAAAGTCGAAAAAATCCGACGACGTTTCTTCACAGGTTTGTTTGATCTCTTGCTCGTTCGCTCTACATGCAATTTTATGTTCTTCGGTTTAATTTTTTCTTGTTTGGGTATGGTGAGATCATGCTGTTGTGAGCTGAATTTTAGGGCTCGATTTGCTTGCTATGTATAATCAGTTGAAATGGTGGGCTTTGATTGAATCCGTTTTAAAGATTCAGTCTTTACTGTGTGTTTCCAATTGATTGTGTCTTAACTAGGCGAACTTGTTGAGAATGTTATAACACCTCTCGCTGGGTAATGAAGTTGTGAGTCGATTTGTAAGCTAATGAGGGCATTACATCCAATGCAAATTAGTTCGGGATGATATCCGTTGTGCTTAGCTTTTTATCGAGCTGCATAAAGAAGCTCGTCTGAGTTTACAAAATTTTGAGACTACTCTGTTGATGGCCTGTTGGATTTCGATGAAACCCTCCTATTGTTGTTCCTTTGCCTTTTGATGTTACTGTAAATTGTGCTATGCAGAGGAAGAAGAAGAAGAAGAAGACGGGTCTAAGAAAAGATTCGAAGAAGAGGCGGCGTATCGAACCTTCTGTTTCTTCTCACTCGACTGGTGATTTATCGGATTCAGAATATACTTCGTCGTCTTCTACATCGTTATCGGGTTACAAGAGGAAAAGGACCAAGTCGAAGAAGCATCACCGAGCCAAGTCTTCGATTTCATCTTATTCTGACATTAGTCTTTCTACAGGTTCTGACTCATTGTCCAGTGATGTAAAAACTCACAAGGGTAGGGAAGGTAGAGAGGCTCGAATCCCCTTAAAGAGTAAGAAGAGGATAACCCGAAAAAGATATTCGAGCTCTGATGACGGAACCTATGCAAAACACCCGAGAAAAAGGAAGAGGACCGGCAAAGATTTGTCTCTCAAGTCAAGGAAGAAGTCTTCGAAGAAAAAATCCCGAAAGAAACTAAGTTCTGATTCGGAGATCTATTCCACATGTCCTAGCGGTGAAAGGTCTGAAGGTGATGAGCATTCAAGAAAAGCAACACGTGACAAAAAAATAGGAAGCGATATTTCTTACAAGGGTCGAAAAAGGCGAAAAATGAGATCTCTAAGCTGTTCGTCGCGTAGTAGGGGTCGTAGCGACGAGGACCGTGTTAGGGTTAGTCAGAACGACGATGCTTTGGCTCTGTTGGGTAATAATCCCCGTCGCTTGAGATCGGTCATTTGTATACCCGATCGAACGTTTGACGAGTTGGAGAAGGATTTAAATAAAGAAGTGAGTGTGCATGATCGTGATGACTATCCATCTCCGAAGAGTTTTGGCGGTGGTGATGAACAAAATAAGGGAGAACCCGATGATCACTCTCGTCGGGAATCTATTGAGAAGTTTCATGTCGAAAATTATGTAACCAAACTCACAAACTCCTCAAATGATGGGGGGCAGATCAGTAAAGAAGATAGTGCTCGTATCAGAGATTTTGACAAGGAGATTGATTCCTCTGCTTCTATTGAAACTTCAGGCGGTGATTTAGAGTTGACTTTGAGGCAAAAGGCTCTTGAGAATCTGATGAAGTTTCGAGGAGGGCGTAAAGGTCTTACGGCCGAGTCTCATGGAAAGCCAAATAACGAAATTGATGTGATTAATGAGTCAAAGAACACTGAAAGCTCCGCTGCTACAGAGGTGGAACAGACGAGTGGGCCCACCTCAAATGAAGAGTTCTCTCAACCCATGGAACTCCCTGAAGGCCCGCGCTTGGAAGAACGCCGAAACGAATCTAATAATGGTTCAGAATTCGAGGAAAAAACTATGTCGGTAATGAGAGGAGGTGAAATGGTAGAGGTAATATATAATTTTGAACACGTCGTGTATTCGAGTTTCTGTAAGGTTCGCAATATCGTAAGCTTACGTAATTTGAATCTTTCTTTACCAGGTGAGTTACAAGGTTCGCATCCCTAACAAGACCTCCCGTCTAGCCCGGAGACAGCTCAGGAGGTAAGTAAATTGATTGTAAGATTGGATCGGAAAAAGTTCTGAATAAAACTGTTGATTTCTCTTCACCCTTTTGAACAATGAACTTATGAGACCTTCTTGGTAATGAATTGCTTGCCTTGTTTTAGATTTCAGTGTATGTATGTGTGTGTGTGTGTGTGTGCTGATGATGATTTAAAGCTTTAGGCAACTCCCATTATTGAAAACAATCCACAGACTCCAAACAGAACCAAATTAAGACAAACATTTTCAGATTTCAACCATTGCAGCAGTCGGCGTCTCATCGATAGCATGGCATCGACTGCAAGCCGAGACGAAAGCTCTCAAAAGCCTCTTCACAAACCAACAGCTTTCACTGTCACGAGCCTCATTTTCGAACCCTTTCTTCGACCCTTTACCATTCATAACATCTCTGGCCTTCCTCGATCCCGACCCTTGATGCTTCAACGCCGGGGTGGCCATTATAAGCTGCCACCTCTGGGACGAACCGTACTGACATGGCTTACTGAGGGCAGGCTTATAATGCATGTCTTTTCTTACACCATTCTGAGTATTCGGCGGTTTTCTCTGATCCCAATCGCTCGTGCTTGTTCTTGCACTACTGCTCCTCGTGCTGTTCGTACTATTACTCCGTGAGGACATGAAAGAAGAGTCTTTGCTGCTGTTTCGGCTCGTTGACCTCGAATAACACAAGTTGTTATTGCTGCAAGCCTGCGTAGGAAAGACATGAGGTAATAGCTTTCCATTGTAGAACAAGTGATCTGCCGGGGAGTTGGGGGAGCCCGGCGTTGCGACGTGGGACCCGAACTCGAACTGATCGTCGGATTCTAGTATGGACTCGGTTATTACAGGGAAAGAAAACTTGTCCTCGCCTGGTAAGCTGTGATTTCGACCGATTTCCATGGGTTTTTTTTTTTTTTGTTGGTCTGATTTCCTGGAATGACAATATATATGAATTTGGTGGTATAAACTAATGAGGGAGAGTTGTGCCTTTAAGCATCCAAAGGGGCCTCCATGTCTGGCTTTTAAGGTTAAGCTTTTGGCGGCATGCATTATGGGACAGTGAGGTTTTTTAGTTCTATAGCGTTGGAAAGTGGTGATTCTCAATGATGCATGGAGCATGGGACTTAGTACATGTCATCATTTTAATCATTTTTTTTAACTCTCTAATCTAATTATTTGAAATTCTAAATTATTGTTGGAAATAGATGATATTTATTAAATGATTCAATGTGAATTGTTGGAATTCGTTTAGGCTGCATTTGGATTCGGATTCGTGTATTTGAATGAAATCGCATAATTTTAAATTATGAATTCAAAATCTAAATTTCAAATTAAAACTCATTGTTTGGCAAACATTAGGATATCGAAATTCAAATTTCATCGGTCGCTAACGGTCACCGACGCTGTCCATCGAACCCCAACCGTCGTCGACGCCTTTCGTCGACCGACGACGACAGACCAACGGGTCTTTTAAATATATAGCCCTTGACTTGATCAATTTTAAAAAAATAGCATTGTTCTTCACTTTTTAAGTCAATAGCCTTCAATTTTAAGGGTATTTTGGTCATTTTTCATTGTACATTCGTGTGGACAGTAGGGTCCCGTGTTATATGTAAGGGCTACCATGGCTAGAAAATAAATTTGTTTTAATCAGGAATTGAATCCGAGACCTATTACTTAGGTGGTACCCCTTACTAGAAAAAAAATATATTTTAATCAGGAATTGAACTCAACCACTACACTATACCCCTCCCATCCACCCTTACACGTTTTGCTTTTAAAATATTTATTTCGTTATGGGTCCAATTAGTCAGGGTATAATAGCATTTTATACTTAGAGGGATATTTTTTTAAATTTGACCCAGTCAAAGGTCATTTACTTAAATAAGCCGACCGTCGCCGTGATGTCGCTGTCATCGTCGAACTTATTACGAGGTAGACTTTGAATTTTGAAAACGGACCATTTGTCATCGAATTTCAAATTCAATAAAATATAAACGTTTAAATTATCTTCGCATTTGGATGAAATCGAAATCCATTCAATTCTCAAATGAGTGATTTGAAGGAAACTCAAATTTCAAAATCCGGGTATCCAAACAGACTATTAACGAAATTAAATGAATTTACGGGAAGATAAATTTATTATGAGTTAATTCATTTAGTTTGTTTGAGTTCATCTCAATAATTAATTTAATTTGAATGAATTAATAAAATATATGAAAAAATTGATTTTGTTTTCCAATTTTTCGAATAAAAAATTTATGAAGTCATTTAAAAGGTCTTCTTCTACTTATGAATAGGGTTATTCAATTTTTTTATTTTTTTTCTACAGACATCAAAACACATAATCATATAAGAAAAAATAACACAATCGAGTTTGATTCATCTTAAATTCCATTCGTGATAAAGCCACTAAATATAAAGACTTTACCCTTCAAAACAATTGTATATGATTTTGAAAGAACATATCCGTTCTAAGAAGTTCATAAACTAAACAAGAGATCAGGCGCACCCTCGTTTAGGGGGAACACTTGCAAAGTTGACGATGTTCTTAAGTCCATTAATAATGTAATGAAAGCTGCCATTGTTGCTGGAAAAGTCTTTGGTAAACCTTAGATTATATCATCCATCTTATGTGTGTATTAGTTTTCAATGTTGAGTGATTTGCCTTATGTTAAATTCAAGAAAATGTTGGGCTTTAACATCCACCCCTTTTGTGTTGTTTTTTTTTTTCCTTTCAAACTTTACTCCTCAACTCAATGTATCTAATTTAAATATTATTGATATATCACTATGTTAAAGTTTTTGTTTAAAAAAAAAAACTATGCTTGAATGATTGTATTTGTCTGTTAAGTAGTTGGGTTATGACATTCATATATTTAAATGATACATTGGTTTGCACATTATTTATTAAAAAATGTTATATAAAATCAAAATTAAATATGATATGAAGTAGAGAAATGTAAAATAACCTACTACTATTAAGAACTTTAAATGATACTAGTATTTTATGCACACTTTATGCGTGTGCTATAATATATATATATATATATATATTACTATATTTTAATTTTTTTTTATGATTTGAAATATTTGCTAAATAAAATTATAAATCAGTTTTAATTATGTATTATTATTCAAAAAATATTTTGTGATGATAAAATATGAATAAATAAAAAGATTAAGGATAAATATGTAATTGTGCATGATATATCAATTAATTTGGAGTAGTTACTATACCCATCACCCTTAATATAATAGAAATATATTCCGAAAAGCGACAGTCGATATTTAGACCCAATATTTTTTATTTTTTTTCTGTCTCGAGGTATTCTCATTCGATCTGGCTATGGTTAACCCCTAAATATCGGTGTGGGCTTGCGTCACATAGACCTGACGGAGGTTTAATTGCGCCATACATTCAGTGATGGGACTATTCTCCAGGGACATATGAATACGTTCCAAACCCCCTGACAACGATAGTCATGGAAATAATTATAACCAAACCCAAACCTATCAGATACCACACAGACTGGCGGAGACCCAACAATTCTAACTACACGTTTGTAAGGAAGAAAAAAATATACAAAATATCTACTTAACCTAACAACTTGCTAATTACATCTTGTAGATGGGTAATGTTCAACGATTTAACAAAAAATTTCGTTTCCTTTTTGTTATTTGATATCATATATTCAATATAAAAATAAAAATAAAAATCATGACGTCATACTTGGAGAGACGAATGTCACTATCTTTTCTCTATTTATTGTCCAAATATACGCACGGCTGATCATAAATGCCCCAAACACGTCATAGGCGGTTAGCGAGTTATACGCGCAAGAAATAAGGGACACGTGTCGCACCCACAGTCATCGTCATCCCTCTTTTTCTCACACTCGTCTTCATCGTATTCAACGCTCAGTAAATTTCTATAAACATTTTCTTTTTCAATTTCGTTTTGAATATATATATATAAATTATATATTTAAATATTCCCAATCATGTACGCAAAGGAATTCTTGCTCAAGATGAAGGTACGTACGTCATTGAACACCCATGTGATTTAATACTCACAAAGACGTCTTCTTGCTTGCTTTTGTTTTCTTACACACACATATATATATAATATATATATATATATGTCCAGGAAAAGGTAGGCATAAGTTCATCAAAGTCCGAGGCTGGAAAAGGGAAGAGCAAAATGTCGAGAAACGTCGCCCACGGCTACCATTTGGTCGAAGGGAAATCCGCCCATCAGATGGAAGACTACGTCTTCGCCCAGTTCAAGGAAGTCGACGGCAAGGAGCTCGGCCAGTTCGCCGTCTTCGACGGACACGTCAGCCACGACATACCCAACTATCTCAAGAACCACCTCTTCGGTAATATAATAAGCGAGGTATGGCGGTGGTACCCACGCCGCCCTTATTTCTTCCAAGATATTATATTATAATCGTTTCGAGGTTGTAATGAATCGGGTCGGGTCGGTTTTTTACTACCAAAAAAAATGCAGCCGGATTTCTGGACCGACCCGGTGGCAGCGACGAAGCGGGCTTACCGAAAGACCGACTCGGTGATCTTGAAGAAGTGCGAGGATCTGGGCAAGGGCGGGTCGACGGCCGTCACCGCCATACTGATCAACTGCCAGAAGCTCGTGGTGGCTAACGTCGGTGATTCCCGCGCCGTGATATGTGGGAACGGCGGCGTGGCCAAGCAGCTGACCGTCGACCACGAGCCTGAGAAGGAAAGGAACCAAATCGAGGATCGTGGCGGCTTTGTGTCCAAATTTCCAGGTTACATAACATTAGTTATTTTTTTGGTCAATGTTGCAATTTTAAAACATTATGTCGGTGATATTCGTTATTGGACTTACGAACACGGGCCTACATAGAAGGAGAGTTGACCACATAAGCTTTGGGATTTTATCCTAAAACCAATTGGTGCTATGTAGAGTAGCTCACAACTTATATGCTATGTAGAGTAGCTCACAACTTATATGCTAGTCAATCTCTCCATTTTTAATCGACGTGGGATGCACGTGGATTATGTTCTTTAACAATATTTTGACAAAAAGCATAAAATGAACGTCATGTCACATTTTTTGATGACGTGGCAGTCCATATGAAAGCCAACTGAGCACCACGTCATTCAGAATAGAACTGGCTCACAATTGCCAAGTCATTTGCGTTCTCTTTAAGTATTACGATTTTGAAAGTTAGTGTCATAAAATTACTGACTCTTTTAAAGATTAATTAAGCCTAACCTTTCAAAAAATGATCCTATTGAGATTGTCTGTCCCACGTGGAAAATTCAATTCGATATTCAACTCATTTTCTTGATCTTAGGTGACGTGCCACGAGTAGACGGGCAATTAGCGGTGGCGAGAGCTTTCGGCGATAAGAACTTGAAAGAGCATCTGAGTTCGGATCCTGACGTTAGGCTCGAGATTATAGACGATGAAACCGAGTTTTTGATCTTGGCTAGCGATGGAATTTGGAAGGTAATAGTCAGTTTAATATATAAAGGGATTGTGTAAAGAGGTTTATGATTTTATTTAAATGTAATTTTTTTTTCCGATGACTTTAAGGTAATGTCGAATCAAGAAGCAGTGGATTGTATAAGGAACATCAAAGATCCGAAGTCCGCGGCGAAGCATCTTAATAGAGAAGCGCTCGCTCGGAAAAGCCGGGACGATATCTCGTGTATCGTTGTAAGATTCAACTGAGAGTTTATGTTTATATGTTCTTTTTTTTTTTTTCTGTGTTTGCATGGCTAGTTGTTTGCTGGAGATTGTTAATTTCTTCTTTGTACTAATATTAGGACTTTGCTAATGTTCATTACTATGATCAAATTAATGCTCATGATGATCAAATACATATATAATAACAGAAGGGATAAGCATCATCAGAACTATTACCAGATCATATCCAGACATTAAACCCGGTATAATATTTGGTTCGAGCACTCATTTCTTGATTCGATCGATCTTTTCCGATGTCTTGTTCTTCTTTTTGCTTGGTCGAACTTCGACGGCTCGTGGAACATTAAGCAGTTGCAATAAAAGAGAAAACAAAAGAGTATTATTAATTTACTATTGAGTATTATTTACATAGTTAAAAATTTTGAATCCGGTGTTGGTCGGTGGAAGAACTTTAGTATCAATTCGGTTCGAAGTGAAGTTGAGGCGCGTATTTCGTACGATGTCCGTAATACGATATTGCCCCGATATTGCACGCTCTTGGGTTACGACGATCGTTTTCAAGATACAATGACTTTTGGACTTTGTAATTGCAGTACTACAAATAAAGTTTTCCGATGAATCTCCTCGAAACTCGAGTCATTCTTACACTAGGAATACTGAGGAATGAGAATTATATGCTTATGAATGCTTGGAAGCTGATTGAATGATTTTTTTTCATTTTGAGTAGGGGTATTTATAGTTGTTGAAATGTTTCGGAGGCTTATGTGCGAATAGTTGTAACTTTTTGCATGTTCTTGACTGTTTGACTAGTTTGACCGGGGGTTATTTCTCGAATAGCCACATCTTTTGTGTCCGTTCGCTCACCACACCCCTTCAATTCGACACTTGGGTCTTGGTCGAATTGATTCGCACCAACGGATATCTCTCGCGCTCCACGGATCCTAATGGGGTCTTGCTCAGCGCCTTGTCACATTCACTTGCGCACGTGCCACTGACATGTCATCACGATTGTCATGCCATCATCACGACGCCGGTCACCTAGCCGACACATCACCACCGACGCCACTTCTTCAAAGCATAAATTTTGGCTCATTATAGCTCTTCGCGACGATGCATATCGCCGTCAAAGCGCCCATTGCGTACGTGGCAAGTCACGGTCCGAGCGCGGGCTTGGATGTGCGTAGACTAGGGGTGAGCATTTAACTCGTTGGACCGCCCCACCAATCGACCCAATCCAATCCAAACCGCAAGTATCGGGTTGACGACTTGATGGGTTGGTTTGGATTTTAAAAAATAAAACTGCATCTTTTGCAATCGGGTTTTGTTTTGTATTTTAAAACCGCAAAAAACCGCATCCATCCGCATTTAATAATATTATAATTATACTATATTTTATTAAATATGTTATAAATTAATGGATATTAGTCGTAACTCGTAATAGTTGGGAATGCCATAATCATCAATGTAAATAATGCAAATTGAAAAGTCCGAAATAGATGAAAATACTAGTAGTGATTCATAATATTAATAATTTTTTTTCGTTCATGATAGAGGGGATGTGATCTTATTCGAGTTATTTTTTTATTATTTGTTACTATTGTTTATTGTTATGATGACATTTTTCTATATACAATTTAACTTTTACAAACATGTTTATGATATATATTTTTATACTATCGATACTTAAAGAATATTATCCATACTAGGTTGCTGATTTTTCGTAATGATAAAAAAATGTAAAACCGCCTCAACCCAACCCAACCCAAGCAAACCGCAGTGAATCGGGTTAAAATTTTGATGATCGAATTTGGGGTATATTATTAAAAACCGCAATACATTGGGTCGGACTAAAATTTGAATAAAATCCCCCCTAACTGCCCCATGCTCACCCCTAGTGTAGACCTTCTCGCACTTGGATCATTACTTACTTAAAGCAAAAATTCACATAAGCCCATAAGTCCGCTTAAACACTTAGACAAGCTTTTGAATAACTCACACAAGGTAATCCTATATAAATAAGTGAAACTTGAGATGTTTAATCAATGTGGAACAAACATTTCCATTTTTATACTTAACATGTTTTAACATCTCTTTATTTGTCAATCTTAAAAAAATAATCGATTTTGAGCAAATTAATATTCGATAGATTTTTTTCGAAACACAGAGTATGAATCTTTCATCAATTTCGAGTTTCGACGAACGATTTCTCGATCTAATAAAAATCGATCAAATTTGACTTTTTGGATTTATTAATCCAGCCTCGAGCCCAAAGGTCCGTGAGTCCAAATCCAACAAAAGCCACCCTATTTTATATCTTAAAAAGAAACTATCAACTTCAAGCTTGATCTGAAAATCATCTAATCGAATATTGCCTTAGTCGATTTTCATCTTTATGGTGACGATCGTCATGGTCCACCACGCCGAGTCTCTTACACTCTCGGTGGTTCTCTTGGCGACGTTGTATGTTGAGATTATAAAGTTGTCAGACTCCTTAATATAACAAGAGGCAACTCCTCTTATCACCAATTAATTTCGGAATGGAGCCCTCAATTTCAACATTGTATGCCACAATCCGTAATATCCTTTGCCATGTCCCCTTAGTTTCAAACCTGTCTCAACCCGTCCGACCACCATGGACTCGGCCCATCTCTGCCATGAACCCGCCGTGTCCCTTGCTGAGCCTTCCATGTTGCGGTCCTTATTTCTTTCTTTTCCTCCGTCTCTCTTTTCTCCATTAAGGGTCAGCGCCGCCTTGTCACGGCGGTCGTGAATCCCTGAACCTCCATATCCGCCTTGTGCACTAACGAATTTATATTTGTAGTATGAATATATATAGTACGATACGAACTAGTATAGCGTATAATATATAATAAAGTAAAAACCATTAGATGAAACATCCATTCAACACAGCCTTAGGCAAAAAAAAAAAAAAAATTAACGAAATAAAAAGGAAACCCTCAATTATAATATATGTTTCCGTATTATAATATAAAAATCAATAACATTTAATTCGAAGATTAAAATACATGCATTATACATGCAAGCAAGCAGCCACCCCTTTCTCTCATCCATCAACGATTGTTCCTCGAGCACCTCGTAGCCCTAGTGCACTGTCGGCTGTAAGGGTTCGCCTGCTGATGAGCCCTGCAGCTGCTGTAATAAGACTGACCCCTTTGGTTGCACGGCGTGTTGGCCCTACTCATTGCACCGTAGCTCACGTGGCCTCCTCCGTTCCTTCCTCTCAGTTGCCTCCTCGCACTCTCCGACTCCATCATCAACTCCTCGTCCATGTCAAGAGCATCGGCCACGAGCCCGCCGTCGTTCTGGGCGGCAAACCCTAAGTCGACAGGGTATTCGGTCGAGTACTTTGCCGCCGCGGAGGCTGCGAGGATTGCGATCGTTAGGAGGAGTACGACGGTTCGGAAAGCCATCGTTGTTTTACGAGGGAGAGGGGGACTTAATTTTCTTCCCTTTTTTTTTTGTTGGCTATTAAATTTATGTTTGATTGTTAGTTGGTTTTGATTAGGTTTTTGGAGGTGGGAGAATAATGGGGCATTGGTGAATATTGAATGATGATGAGATTATATGGTTTTTTGTGGTTTTGATTGAATTAAGATTATCCTTGTTTTACTCGTTGGTTTGGATTGAATTTAGAACTAACGGTGTAAGGGAAGAAAAAATAAGCTATATAATAATTAATCTCCATGGATTTGATTTTTTTTTTCCCTAATTCTTGAATTCTCAAAATTTAGTCTATTAATTAATTAATAAAAAGGATTGAAAAATTTCCCTATAAGCTAACAACCTGATACATATTCACTTTCTCTGAAAAATTTGAAGTTTGAGCTTATTAAAGCAAGAGACCAATTGTTATGTAAAACACTAATTAGAAACTAACGATGTCACATCATTGATATTTGTACGCTTAATTGAAGAAATATGGGCATTTATTTTGTTTACCTAATAAGTCAAAGAGTTTATGCTAAAAAAATTCTTATTTTATGACAACCTAACCTTCATTCGCCGATAAGTCTGACTTTAAAAAGAAAAACATTCTTTATTTTTAACTAATATAACAAGAGTGTTATAGTTTTGGTTGACGATGTTGAGTCAACTGTGGAGTCAACATCTGTTGACTTGGTTTATTTGCTCGAGATTTGACTTTCTTACTCTAAAACCGTTAACATATTATTATGGTTTTTATTTATGTTTCGTGTAGGGAATATTCTAGAAGTAATGGAGGTTGGAGCCAAGCTTGGAAGAAGAAAGTGGTTAAGTCAAGAAGTAACCACCAACCCACTACTTCACATTAGAGTAGTGGAGCGGTTATACAAGCGTAAGGTTGGAGGGCAGTTTCAAGTGAATATATTGGAGCCTCCAAGCTTAAGTTTCAGTAACTGGATTAGAGACAGACGTACGAAGGAGAAGAAGGAGCGATCACGAAGCTTGCGACGCTATTTACAAGGATCGAAGTGCCTGAATAACATCACGTTTCTCCTCACATCTGTGTCCAGTTCGTTTGCTTAGATTGTTTACCTTTACATGAGAGTGTAGAATTACGATTCTGTACGTGAGTCTCGTGTGAAGATTAAGAGTGCTTACACGCTCTTGTCTAGGCTAGGTTTATAGTCGTGTGACGACTAAGGTTTATAGTCGTGTGACGACTTTGGTTTATGGTCGTGTGTCGACTTAGTTTTATAGTTGTGTGACAACTAGGTTTATGGTCGTGTGGCGACTTAGGTTTATTGTCGTTTGACAATTACGGAATGTTTTTGTAAATCACTTTTATAGTGATATTTTGCCCTGAAGGCGAGTAGCAGGTTATTGGACCTGCTGCAAGTTTTGAAACCCCGTGTCCAATCTTTTTACTAAGTTTCCGCTGTGCAAAGTATTCTGATCCCAAAATTGGTACAACATTTGGGTCAACATTTCGTCTAACTTAGTAGTATCCATATCCACCACACCGTCAAAGAGTTTAATCTTTTTCTTTCCACATAGTTTTATTAATTCTGAATTAAGGGCTTTTTTCATTTCGTAATCTTGCCTAAGTTCCTCCAAACTTCATAGCCGATAAATTGGACTTTTTTGTTTATTCATCCTTTTTTTCTTTTCCGACAAGACGATAGTCAAACGTTCTTACATTTTCATATTTTATTCGAATTGATGGTATCATGCAATGATACTTTTCATAATGTATTTAAAGTTTGTTTATTTCCTTACTTTCGAAACATTTTCTTTATAGCTATTATTGTTGGCATATATAATTCAGTTTTAAAGATCTCAGCCACGTTAAAAATACTATAATTGGTAGGCTAACTGATCGTACTATGTTTCGATGGGATCACTTACTTACTAGGGAATAAGAAACTGCAGATATTTAAGCAATTTGAGTATACATACGATTCTCCGAAATGGGATATTTATTAAATATGCCATTCTTTGTGTCGCAGAATTTAACCTAAACTTGGTTAATATTAGCCGTGGAATAATCAACCAAATTATGTATAAATCATTAATGCTTATGTAATCGCCCATATTATGAATATTTAAAATTAAGGTGGTGCACACTTAGGGATCATTTTTGATAAAATATTATTGCTGATATAATTGTGGTCCAAATGGAAATTTTCTTGCTTCGAATATATGCAATTTTTTATTCATAAAATAGAAAATTTGTCGAGATGCTATATAGTTGCATCAATCACTTAATTACAGCCGACATAGTTGGACTTCTTCGTTTTAGGAAATTAGATCCATTCCTTGCAATAAAACTATCAATCATCGTTTTGGTAATAACCCATGAGAGCGAATCTTATGTTCCAACTCAATGGTCAATAAACTAGATAAAGTCAAAATTAGACAAAGGGCAATAATCAGCTATTTTAAATAATATTTACTTTCCTTGAATTAGTATTTAACTATAGTAAAAACTCTATAAATTAATAAATTAATACCATGAAATTTTATTAATTTAGAAAAATATTAATAAATTGATAAATTAATATTTTATTAATTAAAAGAGAGTTTTGTTAATTTCAGAAAATCTAGTATGTATTAAAACTAAATGAATTCATATATGTTTCATTGATTATATTCATGAATGACTAGTGTGTTTTTTTGTGAATATTTTCGATGATTTGAATATGTTGCAGCTAGAGAACTCGATAGCAAAACTCTTGGCTGCAATTAAAAAAGTTAGGGATGAATTTCAATTAGATTTAAATTTTAAGAAAACTCAAGTAACAATAGATTCATATTTTAGTAAATTACCATAGTATTTATAATTGTAATATATTTATGAATTATTAATTTAGAGTTCAAATAGAACCTAATATTTATAAAGGAATTTTTCAAAAAAATTATTATCTTATTATCTTATCGAATTTGATGATTTTTTACAAAGGCGCCCAAATCGGGACTGAGAGATTTTATTATTTTAGAGAGTTTATTAATTTATCGAGTATTAATTTATAGAGTTATACTGTACACATGAAACTCAACCTTAATAGAGATTATAATTCTTCCAACTCGTAATACTTATTTTTCATATTTATGTAGATGTTTAATATATATTTTGTAATAAAAAATAACAGTAATTATCTAAGAAAGAGGATGATGGGAAAAAAGATGCATAAAATTTAAAAAGAAAAAATAAACATTTTTCAATAAAGTTTTACTTTCTTTTTTCTCTTCATGAACCGATCAAACAAGCAAAGCGAAGGCAATTCAATAATTCATACCAACGAAAACCCTTCTTTGCAAAAGCCGAACCTTATATCAGCCACAGTGTTCTTCTTTCGATGAACTCAAAGTCTCAAAACAATCTCTTATTACAACAGCTAGTTGACTTTTTTTTCTTCTGCATCAAGTAGTAGCTGAAGACGACGACGGCGAAACGGAGGCACGCGGCGAAGTCAACGGAAACAAGGTGAGCAACCGTGGCTCGACGTCTTTGCTCCTCGGCGATGGATGATGATGATGATGCAGATAGAACTTCTTCTCGGCAATCGCTCTCTCTTCTTCACCTCCTTCCTCGCCTTCCGATGAGGGCAGGTTCGTCCCCACTGACGACGGCTTCTCGCCGGCCAAGGGCGGCGTTATCGGGCTGAGCACAAGCGAGGGGAAGTCGAGAATGCTCGGTGACAGCAGAAGGTCGGTCTGAAGCTTCGATGAGGCCCTGCTGGGGCCGAAGGTGTTGACCATGAGGCCGTTCTTGAGGTTGTTGCGGCGCTCGTGGAGCTTGAACCCTTGTTTCTTCTGCGGCGTCGTTTTGATAGGTGGGATCGTGGCGGCGGCGGAGGCGCCGCCGGCGGATTTAGTTGGTGTTCCGGTGAGGAGTTGGACCACCTGCTTGAAGTTTGATGTATCGGCTTGAACGAAGGTGGTTGGATATGATGAAGAGTTGCTGCAGCTGATGTTTTCTTGGGATCTTGGAGTTTGCGGCGGCGTAGGAGATGCTTTGAGATTGTGTAATAACTCCTTTTCTTGGATATTTCTTGGTGAGGATGAGATGATTTCCATTGTACTGTTGTTAAATTCAATGTATTCTTTCTTTCTTTCGAACAAAACTAAGGAAGAAGAGAGAGATTTATGGTAAGGAGAGAGAGAGTTGAAGAACATATAGAGCTTTGTTTTTGCTTTTGGTTTTTGCAGTGATAGATGGAAAAAAAAAAATTTAATTTAGGGTTTGGGACCCATATTTTGGTATTTTACGAAGTGGGAGTTGGACTTGAATTATTCTTCAATTTGTCTCTTTTTCCACATGATAGTTTTATTTTTCGTTAAATGGTGAAAGTGAGGTTTTCTTTTTTTATGTAAGGATATTGATATGATTTTATATAATTAATGCAATTTATATGGTTCTTGATTTTACGAAAACAATGCAACTTGATGAAGACATAAAATAATGGAGGAGTCACATGATGATATATAAACCCATTTGAAATAATATAAAATTTTAAATTTTGTATAAATAGATGTAAAATAGATCAACTGAAGTATCTGATTTTTTTTTTTATTAGAATTTATTTTCTAATTATTTTTTAAACATAATTATATTATATCATTGGATGACTTGGTCGTTTCATATTGTATTCTATTCTTATTTCTATACAACCGCGTGTGACAAACACATTAAGATATTTTATGTGAGATAACAAAAATATATGAAGACATTAATTGCGACAGCTGAATAATACAATAACTATAATAGTTCTAGAAAATATAGATTTAAATATAATTAAGAATATATACGAAAACTTGACTGACCTTAGACTTGTAATTATTCGAGATAGATGCCTTTGATTGGGATTAACGATATTACAACGTTTTTTGAGTCAACTCTTTGATCCCCATATCACCCACCGTACGGCACCGTCCTCCTCAGTTTTTTCACATGCTTTTTTATTACAAGGAAGAATATGTCTATGATTTCAATGTAAAATATATATATATATATAATATTTAATATATGCATGATGATGAAATTTATAGGAAAATCAATGGATCATATTCCCAATTGAAAATGGATGGTGTTTAGTGCGGGGGAACAATTTGATAGATGCCTAATGTTCCCACTACAAACACCGTAAAGAAAGAATGCCCTTTTTTTTTTTTCTTTTTTTTTAAATGTGCAATAAATAATACGATGACTAGGAGTGCACAATTCCTAACTAAAGCCTAACTTTAATCTCTATAATTTTATCCTTACAAGGTTGCTATTATGGAATGTAACATTACATTTGATATGCCATAATGTGATAATCATATTAGTACAACATATTTGTTAAATGACCAAAAACTTATACTCCATCCTATTTGAAATAGAAGTAGTCTAATGAATATACACACATATTTTTAAATAAAGTATAATTACTCTTATACCCTTAATTAATTGTTTGACCATAATTAAATAAAGTTACATATATATTTAAGACGTTGGGTAAAATTGTAAATCTACAAGCTATTTATTTTTGGAAATAACAAAACGACTTTTATTAAAAAACAAAAGAATTACAAAATGACTTCTATTTAAAATCAAAAGGAGTAACATTGTGTCGTATTTTATATATTTTATTTTTAATATGTTCCTTCACTTATAAGTTGATTTTTTATTTGAATTTTCCTTTTAACGGGGGAATTTGTACATGCGATTTTTGGTCTCGTCTAATTCCACTAATTATGACTAAATAAATAATGAAAGATAATTATATAAATGGCTTTGATTATTTGGAGTGGGGAACATAAACTAGGTTGCCCACATCAACAACTATCAATAATTTAAATAAAACTTTTTTTCAACTTTATCGTCTTAAAAAGTCAAAGCTCGTGTACTAATTAGTACAAGTGAGTGATGCAACAGACAATGCCACGCATGATTGTCGACTAATGCACACAATAATTAATTACGTTATTATTAATTAAATACTTACTTAGTAAATAAAAGTCTAATACAACCTTCGAGCGAGTAAGACTCATAACCACAAATAACAATTTCTTATTCATTTCAAACCTATATATTCTTTTATTAAAGAGTCGGGTAAATAAAAACGGCTCAAATTTTGTATTTTTATTAATTACCATTTTTAATTAATCATCATTTTATCCTTAAATTTTAATCTATTATAAGATTATTATTTTTTTCTTTATTTTATATATACTTATAAATATTATATAATAAAATTGAAATTATAAATTCTATTAAAGTTTTTCAATTACAATTAATTACAAAGAAAATACTAATGTATGAAACATCGCTCCTTCAATATTTATGAAAAACATGCCAATAAGGCCTTGGTCTAATGGTCAAGAAGGAGGCCTTAAGAATTTGTGAGTTAAGTCGTGAGATCGAATCTCCCCTCCCATAATTCCTTGACTATCGTTGTTAGGTGGGTTTGGGACGTATTCATCTGATATCGGGAATCAGTCCCACCACTGGAGTGTGTGGCGCAATTAAGCCTCCGCCAAGTCTGTGTGGCGTAAAGCCCACACCAGTATTTAGGGGCTAGCCCATAGCCAGGTTGAGTGGGGATGCCTCGGGACAGTAAAAAAAAATATTTATGAATACATCACTCCCACGGGATTGGTTATAAACCGTCTTGACCACTGAAAATCGGGATTGTCTCATAATCGACAATGAAGTTCATATTCATTTCTGACATAGTATGAACCTAGAAAATAGGATAACGTTGTATTAGAATATAGCTTAAGCCAGAAAAGATATACATTTTATATATATATATATATGAAAATATCGACAGCTACATGGAAGAAACACAAGAACCAAGAAACAAATGACGTCTTTTAACATCACTCTAAAAAGAGGAACCAAAGCCTCTTTGTGAGTTCTATTTTACACAGTCGTTATGCAAAAAAAAAAACAACTCAAAATCCAACAAAATTTAAATAAAAACAATAATCCCATGTCGTCTAAAGACCAAAAAAAGACCCCACTCATAACCATGGCAAAAGAGAAGGAAAGAAAACAACACTTCAACTCTCAGAGGCTGAACTGCCATAGTAGTAACCATATCCAACCACCACGGCCAAGAGAAGCAACGCCAGACCAATCCCGCCGCCCCATACCCAATAGTTGGTAGCTTTCTTGCGCTTGAGTATGGCTTTAGGGAGGGAATCGTTGCCTCTTGCACGTGGCCTACGCTTAATACCACCGCCATGAACTTCTTTCTTGTCCTGTCTCCTCGAAGTTTCGATCTTTTCTTCAGCTTTTTTCTCGGGCTCAACCTCGCTGATCTCTTCGGTTGGTTCGTCTTTAGCCACTTCGTCGTCTTCTTCATTGGACAGTGCCGTCACTCCTGCCTTCTTCCTTGTTTTCTTCTCGCGTTCCTTTAGGACGGGAAAATTGTTTGTACTATGTTATTTGCCCGAACAAGTACGGTTTTCCAGGACATGAAAATTATTCTTACGGAAAAAAAAAAATACCTTGAGCTTCTTTTCGGCTTCTTTCTGGGCTCTTACGGCCGCTTTAGCAGCAGCTTTCTCAGCTAGCTTTCTCTTTCTCTCCTCAGCTTGCTTCCTCTTTAGAATCTCTTCTTCCCTCTTCATCTCGATCAGCTTCTTCTCGTCGACTTCCTCTTCGTTCTTGGGAAGAAGATCCTTTCGGGTGGTTTCAACGTAGAACCCTTCCTCTTCTTCTTCTTCAGCTGGATCGGTTTTCTTGCTAGCTTTCCCTGCATTCTTAACGGGTTCATTCTTGCCCTTATCGGGAGTAGCCGCCTTTGGCTTCTGAGGTTCAGACGGTGGGGTTGCTTCTTCGGGGATTTGTTTTTTGGGACCTTTTATTACAACCTCCGACTCTGATGGATCGGTTATGGGTTTTTCAGGTTTGAAGATAGGCTTCTCGTTAGGGTTTCTCATGCGGCCATCGCGGGTCAGTTGTCTTGAGTCGAGAGACGGCAAAACCCTCTTTTCGTAGTCGTCTCTGAATGCTTTGTTGGTGTTCCATAGAGTCATGAAGTTTTCAACCTTCAAGGAAACAGAAAAAAAAAAGTCAGTTGGAGTTTTTAATGACAGACTTAAACTAAAAGAGATCAAATTACCATACCTCAGTGTGTAAGAGCTCCTTCAAGGCATCGATTTCCTTGTTTGCTGCAAGGACTTTCGCTTTCGTCACGATGGTACGGTATTGATAGAAGGTAGAGTTCTGAGAAAAGAAAAGGTTGAGAGCATCAATTTTACATTTTTTAAAGAAAAATTCGAATCGTCAGGACAAATAAGTCATAGGATTAAGAATAATAATGAAAGAGACATACCCCTTCATCACGTTGCTTCCTCATCTCTTTAATGCCTTCGAACGTATTGTCCCTCTTCTCTGAAATCGATGTTAGTTCCTCTTCCAAAGCATTGATCTGTTTCTCTACGGCCACTTTTTCTTCGTCCAGCTGCTTGATTTTCGAACTGATCACGTTCTTCTCCTTTCTAACTCCATCGAGATCAACACCGATTGACTGAGATTTCGTGAATTCAAAACATTTAGCAGAATATTTTCAGACAAAAAAATTAGAGAGAGAAGATTGTGCCTAGTAACTATAAACAGCTACTTACTTTGACCTGTCCCTGAATGGCATCTTTCTCGCCGAGTGATTCTTGAATCTTTGCTCTCTCGGCAGCATTTGCAAGAACCTGAGACCTTGTCCCTTCGAGCTGTTTAATCTCTCGCAAGATTTGCTTCTCCTCACTGAGAGGTATGCTTTCGTGTTGGATTCGATATGTCAAGCTTTTGATCTGATTAATCAAGAAAAACCATTAAGCCCAAAAAAGACCCCCCCAAAAAAAATCAAAAAAAAAAAATAATTAACATAGTGGCGAAAATTGTCCCAAAATGATAATGAAAGAATCTTACAACATCGTTTAGTTCTTCCTCGGATGAGCATATGCCCGAGGAACCTCTGTCTCTACCACCACCACCCGAAGAACCAGACCTCAACTTTCCAAGAGCCTGTTGGAGGGGTTCCATTTCTTTCCTCTTTTCATCGATAATCGATTTAAATTGCTTATTTTCAGAACCCAAGGATTTCAACTGAACAATAATCTGGGATCTTTCTGCCTGTAAGAAAATTAAATGGATCTTATTTCTTAAGCACTGATATGGAACTGAATTTCAAACACAATAGATAATTTCAAGACCCGCCGGCAGACATCCACATATCATATCGACTAAAAATCACTTTTTCTTCTAACACAATCAAATCCCACAAGCATGGTAAGAATGAAGAAACTTACCCTTTTGGCCTTCAATTTTTCGATAACTTGAGACCGAGCTTGGTTCTTTTTCTGAAGCTCTTTATCAGCCAACTCAAGCTTGGTCTTAAGATTCTGATCTTCGAGGGATCTGAGCCTAACGATGTAGAAAGAATGGATCTGCTTAGGCTCGGGCCACTCGTCGACCGCATCTTTAGGGAGATGAGAATCAGAAGCTTTGACCTTTTCCACTTTCAAGGGCTCAGCCTCTTCGCCGTGACTGCCGAATTTTATTTCGGGCTTTCCCTCACGTACTGGCATCTTCGATTCGTTGACGGGTTCGCCAACTTCCACACCCATTATCTAGCAACAATTGGATCTGCAAGGAAAAGTTGCAAAACATCGAAATGGCAAAGAAGTAAACATTTAATCAGCAATAGCATTATGCAATTGTTAGTATAACACAGCATTGACCTAATAAAAACAATGGATATCAAAATGAAATCACTGATCTCCCCAGGACAAGTATTTCGACTTTTTCAACCTTCTGGGTAAAAAGATCCGATGAATCGAAGGAAGAAAAAGACAACTTTGAATTGGGGATCATAAAGATTTAGCTTTCAGCTTCATTCACATCTTAAAAAAAAAAAAAACAAATCTTTATGAGGGGTAAAAAACCGATCGATGAGCCTACGATGGACAGAAAGCAGATTTAAGAAAACAAATCAATTGAATCATCGGACAAACAACAAAGAAAAAAACAAGAATTCAAACCTTAACACTTGCCTTAAGCAAAATAGAAACATGAGATGAAAAAAAAGCAATTATAAGTACGGATCAAGCCATCATACAGAGCAAAAGGAGATCAGAATTGGGAAAAATAAAGGGAAAACGTTAGGGCCCAGCTCATAAAAATCAATCATTAGGAAAGATGCAGCAAAGTAAAAAGGATTCGAAAACGAGCGGTAGAAGAAATCTTTACCAGAATTGGACAGACACAAAACCAAGCGGAGAATTCTAGGAGACAACCCCTTCTTTGACGGGATTGTAACTAAGAGAGAAACTGAAGAGAGACCTCAGATCTCTTGGCCCTTTTTAGAGAGAGAGAGAGAGAGAGAGAGAGACCCTAAGAAAGTAAAAGGTCATTTCATTATGTATACTCCCAAAACAAGGAAAGCTTTCGCCGAGGTAAAAAGGTAATTTCACATCATGTCAACTCTTATCCTTTTATCGATTTCTGAAAAGAAAAAAAAAAGAAAAAAAGAGTAAAAATTCAAGAACCGCGTGGTGTTATGGTGGTGGTGGTGACGAATGAAGATATTAAAGACGTTCGTCGTCTTGTTAACAAACCCTTCATTCATTCATTGCTAGAAAGAAACACACGTTTTTGGGACAAGTGTGTTGTTTGTCTGAAAGCTCTCACAAGTGTTTGACGCGTCACCTTCGATGACTACGAGGACGGCTTTGGAGTTGGACTCGCACGCTTACGTAAGCGATGACGCCTTCTTTTTGCATCCCACGAGATCCACTGGTTTTCTGAATTCTGATAGAATATGCTGTCTTTATTCAACTCATTTTTATTTTATATTTACTATCAAAGAAAGAAAAATCGAATTTAAATGGAGATAATTGATTATATTATTTCACTTATTTAATAGAGCTATTTAAATGGAACCTCACTAGTTTTTCACACTTGCTAATAAGCTTGGCAATGGGGTAGGGCTAATCTCCATCCGAATACTTATCAAGGAATTTCCGTCCCTTCTGTGTATTTTTGTAGTGTATATTTTTTTTTTATTTATGGCATTCTTACAAACGGTAGACAAATATTGTTGTGCCACTTTCGTATGAATGGCTGTGAGTGAATGTAGAAGTGAAAGAAATAAAATTGTGAAAAGAATGAGTAGAGATACATATCTGATAAAGAAAGATTATGGTATACTAATATTAATTGCACACTCAATTGTTTATGCTCTAATATATAAATATATAATATAATTTTATATTCTAAGTTTTCAAAAGAAATAAAAAAAAAATGTGTTATCAATTTATAATTCAAGATGTATGATACATATGAAATTATAACTTTAATTCTAATAGTATATTAATTTGAATATATAAATAAAAATTAACTTGAGGATATAATTGGATAAATTAAGATATTGATGGGCAAAATGGTAATTGAAATAAACAAATGTATAGATAAATCACAATCATTCAATATAAATAAAATCAATGTCTTAGATTTCAATTGAGTGTCATACCAGTAAGATCCTTATGCTTTATAGAAATGTATAGATAGATGAAAAGTACTTATATATAAAATATTAATGATGATATTTTAGTAATGCAGTGTACCTACGAGGCGGGGAGAATGTTATGCTCTATGTAGTCGCGGCCTCCCCAACCCACGGGAAGAAAATTTCCTTCGTCTCCGCCTCACGGGAGAGGAAAAATGAAATTTCCTACGGGCGGATTCTCTCATGGCTTGTTTGGTTCGTGTTGGAAATAAAATATATAAAATTAAAAATGATACACTTCCTTAAAGCTTAAGCTTTTAGGCGAAGTTGTTGTTCAACATGGTATCAGAGCTCTGGGATCAAAGATGTCTTGGGTACGAATCCTCACGACCACCATTTAAGAAAATTTCACATCTAAGGCTGGATAAAAAAGAAATTAGTCTACATGTGAGGGGGCGTGTTGGAAATAAAATATATAAAATTAAAAAAAATAATACACTCCCTTAAAGCTTAAGCTTTTAGGTGAAGTGGTTATTTGGGTTTAATAATTTTAAATATTGGTTCATGACACGTTGATGTATTTGGTACGCGAATTTATATAAAATATTATTTATATATAACAACTTCAAATCAATGTAGATAAACACACTTCTAAGGTAAACTATTATAACTCCACTAACCAAATCGTATTTTATTTTATACTCGTTAATTAATTTTATATAAACGTTAATAATTTAAACCATCGTAAATATAAATATTTTATTTTGCAAGAGGATAATCCATCAATCAAAATACAAAAAGCCAAACCCTTCAACCTCCAAAATTATATTGTTCTACTTCTGATGGATCGGCCCGCCAACCCTTATTGGGCCGATAAAGCTAAGAATTAAGGAAACTTATTAGGCCCACTAAGCCCAAGAAAATCCACACCTCTATATAAACTAAATCTTCCCTTCAGAATCTCAATTCAATAAGCTCAACTGCTCAAACAATGGCAACTTCATATGCGTCATCCAAGATGATCATCAACTCCAAATCCATCCCAATCCTCCTCCGCCGCCACATTCTCCCCCATCGATCCGCCGGCGCGACTGCGCTCGCTCCCGCGGTGCGATTTCCGTTTCCCCTCCGGAACGAAAAGGACCGTGATCATCCGATCGATCGTTCGTCGGACGCTAGGGATTTGAAATTGAAAGCCTTCGATTTGCGCTTTGATAATGCGCAGCAGTGGCCTCTGGGAATGCGAGGGATTAGGATCGAAGCGGCGCGCGGCGAAACGCCGAAGGATGGTGCTGAGCACGACCGTGAAGGTGGTGGCGGTTATGAAATTGCTGATGCTAGCGTCGACGGCGACGGCGACGGCGACGGCGAGGAGGAGAGTGAGGACGTCGTTGAGAAAATCTCTGTATCTTTAGGTGTGAGCGTGCGTCTGCTGAGTGGTGAAGAGATCAACAAGAAATGGCTGATCGTGCTTTCTTCTTGTCTTGATGAGTGAAATCGCCGGCGGATTTCAAGAAACAAATTGGGGGCGTAGTGAAGAAAGGTTCAATTGCTAGTTAGTACTCAATATCTTTGCAAGTTTCATTTCATGTCTATCTTTTTTTCTTTTTTCTTTTTTTCTTTTTTCTTTTCTTCTTCTTTATGCCATTTCTTTGCAAATTAGTAAATGTAACCTTCATTCAATGTACAAAGACGATTAGCAATGTTAATAAGAAAAGGTAATATAGCCATAGAGGAAAATGAAAAAAAAAAATGTGTGCATATGTGTATATACATATATTGAAAGAAGAAGATGAAAGACATTTGAATTTTAAATATCCAAATATCTTGTATATATTCAGAAGATTACACTTTGGAATGAGCTACGCAAATAATTTCATATCTTATTCACAAAAGAGTAATATTCGTTGTAAATTATTATTAATAGAAACAGAAAAAAAGTGTTTGAGTGATCATAAATCGTGGACTGTATTCAAATATGAAACATAAGCAAAGCCCAGTTAGTCCCGCGTTTTTCAGTTAATCAATATTACAGTATAAATTTAAAAATATATATATATATATATTTATGAAATCAAATTAGAAAAAAAAGTAATAATAATAATAATAAGAATAATAATAATAATAATAATAATAATAATACTCTATCTTCTATATTATATTAATGGGAACACATTTTAAACACTATCAATTTTGATTTATCAATTTAAATATAAATTTATAATTTAATCATTTATCTTATTATTTATTCCAATTATGTCTTTATAAATAATTTTTATTTTTAGATAATACACCATTAAAAACAAATTATAATTATATGTATATATTAAATTAAATTTGAAGTAAATTTACATACACTCTCGATGTGTGTGCTATAATATATAAATATATCATATTATTTTATAGTTTCCATTTTATTTTTAGTTTAAAATGTTTATTGTATGTAATTATAATTTAAATTTATTTATAAGGATATAATTGGAATAAATTAGAAACTTAAAGGTAAAATGGTAATTAGGCATGTTATACATTAATTAAAATATAATTATTTTAGAGTGCTAAGCCATTATATATAGTATAAATTTATATATTAGTTCGCGTAAAATGTGCTTATAAAACTAGTAATAATAATTCAGTGGCCCAGTAAACGCACCAAACCTATCTATTGATGTTTTTTTTTTGAAAAAAAAAAAACTAACTGAATTTCCAATTTTTTTTAGTCGGTGTACCAAATTATGCACATCTATATAACAATAGGAGTAAAGCTAAACAAAATGAGCCAAAAACCCAAATCAAATTACAACTAGTCGCATCAAAAGACTATTAGTTTAATCAAATAGTTTGAATATGAGAATCCCAATAAAAGAAAAAAAAATAATAAGAACATTCACTGCATTGTTTTCTTTTTCAAATGTAATTTTGTTTATTTCTTAGCAAAAAAACTGAGCTTGGTTGGATCTATTACATCAACTCGAACTGATATGATCAATCCATCTCCTTCTTCTGTCCATGGAATGCCTTCTTTCTCCAGAAGCTCAGTTATCTGCAATAGCATAGATATATATAAACTATGTGCTACATATTATCGAGACCCTTTAATAGCTCGATAATTATAAGACGCCAAACGCTGCTTCAATTTCAATCCAATTATGCATAATATCGACATCGATGAATATCGTAGTTTTAGATACGGAGAATGATAAATAACGTACGAGCTTTTTCCGTCGCTTGTCCTTTTTGCCTCCATCAGTTCCAGTCACAGCCTTAAGGTAGTGGATTGCTGACGACATACGATTAGATTAGAGCCTCGACGATAAAATTACAGAAGAAAAAAGAAAGAATAAATTAATTAAATAAGGTGTGATTATTACTTCGAAGGCCAGAAAAAGTTTTCAAATGAACTCGGAACGTGCGCATGGCGTCCCTTGGTTCGAATTCAAGCATGTTCAGAGAGAGCACTTCGTTCTCATCGTCGCTATACAGGGAAAGAGAAAAAATAAGAGAGGTTTTTAATCAATTTAATGCATAGATTTGTTAGAAAACCAACAATAATGCAGTGTAATGAAAATGTCAATTTAATTTGTTACTATAACCTGTTGTCGACGAGCTTTTTCGTGGATTCGTCGTCTGCTTCTCTCGCCTTTCTCATGTATAGGTGACCCTATAACCCACCCCGTCCACCATGAGAAAATATTTAGAAAAACAAAGAAATTGTAACGATTAAAATGATAAATTAGTGCAACAAAAATTAGCGTTACGTTCTCCATGAGATTCTGAGCTTTTTCATAATCTTTCTTTCCAAATGAATCGACAGCCTGCAGAAAAAAAAAAAAAAAATTCATATACTCTTCGTGAAACCACAAAGTTATGTTTTGAATCTTTTAGTACTTTTTTCATGAGGCAAATCAAATATTTTTCTTTTATAAGTGGCAAAAGATTAAAAGTAAGGTCCAAAAACCTTACAGCTTTGTAATACTCCTTCATCATTGAGCAGTATTCCTTTGCTGACATGCGCAATTCTTCGTAGGTGTAGTCGCTTGCTTCATCATCTGGACCATGAAAGCACATCATCTCATGCAGAAAATAAAACGAAGATTTTGAACCTTCTAAAGTGTCATGAGCAAACTTACTCAAGGCAAAGTAATAAAACACAAAATAAAATACATCCCAAATGTTTTCTAATGTTTGGACGCTTGATATTGTAATATTAAAACCGAAACCGAACACTGCACGCCAAATCAAGAATTAATATGGAAGACGCGACACAGATGGAATTAAACTAACAGTCGAAAGGCAAAGATACAAAATACTTACTTTTTCCTTTAATAGATTGTCTTGTGATGAAGCTGAAATCTTCGATTAACGTCTCTTTGAGCGTGTGTCTGACAGTATATGGAGAATTCTTGTCTGCAACGGGTGGGCCTCTCAGTCGCGGCTTCTCGTCAGCTACTTCCGGGCCCGGAACACTAAAGAGAGACACCAAAACTTCTCTTTGAATATCTACCTTACTTTTCTCAGTTTGCGCCAATATTAATTCATCTTTGTTGATGACATCAGTGGTGTTTGATCTGGAGGATTTGAAAGATACATATGATTCACACAAAAGTTTCATTAAGCACATATATATAATATATATATACACACACACACACGTGTTCAATATAAGATACTTTGAATCTGTTTTATTTATGATAAGTGCTCCACAATACCTAACATTAACTTCTGGTTGATTTCCTCCAAGTCTCGAGAACTTCGCATCAGATCCATTCCCTAAGTTCTGCAAGGCACAATCAGCAGATGCATTAACTTTGTTGGACCATAACTAACGTGGACTTTCAGCTACAAACAAAATATATTTTTGCATCTTTTTAATTCAAGAGTTGATCTCAAGATTCAAATGCCAAATGGACATATAAAATAGCTCATGGAGAGTGAGCGTCGTGGAGTTGCCAAAAAATGAAACGAGCATGGGCTCTTTTGATCAGACGTTAATGGAGGATGAGTTTTCTTATCATCGGGACTTACATTTCCAGAAGATAAGCTCCGAACATTCTCATCCTTATCCACAGCTACTGCTGAGAGATCGAGAAGCTTATCAATGCTCTGCATATTTTTAAGTACAAGGAAAAGAAAAGAGTTCAACATTCGTCGTATGTAGTGTTCACTAAGAAAAAAAAAACTGCAATCTCGATCGTACCATTGGCATGTTATAGCCGCATTGACCTGCAACATGGATTATAAAGACCGATTAAAAGAAGTTTCACTTCTGCAATACTTAAGCTGGTTCAATTGAACATCAATAATCATCAAACAGACTTCAACTCCATTCATAGATTTCGTATGCATCCAACTGTAAACTTAAGCTAACGAAATCCGTATAGTGGGACTCACCCACATTAATTTCTTTAAAAGATCTACCGATAATGTTTTCCAATGTGACTAGCCAGCTGTGCAAAAGAACGATACAAAAAACACTACAACTTGAATCCAAATGCACTTACCAATGACATCGTGTATAACATTCTTTTCAAGCCCAAATCCCTGCCCGAGCATTTGATACATGAAGTCCTCTAAATCACCATCCAGAGATTCCTTCATCGAGTTAGCTACTAACTCCTTTGGCTCATCCCAGATATTAGGTGCCGGAACTTCATCTGATGTAAGAATAACAGGTTTTCTCTTCTCACACGGTACGGCAGATTGAGGCTTTGGTGCGATATATTCTTTTCCTATTACATTAGAGACAGTTCCCAAAGAAGCCGGACATTTTGTGGGCTTTCTTTTAGCAGTCTGACCATTCCGGATGTTGTGATTTGATTGAGATCGTAAAGAAACATTAGAAGTGTTTTCTACACTTTTATGTGGATTTAAAGCAGAAGCATCGGAAGTGCTTTCCTTCATGCTACAGAGTTGATCAGCAGCTGATTGTAGATCTTTGCCAGCTTTAGCATAAGCGGAAGTTATCTGCTGTAAAGAGATCACCGAGCCAAACATTTCT
Source organism: Lindernia subracemosa (assembly GCA_028392965.1). Lineage (NCBI taxonomy): Eukaryota > Viridiplantae > Streptophyta > Magnoliopsida > Lamiales > Linderniaceae > Vandellia > Vandellia subracemosa. The sequence continues at coordinate 234,628 of JAQPCC010000125.1, read as the reverse complement.
ACCAGTTGCTTCAAATCCTTCTGGTCCTCTTCGGTATACAAAGCATCAGGACAAAGTGTTTCTCCGTTCATCCTTCACGTAAAGGAACAATCTCTAATCCCCAAAACAACTGTGTATTATACTAAAACAAAGAACAACGAGATGGATGAGAGTTGCGCAATAGAGAATTGTATATGAACTCACCAAAAATCTCCCCAACGGATTAAAAAGGCATAGGAAATAGCATGTGCTAGTAATCCATACAACTAAAACAGCTTGCATATAAAGAATTCGATTTTAATGGACATGGAAAACGCACAGTTAAAATCGAATAGTTCCAACCCCTTTTTCAACAAAAAACAACCTCTAAAAGCTTCCATAAGAACTCAACCCTTAAGCCAGATCCCACCATTTTTCCGCAATGAAATGACATGATCGATATCATTTTTTCTTTGTCCAAACGTGAAACTAAAATCAGAAAAGGGCAATATTAAGAGGAAATCGCATACATAAATCAAACATTTCTAACCAATGAAACAAGCCAGACGCTCACCACCGCATACATTACACATTTAGCACAATCGAGCTAACAAAAAAACACGAATATACTTCCTCATCTGCCTTCAAATAAAAAAAGGAAGAATGCAGTGAGAATCGATCAATACAAACAAAGAAGAAATCACAACGAGATATACCTTCGAGAATCGGATCAAAACAATGCGTCTTCGCCGCGATGTTGAATGTTAAGGTTCGCTTCCAACTATGGCGTGAGTGAGCTCAGTGTGTGTCACTCTGCTTGAAGAAGGAAAAAGAGAATCGAGGGGAAGGCAAAGTTCATCGTCAAGGGAATGTTTGTGGGGTCCACAAGACTCACACCCTTCAATTGCGTCGGTAGAAGTGTTATACTGTAAAAGCTTTGGCTAAAAGTGATATTTTCAACACCTTAATTGCTATTGCCAGAGCGCTACGACATAGGAAATTCCCTTTATGCCCATCATATTTTATAGCAAATTAAAACACGTCCCAAATGGCTTCCCCCATACTGAAACCAGTTTAAATAATCTTAAAAAAAAAAAAAGGATAAATTTGACAAAAGGTGAAAAATATAATATCGTTAAAATATAAGTATAATATATACTCTATTATAGAAATGATATGTAATTTTGACTGATTAATCAAAATAGATTCAATAAATTAATATTTGGTCAAATTCATAATTAAAGCAGAAACAATTACACATTCGTCAAGCACTAGAAGAACAGTATTCAAGTGTATTCTGTGTAATAGAGAAGCTACAAACAATTATTTAGATCTCCATAATATTGTTTCTTGATTTAATGTAACTTAACAATGTATCTAAACAAGTACAAAACTGCTTCACTTGGTAGTTTCCAATAGTAAAAATCAAATAAAAACAAGCCTTGGCCTCATTGTTGAATTGCTTGGCTTCACTTGGCAATGAAGTATTGAACTATAAGTTCCATCACTCTTTCCACATATCTGCAAACTCATCGACCATTAAGGGATTTTCCATCTCGTGAAGCTTTCTCCTCGTCTTGGCTTTGACCTTCTTTGCGTATTTCCCGGCCTTCTTTCTCTTCTCCAGTGCACGAATCTGTTCAAGCGAGGACAGCAAGTGAATACGAAGAAACCAATTTTCAGACAGATTGACAATTTCGTAGCTCTTCGTCGCGTCTTTTTAACATATGTTGTGAGACACAGTGGAAATATTCACCTGATTTGGTGAGATGTACAGTGGATTCTCGTATAACGTCGGGCCACCAAAGCTACCACCAAAGATCTTGATAGGGTTCAAACAGAATCTTGGACCGACCTATCAACGGTAAAAAAAAAAAAGCATCAACAAAGCTAACTTCGATGCATCACATTGATTTGAGAGGAGATTATTAGTCTTCAGACACAAAACCTCAATCAGGGTCATCTTTTCCATGTCTCCACGGTCCAACTTTTGTGATCCACTGTTTGGACATGAGATCTGCCCGAAAAAAAAAATGTTTCTAATCTTAATGTGGAAATATCATAAAAGGAATAAGCAACTTAAAAAGTTGTTGACAGGTTTTTATTGCATAAGTTCAAAATAATCGCATACGAATTATCACCAACCTGATAATTCCTGAACCATATATGGTCATCGACGATTGAGAAGACAAACACGTGATCATGGTAAGGCTTGGACTTCCTATGGTCCTTTGGGGTGCCAAATATCTATACCAAGGCACAATGTTCAATGAAAATGGCCCACGAATGGATGTGAGTAAGGCGTTTAAGTAGTTGAAAAAACAAGAAAACATAGAAACATGTAATAATTAAAGTATTCCAAGAAGAACCTGAGTAATCATCTCTTTCAAAAGCTTCCAGTGAGGCTTTTGGTCGAAATTGGACGAAAATGTGAGGATTGGGCGGGAGCCCTTCAAATGATTTCCAGTAAGCTTCAATTCCTCCATTGTGTGCACTAAAACAATCATTAATACACAAAATAAGTCTGAAAACACACCATAATCATAACAAGATGGATGATGAACAAATCATTAAACGACATAAATTGTGTGAATTATCAAGAAACAAACATACAATCGAGAGATTTGTATCGGACGATCTTTACCTGCGTTCACCAGAAACTTGACAGAAGGGCCGTTGGGGCACTTGGCCAGCCATAAATAAAGGTCTTTCCCTTTTCTGCACTGAAATTTGGGAAAACAAAAAATCTTCTCGGACATATTATAGTATAGCTAAAGAATACATCCAAAAATAGACAGCAAAAGCTAAGAGAGTACAATACTTCAATAAGAGCTTAAAAACATGAGATGGTACCTCGAAAAATAGACAGGAAGAGCAACTCCTAAGCTCCACAAGCTCATTCAAAGCCATGCCTTTACTCTCCTTCGACTCAACCTTATTGTCCTTCTTACAGTGAGGTAAAAGACCGACCAAGTTCAGCATCAAATGACGATACCTACGACCCAACAAAATAAGCACCCATCAACATAAACAACTTAGAACACTAATTCCCAGCAGCAGGAAAACGATTACATTTCCTACAGCATTAATTACATAGAAAAAAAACCTGAAATTTATGCGGCGAGAACATGTGACCAAGACTTTCTCTTTATTCCTGAAACCCACTTGGGACATGCCGTCGCCTGATTTCTTATCATCTCCGACCTCTTCTTTGAAGCCGAGAAGAGTCCGTTTAGGTCTCTCCGGCGGATTATCGTCCTCATTTACCACGGACGTGGCCGTCGTTTCAACGTGCTTTCTCTTCTTACCACCCATGTCACCACAAGAATCTAAGAACAAACAAGTAAAGTTAGCTAAACCCTAAACCCCCTTTTATCTGTTAATTTATGAAAATTTTACCGTGATATAGATTTGGGATTTGCCTGGGGAGCATACATGGCCATGGCCCATTGGCTTGGGCCTCATATTGTTTGAATGTTTTGGACTATTTTTAAGGTTTTATATTTCATCAGTCAAAGCAGTTTCATTAAGCACTCCACAGTCCACCTTAATTACTGTAATTAAAAAATATAATAATACAGTAATATGATAATACCATATGTCTAAGATTCATTTGGGACACCATATGGGGTTGACCTAATGTTTGCGGTGGTATTTCAATCCTCAGGTGAATAAATGTTATTGAGATTTTGAGACGAAAAATTCAACCATAAAAATCTCCAATATTTGGAAAAAAAAAATCCAACGGTTTCCCATAGCTAATAACAGAATAATTGGGAGGAAAAAAGAAAAAGAAAAAGAGCTTCGATTCCCATTATATCGTGCTGGGTGAAGTTGAGACGAATTTTACCTGATCATGGGGATTACTCTCATCCCGAAGCATTTGGCTTAAATCTACAGTCGATTGAGTGGAGATACCTAGAATCGCAAAAAAAAAAAAAAAGATTCATTTAGTAACAAACTTGCAATTAGGGCGACAATGAGCGCGAGTAGATTCAGAGCTAGGGGTGTTCATTATTTGGGTGATCCGATTATCCACCCGAATCATTTTGAATTTGGCTTATTCGGTTCGGTTAATCGGATAAACGGGTGGTTAATTGGGTCACCCGAACTATTAAATGGGGGAATGGTTCGGGTATCGGGTGGAGTAAAAAAATTCGGGGCTCACCCGAAACCCGAATAAGAGTTATTTAATCATATTTAAAATATATTTATATATTATATGAAGAGTAAAAAATTGATATCATCGCTCAATTGCTCTCTCGCACAAATCAAATCGAACCGATTAACCCGAAAGTTATATATTTAATATAAAAAATATATATAAAAAAATCCGTTATATAATTATAATTAAAAATATACAAACTACAATATTTAATTGGTTTACCCGAAAACCAAACCATTAACCCGAAAACCGAATAACCCGAAAACCAAACCATTTAATTGGTTTTGGTTTGGTTTGCGGGTGGTTATCCTAAGTGTCAAAAACCCGAATAACCCAAACCGAATAACCCGAAAACCGATAATTCACCCATTTGAACACCCCTATTCAGAGCTGAAGTACAAAATATGCCTAAGAGGGGGGGGGGGGGGGGGGTGAATTAGGCTTATAAAACTTATGGCTTTTTCTCCTTTGAAAATATCTTTCTTAAGAAGATATCAATAAGACTGTAAAAATGGTTATCACTTGAAAAACAGAGCAGTATCAATGTTATCTCCTTTTTCTTTAAAAACGTTCCAAATATATCACGTGGGTTTTTGAAAAACGTTTCGGGCTTGTCTCACATAAAGTAAATGACAGAAAGTAAAGTGAGACAGGATTTTTATACTGGTTATATCCCCAACCGGGGTTTACTCCAGTCCTTGAGGTTTGTCCCTCAAGATTTCAAGTCAATCACTAAGATATTACCGTTTATGGTTACAAAACGATTGACACCCTTACACAACCGAAGCACGATGAACACTAGACCACCTAGGCTGCTACACGCCGAGTTTCGTTCCACGTCGTTTCCCTGGGAATCACCACTCCCCGACTGGACACAGCTCGCTACCGAAGGACCCCCGAATCCACCGATTCTTTCCTTCACGTGCAGAAGACTCCACTCGTGCCTCCTTGTGCAATCAACAAGTCCGAAGACAGATTTTCTGAAGGTTTCTACGGTTATCGCTCAAGGGTATGGATTCGCAAATTTAAGCTCAAGCTGAACAACGAATAATTCACAAGTTAACGCTCAACACTCAAAGGAATTCGTTCTTCGGCTCAATCGTCTTGTCTACCCTTGACGTGAAGTGAACATCTTCTTATAGCCAATCATAGCTTCTACACTTCACATGGAAAGTTAAGAACATAGAATATGCAAAGATATGCTCAGAAATAACGTGCATTAACTTCATAAGATCATGCCAAGAATAAACCAATAAAGCACAACGGTCATGCATGATCTGTTACCATATTTACAGGAACTACTTACCACGCATGGTGATCTCATCCGATTCAAAACACATTCCATATATAGTTCCAGTCAGCATCTTACCATAATAAGCCCAATCAATTAACTACTTTCCATAATATGAAAACCAATACGCACAAGGAAAGATATAATTGACAGAATAGATTGATCTCGTGAAAACCATAATAAGCCCAATCAATTAACTACTTTCCATAATATTAAATCAATCAAGATGCATTCAAACGGATATCTCATGAAATGCTTTCCTAAAATAGATTGAGCTCGTGTACAGCTCATATATCACATTTGACAGAATATCTTTTCCATATATAGCACACAATGTGATTCCATTCATGTCACAGAATGATTCCATATATAGCACACGGAATTTCCATATAAGCACAGTGTGACATGCGAGATATCAATGAATACTCTATTCCTAAAATAAACAGATTCTCATATATTCCATGTAGAGCATAACAGCTTTCCATATTTAGCACATGATGATATTCCATTCATATGAAACGTTCATATTCAGGTGATCACAGTAATATTCCAGTAATGCACAAGATCACAGATATTCGACTATCTAATAATTAATTCACATTTAAGCACTTAGTCGAATATTCATACATACTTAAACATCATAAATCATACATATCGAGTTTTCTAACTTGTACCCCACAATTTACATAATTACTTGGAATAATCAAAACTCTCATAAGCATAGGACCAAAAAGGTCAACAAGAGCTGATATTTAGACTCCCCTTTTCGAATACTATCTCCATTAATTCAGTTGTTGGAATTTAAATTCCTCTTTAACCTAATATATAAGCTCAAGCGGGGTTCTACCCTTAAAACAATTAGCAATAGAAAGTGTAAACCACAAGTTTATAAGCTACTTCCAAACTTTTTGTTTAACTAATGTGGGAATGAATTTGATATCCCAACAAATTCACTGTATGGGGATCGCGGGTCCCATATAGGTCAGTAGCTCTATAGTTTTTTTACAACAACGAAAAAAAAAACTAAGTAGCATCGCCAAAATCATCAATAAATATAACGGTACATTCATGATAAAAACAAATTATGACGAACTACTATGTTAATTACACAAAGTTACGACAAAATATTATGCAAAATTTCGGGAAAAAAAAGTTACATAGCATATATATATATATATATATATATATATATATATATAAGTAAATATAATCGAAAACGGGGAATCGCCGAATGGTTCAAGTGAGGTTTGCGGTCGGAGATGAAGATGTGTGAGGAACGTCATAAATTCCATCTCCATTCAGTCTCAGAAATCATCAGCATTCCCATTATTGCAGTCATTCTCCCACATCGAACAATCCGAAAAATACTGCAGCTGTGAAGAAAGATCCGTCGAAACATCTCCAAAGAGGCTGTTATGATCGTCACCATTCTCAATCTTGTCTTGTGATTCTTCCAATACTGTGTTAGAAGAATCCAAGTAATTCGTATCCTTAATATGATTGCTGGCCACTTTCTTTTCGGGCAAAAACATTTCTGGGAAATTCAGCCTCGCCGTCTCACCTCTCAGCCTAAATGCTTCTCTGTCATAAGCCAGGCTGCTTCTTCTGGGCTCTCAAAGGTGCCCAGCCACAGCCTCGTCCTATCTCTCGGTAGCCTAATCTCAGCCACCCATTTTCCCCAGTGGCGTTGCCTAACTCCACGGTAATGCTTCTTCAAATTAGGGTTAGCGCTCGTATTCGGACAGCTTATCTTTTCGTGGGACTTATCGCGGGAGAAAGAGATTATCGTATGGTTCGCTCGTGGAGTTATGGATTGAGAGCTATATTTCACTTGCACTTGAGGGTTGTTCTCATCGTCTTCCAGGGAAAAGGGGAAGAAGAACTTGGAATGATCACGAATCTTCCGAGGCCGGGCGGTTTCTTCGGAAGAAGCTTCGAACTTCTTTTTTTTAGTGTTGGGATGATTTATTACATGATGGGCTACGTTTGTGGGACTATCAGTAGTATTTTCCATGTGGAGATTTTGAATTATAGAGATGAAAAATTGAGAGTTTGAAGGATATATATAAATATTAGGGTCTCTAACTAGGGTTTTCAAGCATGCTTGCTGGCTGATACCTCGAATATACCTTTGACAAAATGGAGTGATTATAAGAGAGTTAGTACAAAGAAATTATAAGCCATGCGCATTAATTATACCTAACATTATATTTAAAAATTCAATTTATTCTTTTGTACAAGTGAAAAGATATCTATCCTTCAACCCTTCCTTATTACATTGAGCCGGCAAGTTATTACATTTCTGTCCTGCGAGTATCATTAGTGATTAAGTAGTCAACTATTTAATTAGCAGGCGCGTGGAAGTTAATTACTTGATTAGTTCATCATGTCTGACTTTAGGAAACAAACCTTTTTATTTTTATTTTTTTGGGACAAATAGGCACGCGAAAGCAAGAGATATAATCTATTTATAATTTTGAAATAAGTCTGTCAAATTGATACACTAATCACGTTTCCTACCGCCCCTTTTTGACTATTGTCGAAACCAGATAATAATAATAACTAGTATTTTACGCACACTCGATGCGTGTGCTATAATAAATAAATATATATAATATAATTATAATTTAAAATATTTAATAGATGAAATTATAATTTAAAATTTAATTATATATTATTTTTTATATGTAAAAAGATTAAATTGAGTTGTAAGGATATAATTATAGTAAATTATAAATTTGAAGGGATAATATTTGAATTAAAATAAATAATTAAAATAAGGGTAATATAGTAATTATTCAAATTAAATTGACACACCAAAGCAGTTACTATAGGGTCATGATCAATAATAAAATATATGATCAATAATAAAATAGAAAGATAATAATAATAATAATAATAATAATAATAATAATAATAATAATAATAATAATAATAATAATAATAGTAGGTACATATACATATTTTATTTTTGCTAATCAATTGTATTCAATTGATCGGTTTTCATGTATTGAATTGTATTCAACAGTCTATAAAATTTGCTGTTTGTAATTGATGTTTATTCACAGACTAAAAAAACTATTGCTCATGGTTGGTTGGTTTGGTTGCTTACTTCTTCACTTAAGGAACTCAGTTAGTTTCTTATTACCATTTGTAACAGTTGGCCACAAAAGTTTATTGAACAAGACAAACTCTTAGATTAACAATGTCTCGTACTTTACATTAATAGTTTCTATTTCTCTGAAATACTATATTTTTTACATTTTCACGTGATTATATTTTTACACGCAAGCATAAACACATGTCATATTAATGGATTTGACTATAGAATTGAGTTTATTTCATTAGAAAGGTTAAAGGTTTTGGTATAAAAGCCTTTGTGTTGCCCTCCGTTTTGTACACACCTCAATTTGCTTTATTTCATCATCCATTCGTAAGAGAGAAAAAAAAAATATTAGCAATATCTGTTTGGATAATTGGGCCTTGAGGCAAATTGACTATAAAAGTTCAATTTTTTGCAATTTTTTTAGAAATCTAGAAGCTATCGTTGATTTGAAGCACATATGTAGACTATTAATTTGCTTAATGAAATAAGAAGTATGGTCCAATTAAGTAACATATTATATATATCTATATATTTATACATATATAATATAGAGTATAGACTATTAATTAGATATATTGTGAGTTATTAATTTAATGAAGCCCAATAAAATTAGATTTTCTCAAGGGCAAGTAATTAGAATTCTGCACCTACCTATAAGCCCACTGCTTAGACTGAGCTCATGACGTGCCAGGCGCACAATAACAAATATATTTTTTTTTCTTTCACTTTTATTATTGCTAAAAAAAATAAAAAAAAATTACATGTGATATCTTGTGTGTAAGAAGTGCTTAGAAATTAGTTCGAAAATCGATTGTATTTTCTAGAAAGTTTCCAATAATAGCGACCCACCATTTCAAATGAATATCAGGTCAATATGGAAGAATAATTTAACTATAGTGAATTAGTCAACCAAAGCCACCGTGTATATAATATTCCACCCATTGTCACTTAGCTAACTTGGTCAAACTACTAAGTCAAACGTCCAAATTATTGAATTCAAACTTGTCTTTAACTAAAGAAACTCCCAAGAACCTAACCCATCTCCTACACATATATATAAATCAATCTCCCATAATACCATACAAACATCAATAATCAATTTGAAAGAAAAAATAATAATAATAATAATAAACCCTATATTTGATATATGGATTCTACAACCACAAGAAGATCTATCCCTCCATCGCCTTCCAAGGTCGAAAAAAGCTCGATTATTACCAAATATTATATGTCTTCTCCTAAGTCCCGCCTGTCGTATAGTCGAAGTTCGAATGGCATCCGATCGTTGAGAAGTCAATTTTGGAACGATATGTGGATCGCTAGAGAGAGCGTTTTCTTAAGGAGAAGGCAAGGGAGCAAAGAGATTGTGAGAAGAGCTTTATCTCCGCCGTGTCATAGGCTGAGCTTGAGGTGGCGGAGTTTTAAGCCCACGCCTAGCCGTTTCTCTATTGCATCATGCCTTGAAGAGGCATGTAAGAAAGAGGATGCAATTTGAACTTGAGTTAGTTAGTTCCATGTTCATTTTTCCACTTTGATGGGACGTCCCATTTTCTAATTCGTCTATGTAAAAAAAATAAATAAATTAATTATTACAACTTTTTTCATAGCATGTTAGTTTCACTTTCACCTTTCATTGTCTTGGTCATAACTTTATTTGATTTCTAGATTTATGAGCAATGTTGACCTTAAACCATCACCAACCAAGGCACATGGCCTTAAGTATTGAGTGTCACACACATTGTGGATGAGCCATTAAAGGTCATTAATTTCGATAATTATATATAAATTTAAGGTATAAGCATTTATCAAAAATCCCATATAAGTTGTTGCTGAGATAAGTATATCCACAAATTTGTATATCTAGAGAAGACATCACATAAGTTTTTACGCTTTCATAAGTTCAGTTTGAATCGAGCCTGAATATCACTGTTATGGAATGACCACTGACTTCAAACAGAATTAATCCTCCTTGCCCATTCGTCCGTGTCAAATCCACGCAGATAATTATTTCGAGAAGTTTAAATAGAATCGAATTCATACACTCCTTTTGAAGATCATATTTAGTAACTTATTTACAATAATTCAAGCAAGCACAATTCTAACACCATCATAACTACGAGGTTGAAAGGTCTTATCTGGTTCCACTTTGCTTCACCAGATGATAACTTTTTGATTAATTTCACTATCCTAACCCCACAAAATAAAAAAATAAATAAATAATAATTTAATAAAACTCTAGCAAAGATTAACGTTGAATTGGATCCAATCTTCTTCGCAGGACCGTACGGACTGCTGACGTGGCTTTCTGAAGGACACGATGTGGCTGCCGACCATGAACGCCGTGACTCTTTCGGACACTGTGACGTCTTCCATGCCCAAATCCTTCAGCCTCTGCGCGTACTCCGGCGCGTGGAGTAGGTCCCACACCACCGCCACGCCGCCTGGTCTGAGCACCCGGACCACCTCTCCCAGGACGAGCGTCCGCTCCGCCGCCGCTGCCGCGGACTTCGGCCCGTGCTCCTTGCCCACCGTGTGGAGGAACAAGGCCGATACCACCACGTCGAAGTAGCCGTTGCTGAAGGGCAGTGTTCGTGGATCGCCGGACCTATTTTATATAAGTGGAAAGGCAAAGATTAATGAATTAATTTACAATTTTTTATATTCGGGGGAAGTAATTAGTGTTTAACCTCCACCGGCAAACTATTACCTGCACGTGACATACTCCTGCACGCCCTCCAAACCCGCCGTCCTCAGCGTTCGGGTCGGGCCCAGCCCCACGACCCGACCCGAAGACCCGGACTTCTTCAGCTGGAGAGCTACTGCATTGAGCAGCATGCCGCGGCCGCAGCCCAAGTCGAGGACGCTACTTCCCACGGCGGACCAATCGTCGCTGACCATCGAGACCATGCGCTGCGACATCTCCCAGCGAAGGGACACGGCGGAGTAGAAGAAATGTCCGGCCGCAAAGAAGAGGCACAACGCCGTGAGGGCCGTGACCGAGCCGGTGAATCCGGCCAAGAAACGGGCCGTGCCGGGGCTGAAAAAGCGGGCCAAGAAGTGGCAGATTGGTTCGAAGCAGTGGAGGAAGGTGACTGAGAGGGTTGAGAAGGCTATGGCGTTGATTAGGAGGAAGAGCGGCGTGTGAGGGTCTTCGACGCCGTAGATTGAACAGATTTGGGTCCAATCCCTCGGCGGCGACGATGATGATTTTCTCATTTTTTTTTCGATTTTTTTCACAAATTTTATGGATTAAATCTCGGCGCAGTAGCTTACTCTTTATATATGGCAAGTATATGTCGAAAGATGGATGCAAGTGAGAGATATCTCTTACAAGATATACATACATAATGTTATATCTATATATAAGAAGTAACTGAGGAAGAATAATTATGTGATTCAACCGAGGAAAGAGAATGATCACTAGAGATTTGTATGGTCATTACAGAATTTTTTAATACAAGCTATTGACAATTAAGTTTGAACATCTAACATGGTACTTAATATGAGTTAGAGTTGAAAACGAATACTTAACCACAGTTTGATAACAGCCCATGTTATTATATCATTACATAATGTTAAAAAATCAAAGCTTTAATTAAAAATCGAGACAATACACTGTTAAAAATCAAATCTTTCGTGTTAAAAACCAAATCTTTTGTTATTGATCAATCTATTTTTGGGTTATTTATTACGGGCGGTTAGTTATGGTAATGCTATGCTATGCTATGTTATGGGCTAGAAGCTAAGCTACGTATATTAGGTCAAGTTGAGTGGAAAATGGTATGATATGATGATAGAAAGATCCAACCTTTTCATTGAAAAAATCTATGTGCAAATTGGCAAATATTGGTGGATTCTTATGCTATTGGATAATATATAATATGAATTTATTTTTTTTCTTACATTTTTATTGCGTAATATCACGCGGTTTTTCTCTGACAGATGAGAAAAGTTTGGTGCTCGAACTTTGGAGTTTTGCGATTATTCCATGGCGCGTTTTTGGTGAGGAAGTGGTACTATTTCTTGCAACCTTTTCTTTTATGGTATTAATTAACGAGCTATTAACGAATATATAATGTTTACTTTTATACTATTAATTCATACGTGACATTTAAAGATAAAATTATGTAAATAAATAAGATTTTAGTAATAGGGAAATATCATTAGATCCGACATGATCTCGTGGAAGTGGCACGAGTCTTAGTTGAAGTCAACGGTAGGGTTAGGTTGTTCATAATCTATTAATCCGATTGCAAATATTAGCATTGGTTATTATATATATCTTATATTATATATATATATATATATTATCATATACTCTTCTCTTCACACGAGGATTTGAGCACTCCGTGAAATGATTATTTGCATATAGTTTAAGCCCATCATCGCATAACTTTATTACACGTCGTATGATTTTGCTTAGTTAATGTCTCAATATAAACTATGTATTAATTAATTGCCCTTATTATGCTCCGTTAATCAAGGCCAGCTAGTCAACGCGGATTTATGACGACGATATGATTTTCCTATAAGAATCGACTTTTGAAATTCAACTTAATTAGGGACAAATATATCATTAAAATAAATGTCAAAGGTCCGTACAGCATCTCAAATTTCGCTAGAAATAAGTATTAGGGATTTGTCCTTTATTCTTTTTAAATATAAATCCCATCAGTAGTAGTACGTGATAATAAACATCTCCATTGCGTGACAAAATTTAAAAGCAAAGTACATGCATGCAGAAAATAAAATCACATTGAATTCATAATCTGAAAATCGATTTAAAGCTACGTTCACAAATCAATAGCATTAAAAAACATTGAAAACCCTAAAACGTTACACAAGCCTTTGCAGAACATTATTGAAAACTACATGGCCTTATGTACAAATCCTCGCCCCCAAAGCCTAAACATCTATAATATAATATTAGTATTTTATGCATACTCAATGTATGTGCTCTAATATATAAATACATATATAATATTATTTTCAAATTAATTGTGTATTCTTTTTCAGTATATAAAGAGAAAAAAAATTATTTATGAGGATATAATTATAATAAATAAAAAATTAAAGGGTACGATGATACTTATTCAATCTGAAATAAATTAAGAGTAAAATAGTATTTTTATTTGACAGACCAAATTAAATTAAAATTGACAATTTTTATGAGGTCTTGAGCCTTAATATAATAGAATAGATAATTGCTCAATACCGTAGAGTAACTACTGAATTAATTTGATATGTCATTTGTTCTTATAATTTTACCCGTAAATTGTTAATTTATTCTAATTTACCCTTCAATTGAATTTCAGCTATTCAACATTTTAAGTTAACAATAATTTTTAAATATAAAATAATAAAAAAAATTAGGGAAATTCCGATTGGTAACCCTCTATTTAATGCTTTTTCAATTAGTGTCCAAAGTTATTTTCAATTTCGATTGGTAACCCTGTGTTTAAGGCTTTTCTAGTTGGTGCCCAAAGTTAGTTTCAATTCCGGTTGGTACCCCTGTGTTTAAGGCTTTTTCAGTTGGTGCCCAAAGTATATTTCAATTCCGGTAGGTAACTCTAAGGTATGACAAAACATAACCGCGTGATTTTAAAAGACAAAAAATGAGATTTTCGGTATAGGAACTATTTTTGGTCTTTTCTACTCCTACACATAAAAATCTTATTTTTTATCTTTTAAAATCATGGGGTTATGTTTCGTTATACCTTAGGGTTACCTACCGATTGAAAAATATTTTGGGCACCAACTAAAAAAGCCTTAAACATATGGGTACCAACTGGAATTGAAAATAACTTTGGGCACCAACTGAAAAAGCCTTAAACAGAGAGTTACCAATCAGAATTAAAAATACATTTGGGCACCAACTGGAAAAGCCTTAAACACAGGATTACCAACCGAAATTCCCCAAAAAATTATTTATATGTTATTGCAGTGTGTTTAAAAATATTAGTAAATCATAATTTTTTTTGGAGTTGAATTGAATTGTATTTCCAGCCCACAGGCCCATTGGGCCGTCTACTTTCTCTCTGGCAAATAATTGCAATAATGACGAAGAAACTGTATTTTCGGATGATCAGAAGAATAATGGGATTTAAATAATGAACTTAAATTTTAAATTACACGCAACTCTACAAATATATTTATACATGATGAATATAGGACATACCAAACATATAATTAATTATTGGTTGGAAAGAAAATTCTTATTTCCAAATATTGGTTTGCCTTACTATTTCCGATATTCAATACGGACTGCCACCTCGCAAAGGGGTACAATGTCGCCCTTATTGTTTGCCTATTAATAGTGTAGCATTTAATATTTACCATAAACGTTATGTTCTAAAAATGGAAAATATGATGCACCATCTTGCTCTACTTTCCTGGGTAAAAAATTTAAAATATTATTCGTTTATGGTTGTCATTTTGCAATATATATATATATATATATTCCATGGTCCGTACCTTGTTAATAATAGATATTTCCTTGCCAAAAATAAAAAATTGCACCATCTATTATAACTTTATTCACCAGAAGCTATAGTAAATACAATTTTAGTTATATTTTTTACACATTTGGCCTGTTTTGAGAGAATTGGCAGTCAATATGATTCTTTTTTTTAAATGGATTATTGAGCTTTTAATTTCGTAAACTTTATATCAAGATGATTCGTGAAAATTATTGTGATTTGACATAGTTGCTATTCTTTGAAAATTGAAACAAATTCCAATAATTAGATATTTCAAATATAGACTTCGAAATTGACGTGTCTCAATACATATCGCGAAGTAGACACATTCATACTTTGGTTCGGTCCACATCGGCAAGTGAACCTACAAAACCTTTTCTTTTTTCTTTTCTTTTCTAATCAACAAAACAAATCGTGAAGGAAGCAATAAATATTGGAAAAATTAAGTAGAAATTAGTAGAAAGATTGCTTCTTTTTTTTTCCAAAGTTGAAAGATCAACTCTTACAAACATATGTATCTATTTATAAGGAAATTTTAGGCCAAAAAAGGCATCAAATGAACTGATATGACATGATCAGCCATGATTATATGCAATTATTCGACCTGATCCATCTCCATTTATAAATATAAGCGGCATGTGATCATTTCCAACACCTCCAAGATCCTGTCGAATCTCAGAAATCATATAATCTTCATTTTTCTCTCGCCGTGAATTGTATTTAGTTTATTTCATATTCAAGACTCGTCCGGAAGTTCGAAAAACACCGAATATGCTCGTTGGTCTCAAAATTTGGAGTACTCCTATTATGAGATGTTTGTCGTTATATCTTGGGAAATGATTGTCTAAGCATCGTGAGCGGGGCAGCATTGTTCTAATGACATAGCGTCTAACGCTAACCCGACAATAAAAATCAATTTTTGCATCCTCGTATACTTTTGACATGCTATATATTGTTTTTATACGTAACTATATATATAAACTTGCATATGAAAAATTACACAACCATAACAACCATTGTACTTATGTGCAAGCATTAGATTAAATGAGATTACACAATTGTGTTAGCAAAACTAGGGTTTGATTTGTATGGACGGATATTCTTAGAATCGTGTATTTAGAATTCACTTTACAAAGACAATATTTGAACCCTTTGCTTGAGTTACACCAAATCTGTCACGGATAATGTGACGCTCCGTCTCATAAACATAAATCATATAATTTTCAAAGCATTTTTTTTAAAACAAACGAGTACAATTTGAGAAATTAAACTGCGTAAACTCTATTTAAAAAGAAATGTAAAAGTAACCTGAACACCACTAAAAGAAATCTAAAATCCATGATCGTTTTAAAAATATTTTTCATCAACACACATACCCAATCATCCACAAACTCAACTGATAATGTACATATCATCGTCTCCCAAAGTATAACACAACATCACAATGCTAGTGAAACTAATGCAAGAAGGGTATGCAAACGATGAGCCGATGGAGAAGGATGAGAACGCAGCCGACCGACCTTGTATCCATGCTTTGATAAAAACCAAAATGTGAGAAGATCAACTTCTATCTACAACAACTGGAAGAAACAATATTTCAGAGTATGATCGACAACATGTTAATCAACATCATATGAACACAGCACATAGCTTGATACAAAACCATATAACAAATAAAACACCGTCACATATTCACCCACGTAACCGTAACACATGTGACTATATGCAAATTCATTTTAAATCCCTGTTATGAACCGGCTAGGACCAAGAATATCGATAGCACACGTGTGCCCATGCATGGGACTCTGTAATCATATAAGCATATGCGCCTGTACAGGACTCTGTGATTCCTCGATTTGTAGGGATATATATCCGTATCATCTCCCTTTCGGGATATCATCTGTAACACATGATTCGAGGTCGTAGCGGTCATAACAGATTTTTCTTAGCTTTCATTATGCAACATCTGACAATTATAACCAGCACATGATGCAATTCATATAGCAACGACTCAATCCGTACACATGGAACATAAATCACAAGTATTCCGCAAGTTCATCAGGTTCACGTCGCATTTATTCACATATACCAAGCAATCAACCATCAAATAAACAACGCCAAGTACATCACATAAGTCACATATCATGTTGCAGATCATACTCACAAGTTCGGGCATATAACCCCGATGATTCGTCCTATTCGGTCTTGTTGCCCCCTTTATCCGAATCTTGGCCTATAAAGATATCAAGCTCAATAATTAATGCGCAACTAAAATGAATGATGCTCATGAGCTCATATGCATGAAATGAATGATTTATGCATGAATGTGTTCCTGCCCTGTACCCTCACAATCCAATTTCCCGATACTAAACGTTACAACATGACTATTAACAACTATTGTCGAACTGTTGTTGTTCATCTCTGGCAGCAGGTATACTTTCGGTCATAACTTTTGCTACAGAGCACCAACAAAGTTCATTCAAAGTTCCCTGAACAGCCAACTTAAATGTCTACAACTTTTATCTTTTCTGTTTTATCTGATTCAAAATGATGATGAATACAGAGCAGTGGTGCTGATCTGCAGAACTGTACTCATACACATAGTCTCAAAATATCAGCTCATATCTTAGTAATAAAGACTCCAAACTTTATCAACTCAATACCAGCACATTCCTAGACATCTGAGCATTGATAACCAAGTGTTTTACATCTATTAATATGAACTATACATGTCTAAATCGATGAAAACCAGAAATCGGACAGATTTCGTCGTAAACTCGTTTCTTACGTTATTTTGCCATCAAACCTTTCTTATTTTCATGAAATCTCACCCTAAACCCTCTATAAATACTTATATCTGACCATAAAGTTGTATTGAATCGAAACATAGAAGGAAAAATGAAGTTACAAGCAAAGAAAATGCATACCTCACACACTTTGATAGCTAAGGCTTTCTATTCTACCTTTCTTCACTTGTTTTCACTCAACCTTTGATTGGAATTAGTTTTGGTGTTCTAAGAAAACGAAAACGTCTCATAATCGTCATGCTTGCTAGTTTTGATCGCATGACGTTTAAAACTACAATAACCTATCAAACAAGCCTTAGAATAAATCTAATAACACAAGACTTCCTATACTCGATAAACGTCTCATGAAAATGAAAACAAATTCGACAACTCTATCTCCTTAGCACCCTAATTTTCTACTTCATTATCTTAAGGCTCAATGCTTTTCTTATGTTAGAAAAATTCTATTATGTATGTGACATGAATGAGATGATGCTAATGAATGATCTTATGATGAAAAGTTTCGGTTCATGACAGATAAGACTAGAGAAAATGAATTCTGTGTGTTTGTGTTGAATGTTTCGATGCTTATTTATAACTCAAAATATGACTAGTTGTATCCGTTCACAAGCATGCATATCTCTTTAAAGATTGTGTCCTTAGAAATAGACACATCTTTTCAGGTGGTGATACCTCTTTGGGTGGTGATGCATCTTCGGGTGTTTTAGGATTTTCGAGAGGGACCGCCAATAGGGCGCTGCCCCAAGGCCCCGCTAAGGGCGCTGCCCTTAGAATTCCGCAGGGGCGCTGCTCCCTTGACCCCCGCATGCTATTAGGGTTCTGACATAAAACAATCTATCAGCGTGCAATCCGCAACTCGTAACTTGTATATATTTATTTCTTAATTACACTAAAATATACAACAAATTGTAGTACGTTGTACATAATATATCGCAAGCCCTTAGTCTTATCCTTGGAATGTTGGAAGCTAAATTACAAAATAATTAGGGGGAAAAAATGGAATAATATTGTAAATATGGTACATCTTGCACGGCATAATATTTAATGAGCTTTACCTATCTTTAGCACACACATGTGAAAGAACATAATAATATTCGTTATTTACTTAATGCACTAACTCCTTATCTTTCAATTATGATGCATCTAATAATTAATGTTTATTTTAATAGAGTTTGGCACATTTAAAGTCTTAATAAGAAAGAAAATTCGAATAAACTAAGATAAGGCACCAAACTATATAGAGCCACCACACCTCTTGTCCAATAACCTTACAAATATAATATACCCTTTCTCTCTTTCTCATGCGTGCCATAGTATCATTTGAGAAAAAAAAATATTATTTAAAATACATTATTAATCTAATGGTCTGTTTTTGCTTTCTAGTGGATCAGAAGAGGGAGGTGCGGCGGAGCAAGCCGCTGGCCGGAACTTGCTCGCGGTGCCGCCACGGCGCCTTGGTGGCGGAGATGAGGACTCTGACGAGGTTTTGTTTTGTCCCTTTCTATTGGAAGTCTTGGAAAGCCATTATGTGCAGCTTTTGCGGGGCTATTCTTAAATCCTACACGTGATTTTTTATTTATTTATTTGTCATTATTATTGTGAAGAAAACAAACCTGATCCTCGAAAAAAACGAAGAAAATAAAAGATAAAAAAGAAAAAAAGAAAAACGCTCGTTTTTATGTATATTGACGTGAAGAAGTTTCGATTTCATTACATAAATATTTGGATTTCATTGTCTTGAACAAGAAATTATTTGTATGGATTGGATGGTTGTTGAGATTTAGATATTGAGCTGCTAATCAAACGGCGAGTGAGAGCATAGAGCTTAGGTTGGTAAAGAATCGTTAAGCTATTAGCGATTTAATCAAGGATTCTGTTAGGGGCGTATTTGTTTGAGGTAATTTAACATCACGGTGATACTCACATTACACCGGAATGTGTATAAAGGTGATGTGTCATCACTGTGTTTGTTTTGAGGTGATATTCCATTTTGTGTATCAACGTGATATTGAAATATTGTGTTTGTTTAATCGCAATGATGTGTGGGGTGATGTTGTGTAAATGTCATTTTTTACGCCATGTGTATTAGCTAGATAATGTGAATTAATATGTTTATTTTCATGTAATATTTTGCACGATAAAGATTAATGTTTCTATATCTAAGTTTTAATTTTTTTAAGCATTAATTATAAATTTTTTATATAATTCTATAATATAAGTGTTTAATTTTTTTTTTCATTAAGTATATATTTTTTAGATTTAAATTGATTAGTTTTATATATCTAAAAATAGATATAAGGATATATATAAGGAAATAATGTTAAAATGTATGGATAATTTGTCCAAAATAAAATTAGAAATATCGCCACATCACGGTGATGGATGATCACCTAGCTTGTTTGGGGTGATCCAAAACTTGGAATATCACCCTATTTTGATCATCTAGGTGATCCTTCATCACGGTGATGAATCATCACCTACGCCAAATAAACGCAGTGATGAGAATGTGATATGAGGATCACGGTGATGTTTTGGAATATCACCCCAAAACAAACACACCTTTAATGTGTCAATCTTTGGGCTTTCATAATATTGGGTTGAACTTTCTCAACATGGGCTTTGGCCCATTTATCATGGGTTGATTTAATCTCGCCTAATTGTGTACATATCTCACCTATTTGTGTAAAAAAATTTATTTATAGAATTATGTATTAATTTATATACAAATTTGTGGGTTTACCAATGTCCATGGGGTTTCCATCGTAAAAAAAAAAAAGACGTCATGTACAAAATTGTGTGTACTATATTTTGTGTACAAATTTTAATGTAAAAAGTTATGTTTACACCGTTTATGTACAAAGTTATGTAATCATCTTTGCTCTAATGAGAAGGTCATAAGTTTGATTCTCATTTCTACGATGAAATAGGAATTGACCAAACATTTATCTATTGACAAGATGAGAGCTTTTTAAGACTAACTCATTTATATACATATCACTGATTTTACATGAGCTTGTAAACCAAAACTTGTCTAGAATTGCTTACCTTCCATTGTGGTTTTGCACGTTATTGTAGTGAACGTTAGTTTATCTATTTTTGGTGGAATTTTCGACGTTAATATATATATATATATATTTAAAAGCCCTTACATACTATATAAATATATATACCCACGCCATAATACCAAGATCCGAGGCAATTTACTTTCACGTTGTCAATTTTAAAGCAAAACCAATAAAGACGTTCTATAAGTCCAAGCTGCGGTTTTTATATAATTTCTTGCATCTAAAAACATCTTTAATTCAATCGATCGCTGCAGTTTTTATATAATTTCTTGCATATAATATTCCCATTTTTTTCGATTATTCCACCTTCCCTTCAACAATCAGTCCAACTTATCACATCCTCCCATCATGCCCACATTTTTAATGTAATGTATGGTCTTCTCTGACATACTATTGTTCTATATTATTACAGTCTCGAAGACTTCGTAAATCCCACCGATTTCTTGATTTCTTCACGGTTCGTATCGAGGAAGAATTTTGTAAGTGTTCATTCTCTCTTGCCTTTGATTTCTCAATGTACTCTAAGATAACAGAATATTAAAGAAAAAAAAAATCGTTTGTTGAATATGAACACTCACTATTTCTCTATGTTTGCTTCTTTGTATTTTACGAAACTGAGGATTTGGAATATGGGTTCTTAGTAATCTTCAGGGCAGTGCAGTAGTATTGTCTAAAGATTAAAACTTTAATCTATGCTTCATTTGGTACTAAGGTAATTTTATTTTTCTTTAAAGTTAGAGATCGAAGATTTCAAGGTAGCCAAGAGATATGGATCGTGGGCAGTTCACATTAATGGGGTCGACCATATGTGTCATGCTCTCTCTGCACTTCTCCATACAGTTAGTGTCCCAACATTTCATGTCATGGAAGAAGCCAAAGGAACAGACGGCCATTGTAATAATCGTGCTCATGGCGCCGCTCTACGCCTTAGATTCCTACGTCGGCTTGCTGGACATTAAAGGGAGCGAAACCTTCTTCACTTTCTTGGATTCTATCAAGGAATGCTACGAGGCTTTGGTAATAAATAGAACATTCTTTTTTTTTTCTTGCCTTTTGTTTTGAATTAGGATTAGAAGTTTAGATAAGCCGAGGTAATAATGGAATGTAGTGTAATGTTTAGGTCATGGCCAAGTTCTTGAGCTTGCTGTACACTTACCTGAACATATCGATCAGCAAGAACGTAGTGCCCGACGAGATCAAAGGGCGGGAGATCCACCACTCCTTTCCCGTCACTCTTTTCACGGTTCGTGCCTAAACCCGTCGGGCTCGTCGCCAATCTACGTGGCCTACTCACGTTTTTTCGACCTTTCTACGCAGGCTCACACGGTTCTTTTAGACCAAAAGCACTTGAAGCTGCTCAAGTGGTGGACGTATCAGTTTGTGATCGTAAGGCCCGTCTGCTCGGTCCTTATGATCGGGCTGCAGCTCGTCGACGTCTACCCGGGCTGGCTCAGCTTGGCCTTCACGATCGTGCTGAACGTCTCGGTTTCGCTGGCGCTCTACTCCCTCGTCGTGTTCTACCACTTCTTTGCTAAGGAGTTGGCTCCCCATAAGCCCCTGGCCAAGTTTTTGTGCGTCAAGGGCATCGTTTTCTTCTGTTTCTGGCAGGTCGGCGGGTCGTTTTTCTTCTTGCGGATTCGAACTCATAATCGATGAATCACATCTATAATCGTCCGTCATCGCTATTTTTTTTAGGGTATTGCGCTCGATATTTTGGTGGCCATGGGGATAATTAAATCAAACCATTTCTGGCTGGACGTTGAGCATCTTCAGCAAGCTCTGCAGAACGTTTTGGTGATTGTTGAGATGGTTTTCTTCTCTCTTTTGATGCAATATGCTTACACAGCTGAGCCTTACATCAAGGGATCATCAGCCTCAGAAGCCAAGACTAGCAAAAAGAATGAGTGATCACTTTGGGTAATAACATGCTTGGAAATAATGCCATTGGCTTCTTGTAATAGATTGAGTGACTTATGTAACAGATTGATCTTCGTTACTTTCGTAGTATTATTTTATGATCATATGCTATTTTTTTTTTCTAAGGAAGGAATATAAAATAAAATGGGGAGCAACCAAAATATCTATAATTGAGTTTTATCTTCTCATCGGAGACTTTCGAGAACCATGAAATTGATTGCTCGAAGTCTAAACTCAATAGACGTCAACCAAAAGCTTCTTTAGCTGCGCCTATTCCAAAAGCTTCTCAAAGTTGCCATGCGATGATGCAAGCATTAGTGAATATTCCCATCAATTTCTCATCTTTAAACCTTCCCAGCAGACAGAATGGTACTAAAAACAGGCAAATCACGCGCTGTAAGCTGAAGCTATTACAACCCTTGTTCTATCGCTCGCCTTCGACCCAAAAGATCGAATTTTTCCGCGGAAAGAAGTTGAAGAACGAAGCGACGGGGGAGATTCTGCAATTTTCTGGCCTGGGCAGGGGTAAAAATGGAGTTTTGTATAGTGAACGTAGAAGGGTCGTTTTGGTGGAGTCTAATAAGGGCTTTAATGGCCTTGGAGGCGATGGTGGTGGGAAAATCAATGGCGAGACTGCGAGGGTTTTGGGAAACCTTGCTTTGGCTGTTTTGCTTACCTATCTGTCTATGACTGGACAATTGGGTTGGCTTCTTGATGCAATTGTTTCTCTTTGGGTACTTAATACAATCACTTTACTCTTTATGTTCGTTATATAACTGCCGCCATTGTTCTTGGAATTCTGAAGGTTTTGTGTGATGTTGTAAGAGCCCTACTGAAAAGAGGCTATTTTGGGTCAATCTGAATCATTACATTATGACCATGTGTAGCAGATTTACTTATGTTGTTCGAACACATTACAGATTTTCTATAGTCTTACTGTTCTTTCTTCTTCTTCCTGATAACAGCTTCTTGCAGTTCTTGTCCCAATTATTGGCATTGGAGCTTTTCTTTGGTGGGCTGGGCGAGATATCGTTCAAAGCAGTGTAAGACATCCTTGGTTTTACTTTTATTCTTCTCGCTCGAACGGTTCTTGACGATTGAATATATGTTTAATGGAACGAACATGTTGCTTGCAGTGTCCAAACTGCGGAAACGAATTTCAAGTGTTCAAGTAAGACTCTCAGACAAGCACACGCCGGGAATAAAATTCTTGGTTCGATTTAATGTTATACGACGCTTCACCGTTTCCATTTTGCTGATTCTGCGTTTTATTTCATTTTCGCCGTAGATCTACCTTAAACGACGATCTCCAGCTTTGTCCGTTTTGTAGCCAGCCGTTTGCAGGTAATGAATGGTCCACTCGATCGAACAACTTAAAGATTTTCCATTTCGTTTCATTTCATTCTGTTTTGGTAATAAGTTTTGTGTTGATTATGGATCTATTTTTGGCCTTGGGTTGGATCATTGAATTAACTTGCATATTTCTAACCTATAACTTAAGTTTCTTGCTCTTTTCTTTTTATTGCATGCAGTGGACGGAGACAAGTTCGTAAGCGAACCAGTGAAATTTTCGAACCAATCCTCGGCGTTCGATCAAGCGTTCAATAACACCCGTCGTAAAAAGAAAGGTTTTTTTTATGTCGTTGCTTTCGGTCTTTTACTTGCTTTTTGTTTTTTGTTGGCATTGTCTTAGTAACTTCACATCGTATACGATTATTCGACTTTGACAATAATCTAACAACTGCTAACGTTTGCAGGCAAGGATTCATCTGCTGTAGTGGTTGATGTTGAAGCAGAGGTAAGAGATGCAGAGTGAGCATATTTGCTGAAGAGAATTAGAATATATCAAAGTTCGCCGGAGCAGTTGTACTTTTAGTTCTTTTTACTGTACGGACAGAAGAAGTCGAAAGTGAGTTCCGCCAAAGGTTTCATATGCATGTTGTTGATTTAGTTACAACCTCCGACGGCCCCGCCCGCCATCTTGTTTAATACATCGCCCATATAAAAACTAGTACAATAACTTCTTGATCGTTTTTATCCAAGTTTCGAAACGAAAATATTCATCCGCCCCGTCTGTAATATGCATTCGTACATACAAACTGAGACTTATTCGGTGAAGTCTGTATGTACTAAATGCAGTTTTCCTGAGGAAGGAAACAGTGTGTGAAGTTCTTGAATATCTTGTAATGAAACTAACAGTTTTTCTTTTCACTTTTGTCACCAAGTAGACACACAAAACTAAGCAAACTAATAGCAAGCATTGGTCTGAGTTCCACATATCATCACAGTTTCTCAACATTCCACGGTTTTACACAGAACGGAGCCACCATCGATTCTAAAAAAACGCACCTTTGCGGAATTTTCGATACATCAGAGCTCTACATAAGCATAACTAGTGATTGCTCCATGTTCTGCAAGAAGAAAAGAAACAGTATCAGAAGCATCATATGCCAAGAAAATACATACATATCAACAGTCATTAATGAGAAAGAGTTAAGACAACAATCAATCACATGCCCGTTTCAAAGATGAAGCCCTGAGAATAGCAACTCAAGTTCTTCGTCCTGCGATATGGTCCTCTGTCATGAAAAAGACAACTGTGAGCATCTCATCTCAATAGTTCACTTCCAAACATAGTATGAACTTCAGTTCTACAATAGCAAACAAAGTTTAATGTCATTCCATCGGAAATCTTCTAGCTGAATAAATTCAAGATGGGATAAAAGTTTCAAGTACAAATTCATGGCGCTTGTTGGACCCAATTAGCTCAATCAGTCACAGAAGTAAAGCAATAAAACAGAGCCTCCTCAACAACGTTCCACAATACATAAAAAAAAAAACAAGTCTATGCAGTAAATTTAGAGATGGGCTCGATTGAATATGTATTACAAAACCTGAAGGGACAAGAGGTGTTTGATTTTGCCAAGAACCCTTAGACGGTGAGAAGCGTAGTTGCTGTTCTGTGGGAGGCGACTCATCTTCTTCATCTCCTCGTCGACCGCCGCTTTCTTCTCTTCGTTGCCCATCTGCTTCCATCTCCAGCCGGGTTTTGAGACGCCCGACCTGGCCACCGCCGGCTCTGGATCCATGTCCGTCCTCCTCTCTTTATCCTTTCCGGCGATTTTCACAGTGGATGCGGAGTTTCTGGAAAGAGCCCTGCCTGCAATCGATGGCTGGACTAAATTATATTTTATAAGCAATTTAATAATGAATTAATTAATTAATGGGATAAAATCCAAAATGGTCCGCGATGTTTACCCTAATGACCAATTTAGTCCTGAACCAATTTAGTCCCCGATGTTGTCGATTTTGAACCAATTTGGTCCTTCCGTCATGATTAACGTCAATTTTAACGAGAATTTCGCACGTGCCCCATACTAAATCGTGTGTGGATCGAATTTTGAAATATTTGCAAGATTTGGGGAGTTTGTACTGTTTTCTTCTACTGTCAATGAAGCTCGGCAAAGCAGACGATCTAGAGTTCATTTTCAAATTTTGGATTTAGTGTGGGGTACGTGCGAAATTCTCGCTAAAATTGACGTTAATCACGACGGAAGGATCAAATTGGTTCAAAATCGACAACATCGGGGACTAAATTGGTTCAGACGAAACATCGAGCACTAAATTGGTCCATATGATAAACATCGGGGACCAGTTTGGATTTTATCCTATTAATTAATCAACAAAATCAATTCTTGGTGCCCAAAAAAGTGGACTTTTGACACGTATACTCCTCCTTACAAGAATTTTGTCTAAAATAAAATAAAAAATATATATTTTTATATTGTAAGAAGACAGACGCTCTATCAGCAGTCAGCTCATTACAGTCGCCTCTAGAAGAATGGTGTTGTACATCTGCACATACATCAGGCGGGCATCCTTCCGAGCTATAGCTTCAGAAAACTCGATTGCCCTTATAACACAACACAGCCATCGTATTCCAAGCTTGATGGGTTCTGACAAAGGCTTCCTGGACAAAAGTGAAACATAGGATTCCAAAGTGTTATAATACTTACTCACGTTGTTCGCATCAATGATAATTTGTGTAAGCCAAAGTGTTGTCTTTGTTAGCATTCGCCCGCTCGAGAAGATGGGCATAAGTCATCTCATTCTTTCCCTTCCCAGACAAAAGATCATCCATCAAATCCATGGTTAAACACATGCTTTCAATATAAGTATTGTATTGTATGCACCAAATTCACAACCATCTTATTTGAAATTACTTCTTACCTTTGCTTAAGACAGAGAGCTGACTATGAGCAATTTGTTGCCATTTTGGATCATCGATCAGGTTAAAAGTTTCCTCTGCAAACAGTGGATATGGTGCTATTGCACAGTACCATAAGGTCGAATTCAAATGCTTAGCCTCTCATAGAAACGCTTGAAAGCCCTATCTTTGTAAATTTAACAATGTCTTTTTGCAGGAAGGAATGCGCCATGAACTTCAGCTTCGATCTTAAAGCTGGAAAACAAACCACTGAACTGTATAACCTTTCAGCTAGTGATCGATCGATCAATCCCTTTTATCTTCTTTCTTTGATTCTTTCCACGGATCAATCCAATCACCAATTGAAAAAAAAAAAAACACTCAATGCCTCCCTCATCTGAAACTAATCTTACAATTATTGTCGGAATTAATAAGAAAAGAAAAAAAGAAAGAAAGGAAAAGAACCATTTACCACGCAACTGAACAATGGAAAGGTGGAAGAAGCAAGCAAGTAGTAGTTGAGCTTTTACCTAAGCAGCCCACCATCAGACACGCTCGATTTTGACATTCTCCGATTAGTCCATTGTCGGAGCTTCGACAGTACAAAATCTTGCCGGGAACATTGGAATGAACTGGGCCACCATTATTGGGCTTCGGCCAGAAATAATTCAAATGCTGAAAAAAGATAAAATAAAAAATAAAAAATAAAAAAATATTGCGGTGAGCGTGGATCGAACACGCGACCTTCAGATCTTCAGTCTGACGCTCTCCCAACTGAGCTATCCCCGCAATTCATTTTTTAATTTCAATATATATTTAATTATTTAAAAACCGATCGTTTTTGTGGCATTAAATTATCTATACCTTTATATAAAGGCTAAGGGGCTATTGGTGTAGCATTCTATTTAAATCTGGGCCATTAAATTTATTTATAATTAACGATTGTGATTTATCTTCTATTATATTAAGAGCCTTGATATGATAGTAACGGACACGGTAGTCAATTTCAATTTTATTGATTAATTACTAATTTATCCTTATTTAGATTTTAATTCATATATTTACCATTTTACCCTTCAAATTTTAAATTTATTATATTTATATCCTTAAAAATCAATTTAATCTTTTTATATACCTAAAAATAATATATGATTAAATTTTAAATTATAATTTCATCAATTAAATATTTTAAATACATATAAACTAATTATATATTTATATATGATAGCATAGAGTCCTTAAAATACTAGTAATAATGAAGGCTGAATATTAGATTAACTGAACCATAAAAGATTGCCGTCTCGACAAAAAAACAATATCTACAACAAAAAGAGGGAAAGAAAAAAGTGATTCTATGAACGTACACATACGGCCGTACAACTAATAATATATGATATCATACTATATATTATATAGTCTTGAATATCCCTCCATAAAGAAGCAAACAAAGAGCAAAAAAGCCAATACACTCGCACTTCATGTTGAATCAACTTGCTGCCGAGCGAGATACTTCTCACGTCGTTCTTTCTAAACATCAACCAAAAAAAAAATTAAAAAAAAATACGCATATTTAAAAAATATATAAATAAATTCAATACTCAATAATCGAAATAGCCACACTAGTCCATAAAACGAGCCTAGCCGATTCAAAAACACAAGGAATAGAAAATATATATATATATATATTCCTTACCCATTCATCAATGACGAGGGCTTGATCACCCGCGGCACGAGCCCGAGCTTCCGACCCCAATTGAGGCTTCTTACGAGACGACTCTATCGCTGCATCAGCTTCGGCCAACTGGCGCTTCAATTTTTCAAGAGCCTTCCATGTAGGATAATAAGTAAATAAATAAATAAATAAAATCAAGACAATTTTTTTTTTTAATATAGGATTTATGGGATTCTTACAGGATTAGTATGGCCCGGATCCAAGAAAACGACCCGCAATACCCTCTCGACGGTCACCTCATCCCTTTGCTCATCAAACTGCAGAAAATTTTCGAAAAATTCAAAAAGATAATGTTTGCAATAACTTTGTAAATGTGTGTAATAGTCGTCGTCGAACTCACCAGCTCGGGGACGTAATCCGTTCCTTGGCTCACCTTGAGGCTCATAATCTTGAACTTCACCTTGCTCTTCCGATTCGTAGGCTTTTCGTTGCTCTCGGGATGTTCCACAAACTTGAAGACTGCACAAAAAAAGGACAAAAGCTTTGAGAAGAAGTTCATATTCTTACCACAAAAAAAAAAATAATGCAGATTGGTAATCTTTCATTACTACCTGTGGCAATAATTCCTTCTCCAGGTCCAAGGACGCCTCCCGGCGGCCGCATGAAACAACTCTTTGGCGCGGTAGTTTGGAACTAAAATCAAGATCGATAGCGTATAGACGTTTAGGTCAAAATTTTCACATTAGCTCACCATTCGTCGTTCTCTCGCCCAAGAACGAACTACCGAAGTTTGTAAGAAGCCCTAAATTGCGGAGATTCGAACAGAATAGTACCTTAAAAACAACGTGCGACTTGCTCATGTTCTTAATCCTCACTGCGCTCCTCACCTGCTTTCCTGGTTCGTCTATAGACGGACCAAATAGCACGGTCAATACAACTACCTGAGTTTGAATGACCACTTCATCTAAAAGTTTAAGTTTAAAGGAGCGTATCATATTTAAATTTTATATAATTTTATTTGCAACACGCACTCATACTACGTCTATGCTGATTTCTTTCTTATTCAGCTCTAGACGTGTAATTTTCTTAAATAGATGGTCGTGAGGATTCGTAAATATATGACATATTCTGGGCTATGACCAATTCAGCTAAAAGTTTAAGCCTAAAGAGGGCGTAACATATTTTAATTTTATATATTTTCTTTTCAAGAATCTATCACGAAACAAAGCAAAAACAAATGCAAGTTCTAGCTAGTTTAGTCAAGCTCAAGGTTTCAAATTTATGTTCTTCTCTTACATTTTTTTTGTTTCATAATCAATATTATAGATTTGTGTTTGAATACATTCAAGTTTTTATAAGATTGTTAAATACAAAAGTCAACGATGATATCAAGTAATAAAGATGACCTTCAACTCTTAACGATAAGGATAAGGCGAGAAATACTATATGGGCTTTGTCTCGGCCTTCAGCTGCTGCACATAGCTTTCGAAATCGCAAAAGCAGAACTTACATGGAAAGTAGAGGTTGCTGGAAGGATCGAGCCTCAGCCTCCTCCTCGCCGGAAGAATCGACTTCGCGACGGAGGACACCGTGGTGGCGGCGGCGGCGACTGCGCCTCCTCCTCTCTGATCGTGGCTGCCGCTCTGCTTTCCGTACAGATTCCGCGTCGATGACGAGGAGGAAGACGACGACGTTCCAGTGGAATGCCACAGCGGACACAGCCGCCACCTGGCGTGATGCTGACCGTTGGATATCGCCATGTGTCGATCTCCAGATGAACCGACGGTGAATTATTTCTTTGCTTTTTTTGTATTTTTTTTTTTTTTTTGCAATCCTTAAAATTCTCCGTTTGGTAGACGGTGAGATTGCGACTACAGCAACGGAGGAGAAGGTGAAAAGGTTCAGACTTATATATAATCGTTTGGAATTTTTTTAAAAGAAAAATAAAGAATTTCAGTAATAATTAACGTTGTAATGAATGATTAGTTAGTTGGCTAATTAGCTAATGTCATTGGTACTGTGCGCCGGACTTGAACAGAACGATTTAAAAATTGTTGACTTTTTTATTGTTGCGTTCATTAATATATATATATATATATATAACTTTTTTTTTAATAATTCACTACAATTATCCAGTGCATTGTTCCATAATTTCACATTTAATAATAACTATTCGTGCTACTATTAATTTCCATAACTATTAAATCCAATAATGTGTTGATTCAAAGTACATAAAAGAAGTTTTTTTATTACAAATATTCTAATGATCAATGATCTAATAAAGGTAACGCGTATAATTCATTTAATTGTTTTAATGAATTATGATTTAAGTATTTAATTGCATGAGTTGTCAAAAGGTTCGTTTGAATAATTGTCATTTAGGGGTAATCTTGTTTATTGATTTGCGGGGCTGTTTTGGTTGGAAGGTGGGAATTTATTTAAGAGTATTAAATGAGATTTCATCGGTGGAAATTGACTTATTATAACTTCGTTAGTCAATTATTAATGATGCTATTTACTTCATCCAACTATAATTTTTTCCCCTTTCCAATGATTCTTTCAATAATAAGTTATTGAAAGCTTATAAAAATTGAATGTCATTTGTTCATGGGAAGGTGGGGATATTAAATATTAATTGATTGCCAATTAGGCTTGTGATGAGATTTAGTTTTATTTAGAAGCATAGCACACTTAATTATTGGTGATAAATGATTAATAATAAAAAAAAAATTCAAAATAATTAACATGTTTGAGTTACAAAATTTACAGCTAGTAATGCTGCTATTATGTTGACAAGTATATTTATAAGTGAAGAAGCTTCAATTCTTGGAGAATATAACGAAGACATATTTAATATTTAACAGTGACAGTAGAAACTTTATAAATTAATAATATGATACTATGAAAATTTATTAATTAAAAGAGTTATTAATTAATATATAATTTTATTAATTTATAATGAAATATTTAATTCAAAAATACATTTCAAACACGTAAATTAAATATATGACAAAATTTGAAAGAATATTTCAATCTCACATCTTGTTATACTTTTTATGTTCAATGTTTCACTTTATGGACATTAAAAAATATTTTCGATATAAATACGATATCAAAATATGATAACACAAATAAATTATATACACATGATTTCTTAATACTAGAAACTTTTGTAATTCATTCATATAATATTATGTAGTATATATGAAAAATTATTAAAAAAAAAGTATTATCTTATAATTTTAAAGAGTTTATTAATTTACTACGTTATCTCCCAGTCGAGACCGATAAAAAATATTATCTTAGAGAATTTATTAAATAATCGAGTAATAATTTATCGAGTTTTACTGTTTGTCTCCATAATTATTATGTAACATTGAACATTTATATGAGAACTGTCTTTCAATTCAAACAACAACAACAATAATAATAATAATAATAATAAATAATAATAATAATAATAATAATAATAATAATAATAATAATAATAATAATAATAATAATAATAATAATAATTGCCGCATAACATATATTATAATGTATACAATAAACTTTTTTTAAAAATGTTTAATTATTTTTTTAATCCTATATATTTCACGGATAAAGACACTTAAATTTGAGGATAATAATTTTAAAAAAATAAGCTTCAAAATTGAAACAATTTGAAGATATTTAAATTTAATATTACAATTTTAGAACAATAAATTCAAAATAAATTAAGTGGAAGATAATAAATTTCAAAATTTTACTGTTAATCATCCTTAAATTATTTTAATTTTGAAATTTATTGTTAATCTTTAATTCAACTGTCATTAAATTATTTCAATTTTGAACTTTATTTTCTTAAAATTACAACATTTGAAGTGCAAAAAAAAAAAAAAAAAAAGAAAAAAAAAAACCAATTCACATGCACACACAAACACACTATACTAAGCATGACCCCTTTCTATCTCTCAATACCTTACCCTCTCTGTCCTAAATTCACGCACTCCGTCATCTCACATACTCCTACCGCTCCCTCTGATTCTTTCCTTTTTTTTTTTATCTTCTATCACTGCATATTCTCTCTCTCTCTCTCTCTCTCTCTCTCTCTCTCTCAAGGAGATGACAATGACGACGTTAGAAAGAAGGAGAAGAAACAGATTGTTCAAGTGTTTCAAGCCCCCTCAGGACACAACTTATCTCCGTACATCTGCAGACCTGTCCGACGACGACGGCGCCGAAGATATTTATCGTAGGCGAAACTCCACACAGCAACAACACCCCAGCCATAGCTTTTCTGGGACGATCAAGGCCGTTCTATTCAAGACATCTTTGGTTAATATACCTAGCTAGCTAGCTAGTTCTTACATCCGTCTATCAACCTGCTAAAGCATTGATAATATTACCGATTTGATCATCGACAGGCGAAGAAACTCCGCAATAAGAACAAACCCACGAGGCCCCATCTGCACCAATCGTCGAGCAACGACTCATCGCCGCCGTCGACGAACAAACGGAGCCTCTCATCTCTCCTGAAGAAAATCCCATCCTATAGATCGATTTCCGAACCTGAAGATTCTTCGATGATTTTCAGAACCAGCTGGAGCGGTTCGTCGTCGTCGTCGTCGCCTGGGTCCTCGTCGTTCTCTTCTTCCTCCTCCGCGACGTCGGAGTCGAGCTGTTTGTCGGAGATTATGGTCGGAGACTCGGCCTTTTTAGATTCCATTCTCAGCTCAAATTATCGAGGGGACAACATTGGGCGGAAAGTGGTGGGGAATGTCGTGAGATGTTGGCGTTCTAAATATTCTTCGATGTGTATTATTCTCTTTGTTTCTTTGCTGGCTTTTGTTCTCGGCGGGAAAGGTTTCGCCGCGGCCACTTGCACCGCCGCTTAGTGCCGTCGCTTTGCTCATTAACTAAATTGTTCGAAGAAAGTAGATATAAATATATGTGTATGTATTTTAATTTGAATATATATGTGTTGTGCGTGATTCTTCTAGGAAATATATGTATTTTGTACAGGAATAAAATCCAAAATGTGACAGGATTGAATCAACCCCCAGCCGCCCCAACCCTATAAGCCTTGTGGGGTTCCACTCTAAAACCAATTGACAATAGAGGGAGTAGCCCACAAGCTTATATACAGGTGACCCATCTTCGAATTACTCGATGTGGGATTGGGTTTGATACCCAACAATTCTCCCCTCAAACTCAAGACCACCGAACGGGCCTCCCTTTCAACGATAATCATCCAATCGTTATTACAAGGGCCGATGATACGTCATCCACACCACGATCGATTTCTTGATCACGCGCTCGATCCACGCTCACCGTACCATTTGTTGGGGATTTTGATAAACGATGAAACAGAAAACAACGCAAGGAACACGGGAATTTTTACGTGGTTCGGATTCAACACGAATCCTACGTCCATGGGAGAGATCTTTTCTCTTTATTGATCACACCTAGATTACAAAGCTTTCATCTACTCTTTCTACACTCAAGATTACAGATGATACAAGCTTTTTCTATGATCTAATGTTTATCCTAATAACCAATTTAGTCATTGATTTTTCGCATGAACCAATTTAATTTCCAATGTTATCGATTTTGAATCATTTTGGTCTTTTCGTCACGATAAACGTCAATCTTAATGGAAATCTTACACGTGCTACATACTAAATCATGTATGAATCAAATTTTGCAGTATTTGCAGGATTTGAAGGTTAGTACTGTTTTCTTATACTTTCAACGAAGCTTGACGAAGCGGATGATCTAGAACTTATATCCGAATTTTAGAGGAGAATTTTTAGTTTTGTGCCCTAATTTCATTAACTATTCCAATTTTATCGATTCATACATGATTTTTGTGAGGTACGTGCGAGATTTCTTTTAAAATTAACGTTTATCGTGACGGAAGGATTAAATTAGTCAAAAATCGACAATATCAGGGACTAAATTGGTTCAGACGAAACATCGAGGAATAAATTGGTCCATAATAAACATTGATAACTATCTCATTTTGTATATACATGTACTAAATAAACAAAAGTAATAGGGAATTTAAATTTGATCAACATGCACACTATATAAGAGAGGAAAACATAAGCCTTGGAAGGGGAATACCCTCGCAAGAAGATATGGCGACGAAATGTTTGTGCTTCAGCTCACACGCGCGCACAATCCCATTCCTCAGTCTCCAATCTCAGGTGAGAGGCGCCGCCGTCAGAATTCTCTGCACCACCGCCTCCGCCTCCGCCACTCTCTCCTACGGCCCCTCTCTCCTCAAGGGTCACTCCCCAACCTCGCTAAACTTACAAAAACACCCTTTGTCGTCATCTTCTTTGACTGTCACGACCTTGGACGAGTCCTCCTTCACTCGGGAATTTGACATTTCTGCGCTCAGAGTCCCCGCCCACCTATGTGCGACACTAGAGTCTCGCCTACGCGGCCATCTCCTCAATTGGCCACGTGTCAGGAATATAGCAAGGGTCCCCGGCGACGAAGTCGACCCCCAATTCGAGGCCCTAATCTCAAGACCAGTCGACCGCGATGAAGGGGAAGAAGAAAGTCAGCTAATCAACCTCAATCGGAGGATATACGGGAAGGCCGAGCATGATGGCGAGCGGTTGGGTGGGGTTCTCTACCGGGATAGTCTCGCCCAGACCTTTAACTCGAGAGGATACGTTAATTTTAGAAACTTGGCTAAGATTTCTAGGCCCAGGAAGAAGAAGAGTAAGAGAGATAGCGATGACGATGACGTTGTGAAGCAGAAGGCTTCTAAGAATGACTCATTGATGGTTGAGGTTGTTGAGTGTGACGTGGAGAGTGGTGCAGAGGATTTCCGTTGTCTACTTGGAGAGGATTTTGTGGCGAGGGATAGGAAATGGATGGGTTCGACGAGGCTGCTGTTGCTCGACGAGAGGTATACAGGGAAAGGATTCGAGGATTTGCCTGAGGCAATTCAGGTTTGTTTGTAGCTTTTTATGGGGTTTTGGTTATTTGGATTGGACAATGTTCATTGTCTTAGGTTGATTAGTATGCGACAATTGATGTGGATTCTTAAAATTTTTTATTTATTTCTGTTAATTACTTGTAGAGCAGTGAATTAGCTTCCTTTAGATTTTGTATCCATGAGAATCGCTGTTGCCTTTTCGTATTTTATAACATGGTGTGTTGTTCAGGCAGTGATCCAAGAGTATGATGATCAGTCCACAAGATCGGTTTTTGAAATAGTGAAATGCAAACTTACCCTCTTTTACAGTTATTGGCAGCTAAATGAGGTATTTCTCCATGGATCTCTATGAACTAGATTACTGCTTTGACTTATGTTCTCCTCGGTGGTTTTATAAGGTAGGCATCGTTTCCTATTTGCAGATTTTAGAGGCTTTGCTTCCAAGTGGCATGATCATTCCTTCAGCTTTTGAAACAGTTGGGCATATCGCTCACTTGAATCTATCTGAAGAGCATCTTCAATACAAGTACCTAATAGCTAAGGTATGCGTGGTGATTTTGTAGTTTCGTATTTTTATGAAGTTAAAAGACCCTTTATGCATATATTTTCTTTGTTATATTCGATCCAGGTTGTTTTGGATAAAAATAAGCCAAAGATACAGACTGTTGTGAACAAAGTTGATGCCATACAAAACGAATATAGAACTATGCAGCTTGAGGTTTTAGCTGGAAATAATTCCCTTGTCACAACAGTATCTGAGAATGGAATACGGTTTCATGTTGATTTAGCAAAGATGTAAGTCTACATGGCCCAGTTAGTGTAGTTGAACCAAAAAAAGTTTCATTTTCATTTAATAATTATTTTTATTTCGTTTTTCGCAGTTATTGGAATTCAAGGCTCGCAACTGAAAGGCAGAGGCTTCTGACTTGCTTTACACGCAGAGATGTTGTGTGTATGTTAGTCAATATCCTTGCAGTTTAGTTTAAAGTTCCACAACTTGCTTCCTCATCTTTTGATACTTCAAAATTTCTAACTTGATATTACTCCATATCCATGAAAAGAACGTTTTTTGTTTCTCGTAAATAGGTGATGTTTTTGCTGGAGTGGGTCCCATTTCGTTGGCTGCAGCGAAGAAGGTCAAGCACGTGTATGCTAATGATTTGAATCCTTCCGCTGTTGATTATCTTCAAAGAAACTGTGTCCTGAATAAACTTGAGAGGAAAGTTGAGGTATGTTACATTTGCACGTGAAAATATCAAGATATTTTGTTTTTTACTGTAAAATTCCATCGATATGTAGGTTTTTAACATGGATGGGAGGAGATTTATAGAAACAGTTTTAGCTAATGACAGATGTCGTCCCATCACACAATTTGTAATGAATTTGCCAAAGGATGCAGTGGAGTTTCTTGGTATGCATGCACCACCTAAGATGTGTACTTATTTAATATCATATAATTCTTTTTTTCCCCCTTTTTACCAAACGACGTTTATTGATGACAGATGTGTTTCGGGG
Organism: Lindernia subracemosa; assembly: GCA_028392965.1. Lineage (NCBI taxonomy): Eukaryota > Viridiplantae > Streptophyta > Magnoliopsida > Lamiales > Linderniaceae > Vandellia > Vandellia subracemosa. Next base: position 197,509 of record JAQPCC010000125.1, on the reverse strand, counting down.
CATTTTCCAAGATAGTCATCTTGGTAAAGATTGTACATTACCTAGGATTCATGTCTATGGTTTCTCAAAAGCTGAAGACCCTGAATATGATTTCCTTGAGGTAATGCCACTCATTTACATAGAGATGATGGTTGACTAAACAAGTCAAATTGGCCTCAATCTAACCTTTATTTAATTATATATATATATATATATATATATGTATGTATATGCCTACAACCAGCGAATTAGAACTGTGCTGCAAGAGGAGGCTTTTGATGTAGAGATGCACAGAGTTCGTCTTGTGGCGCCTGGAAAATGGATGTTGTGTGCATCATTCGTCTTACCTGGGAGAGTGGCATATGCAGTAGCAGGTTAGGACACAAACTGAGACCATGTGTGTTCGTATGCAGTATATAGTTGGAATTATTGAAAGCATAAAAGTGGGATAGAATGTATTATTATGATCCAAAATATCTGGAAAATCCGATGAGATTGTAGTTTCTATATTCATTCATTTTAGATCCGCAAAAGAAAGAAAAATGGGCCTTTTTGTGTTCTTGCCAAGCATCTTCTTTTATTATGGTATAGCATTATTGACTTTCACATTAGGATTGAATTACAAATAATATCATGCATTTCTGACGAATATGGTGCAATAAATAGACATTCTAACACAGTATATGACATTAGTACAAATGTGTTACATATAGATATAGATTCAACAATGTTGTAATGTCATAGCAGAAATCAAGAGGGACTTATAAGTTTAGGGACTACATATATTAATTAGTGGAGGATCAGTGGGTTGTTTTGATAACTACCTAAATCATTGTTAAAAACAAGAGTCGACAAATAACCTTTCGTTTCTATCTGGGCTCTGGCCACGTCATGGTCATTTCGTTTGTACTAAATGAAGTATCATCAGTAGCGTCATAAAAATTTCTCTGCAAGAAGAAACCCGGCTCTTTAGGTTGAGGCAAGAACACATCATTCTCTAACATAAACACAACTGATGACATGTTTGGTCTGTCTTCTGGATTTTTCTGCACACACAGAAGTCCCACTTGCACCGTTTTTAGTACATAGGTTAAGTCAAGTGATTCCACGACACTTTTGTCGACTAGTTCTATGGATCTTCCTTCTTTGTATAGTATCCATCCCTGCGAAATATCAAACGAACATGTTATAGAGTAGTTACTAATAAGTTACTCTGCTCTAATGGTTTTTTATGCATGTGTCCGAATATTAAGAATCAAGGTTGAAACTTTCTTATCTTACATGTCCAAGAAGATTGTGATGATGATCTGTGTGTAAGAATCCTCTGTTTCTTTTCCCACTTACAATCTCGAGCACCATTACTCCAAAGCTAAATACATCTGATTTGGCCGAGAAGATCCCTCGAATGGCATATTCTGGCGACATGTAGCCGCTGAGGCAATCGATTTCGAAATTTCAGGTCAGTTAGTTAGAATGCTAACGATAGAACGCTTTAGATTTTTGATAGACTGAAGATTCTTACTATGTCCCAACTACTCTGCTTGTGTTTCCCTCAAGATCGTTTCCTCCGAAAGTTGTAGCCATTCCAAAGTCTGATATCTTAGGATTCATGTTAGAATCTAACAAAATGTTGCTCGTTTTGAGGTCTCTGTGTATTATTCTCAGTCGAGAGTCTTGATGAAGATACATAAGCCCACGAGCAATTCCATTGATGATTTGAAACCGTTTGGGCCAATCCAGCGTCTTACTGTCGTAAGAATTCCCGATATTTCTACCAAATAAGATCAAGTCCAGGCTTCTGTTTGCCATGTACTCGTATATCAACATCTTCTCTGTTCCGTGAACACAGTATCCTAAAATCTTCACTAGATTTCGATGCTGAAGCTTCGCTATGAAGTTCGCCTCGTTCTTGAACTCGTCTTGTCCTTGCAGTGATGTTTTTGACAGCCTTTTCACTGCTATGTTCTGACCATTTTCTAGAGTACCCTATAGAGCAAATCAAGTTATTGAGAGTAGGTTCATGTAACTCGGATGAATTATATAGAAGAAACCTTGTTCTTTTTAACCTTATATACAGGTCCAAATCCACCCTCGCCGAGCTTATTTTCTTGAGAAAAGTTATCCGTGGCTTTAACTACAGTCGACAGCTCAAATAATGGAAGCTCCATGTCTTCTTGACGATGGCCTTCACTGTAATGCCCTGAAACTATGTAATGATATTTTGCTCACTGTTAGAACATTGCTAGACAGCTAGAGAGAGCTGCTCTAGTTTTGTAAGAAAACTAAGTTTCCTTCTTACCCAGTTTCAGTTTTGCTTTCTTTCGCCTTCTTATGAACAATGTAATGAAAATGCCCAGAAAAAATGCTACCGAGGCGGACGAGATCGACGCCCCTATTAGTATCTTCTTTTTCTTTCCTCCAGATTCTGCAAAAATCTAATTCTCCTGAAAATTTACCGAATAAACGTTGGAAAACCAAAGACTTGGCTGCAAGATCTTACGTACCCAACTCAGAAGAAGCCATCCGTATATAAATCTCCCGCCCGCCTCCGTAAAGCTGTCTAATATCGATCAGATCTCCGAACCAAGCCAAGCATCCACTCCCGCCGTTTCTTACATCCAAGCTCGCATAAGCCATGCACGAACAGTTTCTTACGCAAATTTCTTCGCATTCTTTCAAGCTCAAGCTCGCATTGAACCAAGAATACCTCTCGTCGGGCGATTTCACCTGCGAATACCTAACGAATCCGTCGGTTTTACAGTCGAGCGGCGTTCTTCGTTCGCATCCATCCGACCAGTCGGTGGTTCTCCATTTTTCGGGCGATTTAGGGACGAACTTGTCCAAACACTCACAGATCGGAGAGCTGGCAATGTTGCACATCCCATATCCCTTACACTGGTTGTAATAATCGCAGTTGTCTCGGGGCCCGTTTAAGTACATCGCCCAGCCTTGGTCGACGTCAGCCCACGTCCACCGCTGTGCTTCCCCCGTGTAGTTCAGCACTAACCTCGACTTGATCGAGGCGTTGAGGAGATCGTAGCGGTAATAAGCTTCTTGGTTCGTATAAACGAAGTGAAAGGAGTACAAGATATTCTTTTGTAAGCCCGGCCCGCCGTTGAACCCTTCTCCATTCCAAGAGCCCGTTCGGTAGACATCGACCGTGTCGTTTCTTCTGATGAATGTCTGAGGGTATCCTCTTACATCCATCCGAAATGTGTAGTCTCCTTTCGCCGGGTCTTCATTACTTCTCCACGACGTTAGAAAAGTTTCTTGGCCAGTGAGGAAGTTCCAGCCCAGCTTCATGCCCGGCAAGTGCGTGTCGGTGGGATGATCGAAGCTCTGCCACAGATAGTTTTCCGGGCTGGATTCTCCGGCCTCCATTATTACAAGATTTCCCGAGTCGAGCAGTTTCGCAATAGGGTTTGTCGGGGTTTGTTGCGAAGCGTAGTTAGTCGACCATACGATCCTACTGCTATTACCGCCTTCTGTAAGAACTAGGTTTCCGATAGTGGCGAGTCTTAGCTCCGAGCCCGACGGGGTTGTAATGGGATTGTCTCGATTTCCCACCCAAACGACGGTGAATTGTGGTATGTTCTTGTACCATATGCCTACGTATCGACTCTTCGAGTTTTTCCCCGGAGTGAAAAAACCCAACTCGAACGTTCCCTCCGACGAGACGAGTGTTGTTTCTGCCCCACCGTCTGTAATAACTTGAGTTGTGTTCATGGCGGCCGATGCATGGCTTGGGGTAATAATTATAAGAAAGAATAATGCGATAGGGAGGAGAAGAAAGAGTTGTCCATGCGATTGAATCATAGTTTCTTCTATGAAGATATGCTGAGAATGAGTTTTTCCTTTAAATTCAATTGCTGATCATATTTGTTGAATTATATGCAAAAAGTAAGATAGAATTTCATCCATGTTAAGAAAATTGTTTTTCTTTTCTTTTTTTTTTTTTTAAGTTTGGGAAGTTATTATCGACAGTTGTCGTTACTTGACATTATGTTGGACTAGTTTGAAGACTTTGGTGTCATGTCGGAATATTCTACTTAAAAGTCATGGCATTCAAACTTAGCAGTCAGAATATGAATATTAGTAATGCAAATCAAATCATTTTCACGGTTGAAATGTTTTTCTTTTCTTGATGGGACAGAGAGCATCATCCTATGACTTAGTCAACGTAGTACAATTAATTCAGTTTATTTTGACTCAAAGCGTCGTAGAACAAGACCATCCATGTCTCTCTTGATTTAACTTCACGTCGTTATTACATCATCGTTACACACAATTATCTTCTAGGGACCGGCAATAAATATTTTTTTGTTCTGTCCCGAGCTATCCTTACTCGATCTGGCTATGAACTAACCTCTAAATAGTGGCGTGGGCTTGCGCCACACAGACCTGGCGGAGGCTTAATTGAATCACACACTCCAGTGGTGGAATAAATTTCCGGGCCAGATGAATACGTCTCAAACCCACCTGATAACGATAGTAATGAGAAATAAATCTCATGGGGACTACTCAAGGAATTGTGGAATGGAAATTCGATCCAACGATCTAACCCACAAATCCTTAAGGCCTCCTCGTTGACCACTAGACCAAGGCCTCATTGGCTGATCGATAATAAATATAGGTTGGTGTGTTTCGGATATTTTTGGGGGCATTTTTGGGAAGAGTGTTTGAAATTGAGTCAAATTTATTTTTATATTCATCGAATGGAGGTTCGATTATATCTTGACTAAAAGGATTTTTGTTGTCTGTATGGACGGTGCTAACATATCAGAATGATTAGTCCCGTTGAAAGTCGGAATCGTCTCATAGCCAAAACTGAGGTTTATATTAGATTCAGACTAAACTTAGTCGTTGTGAATGAATTGAGATGACATTGTTGTGGGGATGTGACGAAAAAAAAATAGTCGGCATCTAACGGTAGCATCGACAAGTTTTAGGTCGGGTCTGGTCGGGTCGGGTCGGGTCGCAATTTAAATTGGTTCTATGGTACTACCATCATCAACGTGTATAAAAGTATGTAATAATATATGATACAATCCCTTACGATAGTCAAGAACGACCCATGTAATAATATATGATGAATAAATGAAGATTGAAACACACTCGATACACCATATATACATATATATAGTTTTCATGTGGATTATTTGAAATTGATCTCTTTTTTCATAGTTGGTTTTTAGGATGGAAATTTGAGCAAGAGAAAAGAATAATCAAGATAACTAATATACATATATCTTGAATGATGTTGGATGATTGATTTTAAACTGAAAAGCTCCTTCGTGGGATTGTTTTTTTGCTTCTCCTTTGCTTACTTACCTATCTCGCCTCAGGCAACGTTATGCTACCTCCGTCCGCAGAACTAAACGTCTGCGTACCAAACGAAGTATCGGCGGCGAAGAAGTTCCTCTCGGTGAAGAAGCCGGGCTCTTTAGGCTGAGGCAAGACCACATCGTTCTCTAACATAAACACAACCGAAGACATGCTCGGCCTGTCCTCGGGATTCTGCTGCACGCACAAAAGCCCGACGTGGACTGCTTTCAGAACGTCTGACATGTTAATCGATTCGCCGAGGGTCCTATCGATCATATCCATGGATCTTCCTTCCTTGTACAGAATCCATCCCTACCAAAAAAAAAGAACGAAAATTTGTGATCATTGCGCTGAGTGTTAATCAAGAATGAAAACTTCTTACATGTCCGAGAAGATTGTGGTGGTGATCGGCGTGTAAGAATCCCCGGTTTCTTTTCCCGCTTAGGATCTCCAGCACTATGACGCCGAAGCTGAATACGTCGGATTTCACGGAGAACATTCCGTCGATGGCATATTCCGGCGACATGTAGCCACTGTGAGGATAAATTTTTGAACATAAAACAAAGTGTATAGGGGAAAGTTTGAGAATATGTTCTAATTCAGTGATTGTTGATGAAGGATCCTTACTATGTCCCAGCAACTCTGCTTGTGTTTCCTTCGGCGTCGTTTCCTCCGAAAGTTCGGGCCATGCCAAAGTCAGATATCTTAGGATTCATGTCAGAATCCAACAGTATGTTGCTGGTCTTGAGGTCTCGGTGGATTATTCTAAGCCGTGAGTCTTGATGAAGGTACATTAGCCCACGGGCAATCCCCGTTATGATTTGGGATCGTTGGGGCCAATCGAGCGTCTTGCTCAACGTAGGATCTACGATGTAAAGGAGAAAATTGTTAGAGATGATGTAAGAGATATTATGATCGTTTTTTTTTTTTTTCCTTACCGAGTAAGATCAAGTCGAGGCTTCTATTAGCCATGTACTCGTAGATCAGCATCTTCTCCGTCCCTTGGATGCAACAACCGAAAAGCTTCACGAGGTTTCGATGTTGAAGTTTGGCTATGAAGATAACTTCGTTCTTGAACTCGTCTTGTCCTTGCAGGGATGTTTTGGACAGCCTCTTCACAGCTATTTCTTGCCCGTTTTCAAGAATGCCCTAAAAACGAACATCATCGATTCAGACCACATTTCGTGGAACTCATTATGTACGGAAAAAGCTTTTCTTTTGTACCTTATAAACAGGTCCAAATCCTCCCTCGCCGAGCTTATTGGTTAGAGAGAAGTTATCCGTAGCTTTTGTTATCGCCGACAAGTCGAACAGTGGAAGCTCCATGTCTTCGTGACGATGGCTACTTCCACTGTAATGTCCTAAAGCTAAGCGACGTAATGGTTATTAGTCATTCAATGCCAGAAATGTGAAAGAGTTTGAATTTATAGCAAATCTGCAGATTCCTTCATTACCGATTTCGCCGCTCAGCGTCCGCCGTGTTTTCTTCCTTCTTCGGATGAGCAGCGTAATGAAAATTCCCAGAAAGAAAACTGCCGCGAGCGCGCTCAGAGTTCCTACAAGTATCTTCTTTCTCTCTTTCCCATTGCCTGAAAAACGTCGCTTCTCTCGAAGATTCGAGAAATTTTCTAACATCGAAAACTTTTTAAGTGCAAGAAACCTTACCCAGTTCGGAAGACGCCATTCGGATAAAAATCTCTCTATCTGCTCCGTAAAGCTGCCTCGTATCGACCAAATCTCCAGACCAAAGCAAACATCCACTTCCGCCATTTCTAACATCCAAGCTCGCATAAGCCACGCAAGAACAATCCCTCAGACACTCATCTTCGCACTGTCTTAAGCTCGAATTCGTACGAACCGAAGCGTATTTCTCATCGGGCAACTTCATCTGAATGTACCTAATGAATCCATCGGTTTTACAGTCGGTAGGCGTCCTCCGTACACACCCATCGGACCAATCCGTAGTCTTCCATTTGTCGGGAGACTTTGGAACGAATCGATCCAAACAGCCACAGAAAGGCGAATTCGCAACGTTACACATCCCATAACCTTTACATTGATTGTAATAATCACAGTCGTCCGTCGGAGCATTCAAGTACATTGCCCAACCTAGGTTTTTATCCGCCCAAGTCCACCTCTGCGCAGTTCCACTATAGTTCAGTACGAACCTCGACTTAACCGAATTGTCGACAAGATCATAGTGGTAATAAGCTTCTTGCTTCGTTAACACTAAACCATACGAGTATATACCGTTCTTCTTCAACCTCGGCACACCGTTGAACCCTTCTCCATTCCAAGAGCCCGACCTCAACACCTCCCCGCCGTTTCTTCTAAGGACTAACTGAGGATAGCCCGTTAGTTCTAATCGAAAAGTGTAATCTCCCGAACTCGGATCATCGCCGCTTTTCCAGGATGTTAGGACAGTTTCACGCCCAGTAATGAAATCCCATCCCAGCTTCATCCCCGGGAAAAGCGTATCGGTAGGATGATGGAAGCTTTGCCACAGATAGTTCTCCGGGCTGTCGTCGTTCGCTTCTTTGATCACAAGATTGCCCGAGTCGAGCAGCTTGACGACGGGGTTCTTTAGGGTTCGCTGCGAAGTATGGTTAGTCGACCACACTAGGGCGTTATTACCGTCGACTAGGACTAGATTATTGCCCGGCTCGGCCAGCTTTAGCGCCGCGCCCGACGAGTTCGCGAGAGGTCTGTCTCTGTTGGCGACCCAAGCGACCGGGAAATTCGATGCCTCCTTATACCATATGCCGACGTATCGATTCTTCGAACTCCCCGGGGTGAAGAATCCCAGCTCGAAGCTTTTTCCGTCCGACGAAATGAGAGTCTGATCGTCATTGTCTGTAATAACTTGAGATGTATCAATGGTGTCCGACGCATCGTAGCAAGAGATCAACAAGAATGCGACGACGAAGAAGGGTTCAAGCAATCTGCTGCTCATGATGTGTTGTGATGATCGGCGGTTGTTTTCAACTTTGCTTCAATTCAATGTTTTTTTAGCTCTCTTACGTTGAATTTTCGCGGTCGTTACAGTAGTCAAAAAGTCATTTTCTGAAGTCGTCTTCTACCAAAGGACTTTAGTGGCTTACAGCGTCTAAGAAATAGTGCTAGCAATGATTTGCACATTTAATGAATGATATGTTGTTAGGCTAAATAGCATATAACCACTTGTGATTTGAAAAATAAGCATAAAAACCTTCATGGTTCGGAAATAGAGTAAAATTCCCTCCTTGTCATTTTCACCATATAATTGGAGGGTACAATGCTAAGTTTTAGACAAAAAAAATAGGGGTATGATGCTAAGTTTTAGACAACGCAGGGGGTATAGGGCTAATTTTAAACAAAATCGGGGATATTGTGCTAAGTTTTAGACAACACGAGAGAGTTTTGTGCAATAAAAAAAATAGGATAGTTATGTGCCTTTCAGTACAAGCACATGGGGGTATTGCCTAATTTACCTTTGTTGTTATCCTCTCACGTTGTTATGACTGGGAAAATAATTAATTTTGGGGAGGGAACCACTTTTGGTCTCCGATATTTACCCTATAAGTAATTTTGATTATTCCTGACTTTTATGCTTTCAACATTTAGTCCTTGTAGTTCTTCGATTTGAATCAATTTGTTCTATCGGTTAGATTAAACGTCAATATGGACGGAATCAGTCACCTGAGTCGCAAGTAATATATTATAAACCCCCAAAATACGTCAGTTCATCTTAAAATTCTCTAAATTTCTCTCCCCCATTCCACGAGCGAACCCTACCCACAGAAATCTCACGTGATGTTTTGTTGAGGTTGCTCTTCCCTCACCCACCGATGCCAGGTGCGCAATCCGGGGCGAGTCCAGATTAGTCCGGGGAACATGAAAACCAGTCGGGCAACCCAAAATAAAATAAAAAAGTAGACCTAATTATTATTTTGGTCTTGTAAATTAAGGGTGACACTTTTAGGATATCAAATTTAAGATTTTGCAATTTTAAGGCACTAATTTTAAAAATTAAAGCAATTTAAAACAACAAACAGTAGTATTTTTGAGAGAAATGCAAAGATTTTTATTTCTGTCCAACTTGTTCATGTTTTTTTTTTCCAAGGAAATGTTGTACCTACATCTAAGATACCCCCCATCATAATGTGATATAAGGACAATTCCTTCTTTACAGTAGTACATTGGTGTATAAGTCTCTCTTACATTATCATCCACAACAACATAGAATAATGTCTTTATATGATCATATGCATCAGAATTAATACACAAAAGTGATTGCTCTGAAAAACATAGAATTAATATTGCTCTAGACTGCGTCTAGAGCAATATTTTCAGAAGGGGGACGAGAAAAGTTGGCGATTGAATCCCTATTATTTCGAAACGGAAATTTTGTACCAAATGAAGTATCAAATGAAGTATCGGCGGCGAAGAAGTTCCTCTCGGTGAAGAAGCCGGGCTCTTTAGGCTGAGGCAAGACCACATCATTCTCTAACATAAACACAACCGAAGACATGCTCGGCCTGTCCTCGGGATTCTGCTGCACACACAAAAGCCCGACATGGACTGCTTTCAGAACATCTGTCAAGTTAAGCGATTCTCCGAGAGTTCTATCGATCATATCCATGGATCTTCCTTCCTTGTACAGGATCCATCCCTGACAGAAAAGAACATAAATTTGTGACGAAGATGGGGATAGAGGGATCATTTCTTGAGTGTTAATCAAGAATGTAAACTTCTTACATGTCCGAGAAGATTGTGGTGGTGATCGGCGTGTAAGAATCCCCGGTTTCTCTTCCCGCTTAGGATCTCAAGCACCATAACGCCGAAGCTGAATACGTCGGATTTCACGGAGAACATTCCGTCGATGGCATATTCCGGCGACATGTAGCCACTGACGATAAATTTAGAACATAAACAAAGTGTATAGGCCGGGAAAGTTTGAGAAGATTGTTGATTGATCTATAGATTGAAAGATCCTTACTATGTCCCAGCGACTCTGCTAGTGTTTCCTTCGGCGTCATTTCCTCCGAAGCTTCGGGCCATGCCAAAGTCAGATATCTTGGGAGTCATGTTAGAATCTAACAGTATGTTGCTGGTCTTGAGGTCTCGGTGGATTATTCTAAGCCGCGAGTCTTGATGTAGGTACATTAGCCCACGGGCGATCCCCGTTATGATTTGGGATCGTTGGGGCCAATCGAGCATCTTGCTCAACATAGGATCTGCAATGAAAAAGGTTGAAACTTTAGAGAATTATTAAGAGATGTCAGATATATAACGATCGATCTCATCTTTTTACCGAATAAGATCAAGTCTAGGCTTCTATTAGCCATGTACTCGTAGATCAGCATCTTCTCCGTCCCTTGGATGCAACAGCCGAAAAGCTTCACGAGGTTTCGATGCTGAAGTTTGGCTATGACGATAACTTCGTTCTTGAACTCAGCTTGCCCTTGCAGGGATGTTTTGGACAGCCTCTTCACAGCTATTTCTAGTCCGTTTTCAAGAATACCCTAAAAACGAACATCGTCGATTTGGACCACATTTCGTGGAACTCATTATATACAGAAAAAAGCTTTTCTTTTATACCTTATAAACAGGTCCAAATCCACCCTCACCGAGCTTATTGTTTAGAGTGAAGTTATCCGTAGCTTTTGTTATCGCCGGCAAGTCGAAAAATGGAAGCTCCATATCTTCATGACGATGGCTACTTCCACTGTAATGTCCTAAAGCGAAGCGTTGTAATGGTTCTTTTTAGTAATTCAGTGCTAGGACTGTGATAAGAGTCTGAGTTTATAGTAAATCTGCAGATTCCTTCATTACCTTTTTCGCCGCTCAGCATCAGCCGTGTTTTCTTCCTCCTTCGGACGAACAACGTAATGAAAATTCCCAGAAAGAAAACTACTGCGAAGGTGCTCAGAGTTCCTATAAGTATCTTCGTTCTCTCGTTCCCATTGCCTGCAAAAGACCGTTTTCTCTCGAAAATTCAACAAACTTTCTAATTTCAAAAACTTTTGAAGTACAAGAATCTTACCCAGTTCGGTCGAAGCCATTCTGATAAAAATTTCTCTTTCTGCTCCGTAAAGCTGTCTCATATCGACCAAATCTCCAGACCAAAGATTACATCCACTTCCGCCATTTCTAACATCCAAGCTCGCATAAGCCACACACGAACAGTCCCTCAGACACTCCTCCTCGCACTGTCTTAAACTCAAATTCGAACGAACCGTAGCATATTTCTCATCAGGCAACTTCATCTGACTGTACTTAACAAATCCATCAGTTTTACAGTCGGTAGGCGTCCTTCGTACACAGCCATCGGACCAATCAGTAGTCTTCCATCTGTCGGGAGACTTTGGAACGAATCGATCTAAACAGCCACAGATAGGCGAATTCGCAATGTTACACATCCCATAACCTCCGCACTGGTTGTAATAATCGCAGTCGTCCGTGGGAGCATTCAAGTACATGGCCCAACCTCGATCTTTACCTGCCCAAGTCCATCTCTGCGCAGTTCCACTATAGTTCAATACGAACCTCGACTTAACCGAATTGTTGACAAGATCGTAGTGGTAATAAGCTTCTTTCTCCGTATTCACCAAATCGAATGAGTATATACCATTCTTCTTCAACCGCGGTATACCGTTGAATCCTTCTCCATTCCAAGAACCCGTCCTGCAAACCTCGCCGCTGTTTCTTTTAAGGACTAAATGAGGATAAACCGTTACGTCTAATCTATAAGTGTAGTCCCCTTTACTCGGGTCATCACTGCTTTTCCAGGAGGTTAGGACAGTTTCTCGCCCTGTAATGAAATCCCATCCCAGTTTCATGCCCGGGAGATGCGTATCGGTAGGATGATGGAAGCTTTGCCACAGATAGTTCTCCGGGCTGTCGTCGTTCGCTTCTTTGATCACAAGATTGCCCGAGTCGAGCAGCTTGACGACGGGGTTCTTTAGGGTTCACTGCGAAGTATGGTTAGTCGACCACACTAGGGCGTTATTACCGTCGACTAGGACTAGATTATTGCCCGGCTCGGCCAGCTTTAGCGCGGCGCCCGACGAGTTCGTTAGAGGTTTGTCTCTGTTGGCGACCCAAGCGACCGGGAAATTCGATGCTTCCTTATACCATATGCCGACGTATCGATTCTTCGAATTCCCCGGGCTGAAGAATCCCAGCTCGAAGCTTCCGTCCGATGAAATTAGAGTGTCGCGGCCATTATCTGTAATAAGTTGAGTTTTGTCGATATTGTCCCGTGCATCATAGCTACTAGCGATCATCGACAAGAATGTGACGAAAACGAAGTGATCAAGCAATCTGCTGCTCATGGCGTGTGATGCTACGTTGTTTACAACTTTGCTTCAATTCAATTGTTTTTTCAAGTAACTAAGTTGAACGTTTATGGTCGTTGGAGAGTAGTCAAGAAAACATTTTCTAAAATCGACTTTTCTACCTTAAGAGTTTAGTGGCCACACGCGCCAATAAATAGTGATAGCAATGCATGATTTGGACATTTGATGAAGGGTACCATCGTTGTTACGTTTCGCTAAGGTTGCTTATTGGAAATAATTAAGTTGTTCATATATTTTTCCATGGATACCAAGTATAGTCTTATTTTTATTTTTTTTTTAATTTTGTATCAATCGTAAAGATAGATCACCACCTAGTACCAAAATTGAATCTTCAGTTATTTTGTTCCCAAAAAATTAATGGAATATTTTCTATCAATTTGGCTGGTGATTTAGAAAAGATCAGCCAGCCACATAGGATTTCCGAATATTTTATCATAAAAAAATAATAGGAGATACAAATTTATTCCGACATATCAAGTTACTGACATATTTTTACAATGCGACTCAACAACGGTCGAAAAAGCTCGTGTTTTTCGTTGAGACCGCAAGCTTGGGCGTGTGGAAAGTAACAACTTCTTAGAGTCACAGCTGATAATGAGTTATCAAGTTCGATATTTTCCCTTTTTTTTTTTTCTTTTTGTCGTTCATCTCCCAATCAAATCATAGAAGAAAAAAAAAAGTTAGTTGGAAAACTTCTTTGAATTTGAAGAAGTCAACAAAATTGGTAATTCAAAACTTAGCAGTTTTCTAGTTTTTATTACAAACATCCACAACAACAGTGTGTTTATTACCGCCGTACAAACTCACAGACTTGGTCGCTTATCACGAGGTTTATGCTGAATCCGGGCAGCTCGGCTCGCCAATGCGCTAGCTACGTGTGGGTTCAAGAAACTCGGAGTTGGGCGTTTAGCATGAGTAATATCCCGACCGATAACAGCGATAGTTACAAGATTCGTGGAGCGCATGGGATTTGTAGGAGGATTTGGAACGCTCCGTAATGTCTGTGTCTACTGTCTAGACAAGTTTGTCCCTCGAGATGCCACAAGGTTGGGCTAGGGTTAGATCGATCAAAACGCTGTGTTAGAAGGACGGATCTTAACCGAGAAGCCGACGGAGGATTCGTGAAAGTATCCTAACACTAAGTTGCCCCATGCGAGAAATTCGTGGTCCAACCATAGCTGATGTGTACTGCCACAAGGCACACATAAGTTCAACCTGAATTGAATCTGAACCTTACTGTCGGCTATGTGATGTCTCCAGCATTCAACGAGAGTAATGTTTCGGTCTATATATACCATCCCAAGCCACAACAAACAACGATAGACAAGGCAACGTAGTAGAACCAAATCAAATATGTGACTTCCTCTAGAGATATCACAACCTGACCACTTGGAGACAATTTTGGTTTCGTTTTAGAACAAACCTTTTGTTGATTTTTGATAATTCCTTGGTTAGTATATTTAATTAATTGTAATGGATTTTTATATTTATTTAAATGATAATAATGAAAATATTAAGTTAAATAATCAGTTGTTGGAAAAGAGAGATCATGAAGGTACTCGAGCAAGAACAACAGCTCTAAGAGTAGTCTCGGGATCAACCGAAGCGTCGACGCTGATTATCCCTTCGCTCTCGTCGACCTCGAGCGAATCCAACTGGGACTGTAATAACTTTGCAGGCATGAAATGTTGTCCTTGAGAAGCCCTCTCCTCCAAACGAGCGGCAAGAACCTCAGAGCCAACGTTGAGCAGCACGAACCTCACGTCGCATAGATAAGAGGCCGCTGCGTATTTCGAATCAGCATGTCTGAGAATCTCTCTGTACTGCTTCTTCAGAGCAGAACAGCCGAGGATTACCGTTTCGCCCCTCTCCAAGCTCTGTCTCAGAGCGTCTCTTAGGGTTTCGAGCCAGGGAATTCGATCTTCGTCCGTAAGAGGGATCCCAGCTTTCATCTTATCTGCACGGTTTATTACATTATGTTTTTATTCTACCTTTATCTTCTTTCTATTGCTGGAAAAGATGATTCATAATGTATATCAGCTGGCTAACCTTTGTTCGACTGAGGATGGTAATCGTCCGCATCGATAAATCGTCCGTTTAGTTCTTTGGCCAGCATCCCACCGATCGTTCTTCGCAAGCGGATAGAGTTAGATTATAACATTTGGAAAGAAATCTTACGACTCTTTTATCGCAAGAAATGCTGATGAGATGAGACGGTATGCTTACGTTTTTCCAGCGCCGCTAACTCCCATAATCACGATAGCTGTTCCTGCGAAGCCATATGAATTAGAAATAAGATACGAAAAAGAAAAAAAAAATTGTACTACTCATACTAATTTCACCTAAAAACTTAGGTATGAAGAAAACGTATCATATTTTTTATTTTATATATTTTATTTCCAACCGTACTAATCTCCGTGACCAAGACAATAATAATAAGAGGATCCACAACCTTTGTTAGTTGTTATCTCCTTGCTCAAGTCCATCGTCTGTCAAACGTATAAGATACTGCAAAATAATACAGTTAAGAAAACTGATGAGAAACTAAACAGAAGCTTCTATTACACTGAGTAAAGTTTTGTTTTTTTTTTTTCATGAAATTATTAACCAAGACGGCAGGAAATGTTAGAAAACCCCCAATCAAAAGCAGATTTAAATGTGCGACGCTTCTCATTTCGATTCGATTTTAACATAAAATCAGACATCGTACAGAAGATATTATCTTTGCAAAAGAGGGGAAAACAAAAGAAAGAGATAATAATGGGGTAAGAAAAGACAGACCAGTGAATTGAATGTCTGGGATCAGCTTTGCTTGATGGCCATGGTCGTTCTAATCGTCCGCCGGAGATTTGCTTTGCTCGCAAATCGTTGACTTTTCCAGCTTTCACGGACGAAACGGCCAAAAGGATTTTATTTTCAAATTTCCTAATAAATAAATTGGCGATTTCTTATATTATTATAAACATTGAATCTTTTATTACAGTTTTATTTTTATTTTTCCACACAACGTCACCGTAGTCTCCACACTTCGACTAATTCAATATCAACCGAATCTGAAACTGGGACGACAACGACTTTCAGCGAACTAATCCTCCCTAGTATGTAAGACTCACGCCAAGATAAAAAAAAAAGGTACAAACTACAACATATTTACAATTATTTAACGAACTTTAAAATTTATTGAATTTATTCTTATAGATTTGCAATTCTACCACGAGCATCAATTTCCGACTAATCTTACTTAATATATTGTCTAGGTCATGTCATGCTCGACTAAGAACTAAAAATATTCATATAATATTTTTAATATTGAGTAATTGAAAATGGGCCGCTACACTTAAAATTTTGCTGAGTCCTTGATTAATGTTGAATATGACCTTTGTTCAAGCTCATAGTTACAACAACACAACACAAATCTTTTCTCTTTTCTGATCAGTTTGTTTAAACTTTTCGATGAATATATTCGATAGAATATTGGTCAATCTATTTACCATTTGGTTATTACTCCTAATCGTTATAGCTGTTTTTGTGTTTCACGTACTTACGAAGTGTACTTGTATGTAATCATCTCCACATAGTAAATAAGTTCTACCTTCCGACTCATGGACGTAAGTCATCTTGATCAAACCACGTAAATTCTCGTGTTCATAATCTAAAATATTTTTTTTTCCTTTTATTTGTTATTCTCATTTTTTGGTATTATATAATCGAGATTAAAATATCCTAACAAATTGGCATCCAACTTAGCGATTTATTGTTAGCCACCATGACGATAACAAAAATGTCAATTGAAAAATTCGATAGAAATGCAAACTTTGCAATGTGGAGTCTCAAGATGAAGGTCAGACTCATTCAATACGGTTGTGAGGTGGCGCTCAAAGGAGACAAGGAGAAACGTACAACTATGACGGATGAACAACTTAAACAGTTGGGCAAAAATGCAAGATTCGGAATTATCTTGAACCTCTCTTACGAGGTTTAACAAGAAGAGCTACGGAGATGATAAACAAAGATATGTGGAATTAGTTAAAAGCTATCTACACGAAGAAGACTATGGATAATCGACTTTATTTAAAGCAGACGCTATATAGTTTTGAAAATGAAGGATGATACTTCTATAATCTCGCATCTCGATAAATTTAATTCAATTATTATTGATTTGGTGAATGTCGAAGTCAAAGTGAGTGACGAAGATCAAGCGATAATATTGTTGTGTTCACTTTCCTCATACCTAAATCATTTTCGTGATACTGTATTACATGGAAAAGATACAATCTCCTATAATAGTGTCAAATTTGCATTACAATCGAAAGAGCGGATAGATAAGAATATACCGAGGGAAACTAATGGTAGTCAGGGTATTTTTGCACAGGGTAGGCCCGACACATAGAGACGCTAAAAGTAGCAAATTTAAGGGCAAAAGATGGAGACGCTGAAAGTTGGTGGGGTGCTCGCTCCACCGAGTGGTCGCTCCTAAATAAATACAATATAGAACAAATATACAATAAATAAATAAATAAACTGATTAGGTGGCCGC
Source organism: Lindernia subracemosa (assembly GCA_028392965.1). Classification (NCBI taxonomy): domain Eukaryota; kingdom Viridiplantae; phylum Streptophyta; class Magnoliopsida; order Lamiales; family Linderniaceae; genus Vandellia; species Vandellia subracemosa. Next base: position 180,328 of record JAQPCC010000125.1, on the reverse strand, counting down.
CTAGCCAATTTTCGTCGCGGAGGGTGGCGCCTAGCGCCTAGGCCCCGCTTAGGCGGCCGCCTAGCCCGAGTTTTACAATAGTGGTATGAGGAAGGGAGGTATCACACTCCCATTAAGTAAGTCTCCAACGAATCTGAACATCACTATAGTTGTCGACTATGAGACGATCACGACTTTCAGCGGGTTTAATCATTTTTCGTTCATGTGACCTACCTCAAACCCCACAACTTCAATCACGAAATTTGAATCGATGACCAAGAGGGTTTATATTCATCATCTCAACCACTGGCATGGGGGCAATAAATACAATATATGTATGGTACTTGTGATTTGTGATTATGAACATTAAATATTTCATCAAAAGTTAATTGATAAAAAAGTATAACCTATTGCGTATCTACAATTATTTCACGGATTTTAAAATTCTTACTCGGCATATCAGTGGGGCGGAGAGTCTCCATTTTTCACGGAAATCCGCCCTGAATGGGGCGATGATCACCGATTGTGTATCTGTGCAGGCCGGGGACATGGTCTATACTCTCTCGTCCCGTTCTCGCCTCTAATTCTTTATTGTGATCAAATTCTCGAGATTGTTCCCCACTCTATTTCCATGTTCTAATCCCTCTTTTCGAGAGTTGAAGTATGCATGGCGGAATGGGAAATCTCCAAAAATGTGGGCCTAGGATGGGGATTACCCCCTAGAGTAGTATCTATACTTTCATTAAGTTCAGAGATCTCAACGCCTATGAGAAGACCTAATTTCTAGCCGAACTAATCCTATATGTTATAGACAAACAACGAAAATAAGGTGATTCAAATAAAATCAAACTCATAACCTCGACATATCTTATACTCGGCCAACATGGTATTTCCGTTTAGATTATGACATTTATTATTTCATTTTTATTTTTTTTACGAAACAATTTAGTGCTTGTTTGGTTGGAGGGTTTAATGATTTTAAATGTTGGTTTAAGACTTGTTAAGGTGTTTGGTTCGTGTGTTTATATAAAACATGGGTTTATATATAACAGCTCTAAACCCATGTATGCGGGTTTAGATAAACCTACCCTCTCAGGTGGGTTTTCATAAACCCACCAACCAAACACAAATTTTATTTTATACCCACTAATTAGTTTTATATAAACCTTACTAATTTAAACCCTCCTACATATAAACCAACGTACCAAACAAGCACTTAATGTTTTAGATAAACATAACTTTCATATTATAGTCGAAGAAAAAATTAAAAGAGAATTGGCATAGAATGATCGATCCGTAACTTAAGTGAACTGGGATTACTTATAAAATCATTGCAAAATAAAAGTGATAAATTACATAGATTAAAATTTCATAACATTAATTGAAAACGTTGAACATGCTACTTGAGAGAACACTCATTGCATTATTGCTACCAAACTAATAAAAAAAAAAAGTCAAAAGGCATAAAACCCTTAATTAATTCTTAATTTCCACGTCAGCCCCGCCCTTCCAACTGACCACCCCTTCTCCACCGTCTTCCTCCTCCTCCTTCTTACCAAAGATCATCTCCTTAATGGTCGGAAGCTTCATCTCCCCCTTGTAAGACATCGGAATCGTCACGTTTCCGACCACCGGCAGATCGACGATGAGGTCAATCTCCAGCACGTAGTCGACGTCCCAATCTGCTCCGACGTCCTTGATGAGGCTCAGCAGGGCGCTGTGTGGGACCCTGACGGTCACCTCCAGGCCCGTCTTGTCCTTGGACTTGAGCGAGCCCGGGTCGGGTATGGAGCCCGAGGCGATGACGTTGTCCACGCTTCGAACCTTGTAGGCGATCTCTCCGATGGGGATGGGCACGGCGTAGGGATTGGCCACGTCCACCTTAGCCAGAAGGGTCAGCCCGTCGAAGCCCAAGCCTTTGAAGTCCACGTCGTTGATGGTGGCTTCTGGCTTGGCCATGCTCGCAATCTTGTCGGCGACGTAGTCCTTTGCTTTTTCGAGGAGTTCCATTTTTTCTTTTTTTCTTTTTTTTTCCTTCTGCTTTTGGTTTGTGTGTTGTATGGCACCAATATATATCGATAGGTAGATATAGATATATATATATAATATATTGTATGACGCGTTTTGAATTTATTATTAGTAATGGGGGCATTAAGATCTGTGCTTGGGTTTATTTTATTACAAGCATAGAAGAATATTCTTTTATTTTTTAATTGTTAGTTATACGTATGGTTGAGGTGAGGGAGGAGTTTGGACTGGCATGTAACTATGAATTAACTGGCTTTTACCGTGTAGTAAAAAGTGGTTCTTTATTGCAATATTTAATGGCATTGTGGGGTTTTCCAAGGTATAAACTTTGCGTAAGTGAAGTTACTTATTCGGATAGATATTTTTCATAAATTATATTTTCACTATTTAATTCAAATAGATTTGGGTTCAGAAAGTAAGTTTTATTCAAACTCTTATGACTTAAACTAGGGGTAAATTGTTGAGTCTTAAAGGTTTTGGAGGGATGTCTCGAATTCGAATCTTCCTATTATCAAATATTTTGAGTGAGCGACTCTCGCTACTAAATTAAGTGGTGGCAGGTGGATTTTAATGTTTAGAAAAGTTGAAAATATCTATAGTAGGCTATAAGTTTCTTCAACATTAACATCACAAATTCGTTCGAGAATTAAAATATATAGTGAAGTAGTACGAGTGAAGTGAGGATGTCAGTAGGTGATATCTACGCAAAAGTGTGAGGTAAAATAGTGAGTGATAAAATTCTGAGATAGTCGGATGTTGAGTATTAAAATGAAAATTTTATTAAATTCGATCATGACTTTTCCCTCTTCGTTAACATAGAAATTCCATGTAAAATTCTGGTGACTTCCTTTTTTTATGGTAATAATTGTGAAGTCCAACCAAATTCCTTGAGCATGGTCATGATATGATTATGAGATAATCCTATGTGTTACATTTCATTACCAAATGTTCGAATTCAACTCATAAGTAGAATTCATACTATTTATCTCGACGTTTAGTTTGTGTTTGGATCGAGGAAAGTACTGAGGAAAAAAAAATTAAAGAAAAAATGTTTTTCACTAGCTTTTATTTGCTTTTCCTCATCATTATGTGACAAATTTGGTGTTCCATGGTTTTAACTTTAAACTTAGTTTAAATATTCTTTTATTTTCTTTTCGTCATCTATTTATCTAATCAATCAAACATAAAAATTAGTTTTCCTTTTTCAATTCTTTTTCCGTTCCTCACTAAATTCCTTAAATCAAGCACATCGTTAATGAAAAATTCAAATCAATCTGCTAGAACATATTCAGAAAACGCAATATGATTATTGCAACATTACAATACAAAATACACAGAGATTGAGTTTGATACCCCAAGAATCCTCCGTTCAAACTCACGACCACCGAACGAGCCTCTCTTTGAACGATAGTCATCCACTCGTTATTGCAAGGGCCGGGGACACGTCATCCACATCGTATTTGGGCTCTCCTTCGGTTACTTGATTCTTTATCCGCAATCGAATCAACCCCGAAAGCCCAACTCTATAAGTCTTGTGGGATTCCACATTCGAATTATCCGATGTGAGATTATGTTTGATACCCCAACTATTAGATATGTTTTAATAAGTCTCTGATATTGCTAGAATATTGGAGGTTGTTAGTTCTGAATAAGTCTTAGTTTACTAAGTCATTAGTTAATTGTTAGAAGTCAGCAACGTGCCTTAGTTAGGTCATTATTTTTAGACTTTCTGTTAAACTGGCTATATATATTCATATATAGCACATTGAATAAACGTATGTTAGTCTTTCTTCGTAGCATCTAACTTTCTTTATAACACCAACATTATGAATAAACGTGCACTCAAAAGATTGCAGTAAAATAAAATAAAAAATAAATGAAAAGCATATAATATGGAAAAACTGAGTACGTTGATTACAAAAATGCATTGTTGTTAAAACGTCGTCATTCGCATATCATAAAAATCATTTTCAAATATCTATTACTATTCTAAAAGGGAGAATATGGCCAGTTTTCAATGTAGGTTGTAAGTCATTAATTCCTCTTGGTTGATTGTGTTAGATACCTGCATTTTCCAGTTCCATGTTTTTTTTGTCCTTTGGTGTTTTCCTTTTCTGTTATAATAATAAAATACATAGTATCTATATATCATCATTGATATTTAATTAAAACATATAAATAATAAAATAAATCACATATATTTATATAATATTAATACCTGCATTTCCCAATTCCACGATTTTTTCCTTTTGTTTCTTCCTTTTCTGTTATAATAATACAATACATAAATATATCGTTTTTAACTAAAAGATATAAATAATATAAATAACATATAATTATATAATATTTAATAGTTTTGTTTCCATGTGTATTGTTATAATATTTAATAGTACCATTTCCCAGTTCCACTTTTTTTGTCCATTTTTTCTTCCTTTTCTGTTATAATAAAACAATACATAAATATATCATATTTAACTAAAAAATATAAATCACATATAATATATAGTATTTAATAGTTTTTGTTTTGATTTTCTTTCCTTTTTTTTTTTTCTTTTCTATAATACAATACACATATATATATATATTCCTTTTTGTTATAATAATACAATACACACACACATATATATATATATATAATATTTTTAACTAAAAAATATAAATAATAATATAAATAAAATATAAGTGTATCATATTTAATAAAATATATATGATAGATAAACGGGGGAATCACTGTGAACCCGCTATTTGACTTGTGGTTTGTTGGGTATATATAAAAATGTTAGGGGAAAATACAAAATGGCAATCTATACAATGACCTATTACTAACTTTCGAGGAGGAAAAATAGAAATAGAAAAATAAAATTGAAGATGAATGGTTTGTACACGAGATTCATGATATTTTGCTTAGTACAATTCCTGATGAACAAACAATTCACTTAAGTAATGACGTGAGTGTTGGTGTTGGTGTTGGTATTTGCTCTATCTCAGACCAGTAATAAGTATTTCACCCTTTAACATTGAATGGTCTCCTACCGCATAAGATAGCATTAAAAAAGTGCATCTATTATATTGCATCGAAATCTTAGTCCAATGAAATGCCTTTGCAATGGGACACATCTCATGTGTAAAAACTTTAATAGTAATGTAATTTATGCGGATATTAAAGTTATGACACATCTGTATTTATTCGAGATATAACCTTATAATAACCGTAGAACATTCTTGTATTAATTTATTATTATATAGCTAATCACGAGCAAACTATATATGCACTGTCGTCTTTTGTTTATATCATAACACATTTTTCCAATACATTCAGTGTACGGGCTATGATTATACTAATGCCGCGCAACGCGCGACTTTAATACCTAGTATAAATATAAAGGGTATAGTGATTAAAGATTTTTTTCCCTTTTTATTCCAAAATGCAACAAATGGACAGAGTTTTTGATATCTCCATTGAGATCGCGAATTCGATCCAACATGGACTTTCTAAGGATAGTTTTTGTGTGCACACATTATATTACACATAAACCACGAATAACTCGTTTGAAATAAAATAGATAACATTAAAAAATGATACAATCTCTTATGAATTAAGTTTTTAGCTGAAATCATTTTCATATCAATCATTTTCACATATATAAATATAAACCACGAATTAGTTGTCAGCTTGTCATGATTTTCTTTCTCAACTTAAACAAATGGACGAGCTCATGATATTTCTCTACCTAGGATTCTCTCTCTCTCTCTCTAAAAAAAACAAATAATTCTATCTCATACGAATTCATTGACTAATTTAGAATGGTACACACAAGTCAGAATGATTAGTTCCACTGAAAGTAGTAATCATTTCATAATTGACTATGATGCAAATTCGATTCATACTCAACTTAGTTTGAATATGAGCGAATTCAATCTTCAACCAATTATCTTGTCACAAGCTTTGAAAAAAAAAAGTGGCTTTAAAAGGCCCAATTAGTAAGGAGAGCCCACAGGCCCAACTCCCATGGTTGTCAAACTTATAACATCATCATCATCGTTTTTTCAATAGCTGAAGAACATAGCTGTAATAATATCTAGCGGCATCAGTGATTCAGCATAACCAAAGAAAGAAGAAATGAATACTGATATAACGGCGTCGGTGAAGCCTGAATACCCCGTCGTAGATCGCAACCCACCGTTTACGAAGACGGTGGGAAACTTCAACACCCTGGATTATATGCGTCTCACCACCATCACCGGCGTCTCCGTCGTCGTCGGTTATCTTTCCGGTAAGATCTTAAAAATGCAATTTTCATTGTGCGAATTAGAAGTTCTGATTTGTCGTCGATTTCTACTGTTTTGTTTAGCATCATACATTTTGGTTTCTTTCTCTTATTTAGGGCACCGATAAAGTGGGTGTCGTATTGTAGATCGAATTGATACTTAGGTTAAAATTGGGGTTTTCCTGATTTTGAGATAATCGTATTCGAATCGCCTTTAATTTTTTTTTCTTTCGTGCTATTTGAACTTATTATATAACCTTCCAGTTAATTCTTGTGAAATAGTACTAGTTTTTAAAGGAGCTGCATTTGAGTTTGTGATTTGTGAACCATATCTCTCTTCACCTTCATGGGGTTGGATTAAAAACGTTTACAGTCAAATGAAATGCTTTTGTTAAATCTTTAGATTGAAAGCAAAGCCAAGCTTGAACTCACCACGCTTTAATCACGCCCGAGGTTACAGTCTGATCTGACTAGTTAACAGTCTAGTTAGTTGATTTACATTATATACTAAGAGAGAGCTGTCCTGTCCTGGTCGACCCGAGCTCCGAATCTTCTTGAGGAACAAAATAAAACAAAAGGTCGTTCAGTTTTGTTAAATTACTATTCCATCCAAAATCCAATTGGCAGGTTTTTATTGCACTTCTCATTGAGCAAGAAGTCATTTTGGTAGATTTGATGATTCCATCTAGCAATAGATGCATGAGAAGTACCTTAGTTTTGCGTATATTGTACTGTTTTTGATATCATTTTTCTATGTGATAAAAGAACTCTACATATTATTATTATAGGTTGAACTTTCTTATGCATATCATTGTTCATTCTATTGGCTTTAGAACCAAGAAAAAGCTGATAATACGTATTTGTTTTCACGCATAAGGTATTAAGCCCGGGATCAAAGGTCCATCCATGGTGACTGGAGGTCTGATAGGTTTGATGGGAGGGTTCATGTACGCCTATCAGAACTCGGCTGGGAGGCTTATGGGTTTCTTCCCTAATGAAGGCGAAGTAGCCAAGTACAAGAAGTGATTGACGAAACTCAGTTTTTTCGAATTGAGATATTCGCTTGTATAAGCAGCTCATGCCATAACTTGTTTTGGATGAATAAGTTTTCTGTTGCTTGGGAAATCTGGCAATGTTCTTGTTTAGTTTTTTTTTTTTTTTAAAGATTGTTTGTTTTCTTTCATTAAGCAACGAAATATTGTACGTCCATTGCAGACGGTTTGTTTCGTCGCAGTACTTGTCGATCACTATCTATTTGATGTAATAATATATAATATATATAATTTGATGCAATGATGTAATAGTATATACTATATATAAACGCTCGGATGTTCAAAAACTATCAATTTGCTATGTCACGTATAATTAATGTTTTGTCGATTTATTTTAATTTATTTTACTTATTTGATTAATTATTATTTTATCTTTTAATTTTTATTTATTATAATCCTCCTAAATTAATTTTTTCTTTTTATATACTTAATAATATATGAATAAATTCAAAGTTATAATTTTATATATTAACTATTTTAAATTATAAAAATCTAAAGTAATATTATAAATATTTTCTATATTATAGCACAGCTAAATAAATACTAGTATTAATTAAAAAGGGTGGATAACACTGATAATTAAATTTGCCTAGGGGCTATTGACTAATATATGCAACGATATGGGGGAGATATGCGATTATTAAACTTTAAACATCACTTCACAAATTATAGTAAGACTGGGATCTTTTTTTGTAGTTTACAAGCTTTTAGGGTTTTGAAGTGTCAGCCATATATAAATTCAGTCTCGCCTTCATCCACAGCCTCTCCTCAGCACACTCTGTTCCAGGATTCGCACAACATCCTAAGCTTCGTCTCCCTTCACCATGGGTAAGAAGATCAATTGAGCTATATCGCGATATATGTTTTGAAGATCTATGTTTTTTTCCCTGAAATTCGTTTGAATGGGATATCAATGCTTTTTTTTTTTCTCTTTAATTCAGGTATCTCGCGTGATTCTATGCACAAGAGGCGTGCAACTGGAGGAAAAAAGAAGGCCTGGAGGAAGAAGAGAAAGTAAGTTGATGATTTTTCTTGTTTCTTTTGTTGGGTTTCCTTTTAGATTTACAAATGATAGGCTGATAAAGAGTATGTCTTTTGGTGAACGTTCATTTTAGGATGTGTAATTGGTACTTTTCTGATTGTTTGGTTGCTTCGTTGTATTCGCGATGTATGCTTTTGGATATGGTATGGGGTATTATATTGCCCCTATGCTGCATCTGCTTGTGTAAATTTGAAGCGACCATCAGATCTCTCGGCAATTTTTGATTTAACAAATTGGAACCAAGGTTGTCCTCCTTATCATGTGCTGTGTTGTAATAGGTATGAGCTCGGAAGACAGCCCGCTAACACCAAGCTCTCGAGCAACAAGACTGTCCGAAGGGTCAGAGTTCGAGGAGGCAATGTGAAGTGGCGTGCCTTGAGATTAGACACTGGGAACTTTTCGTGGGGAAGTGAGGCGGTCACAAGGAAGACCCGTATCCTCGATGTCGTCTACAATGCTTCGAACAACGAGCTTGTTAGGACACAAACCTTGGTGAAGGGTGCTATCATACAAGTCGATGCTGCACCCTTCAAGCAGTGGTACCACCAGCACTATGGCGTTGACATTGGTCGCAAGAAGAAAACTGCTGCCAAAAAGGAAGGAGAGGTACCTATTACTAATACGAAACCATAGTGTAGAGATAATGCAAGTGCTATTTTTAATGTGGTGTGGTGGTTTAGGAGGGTGAAGCTGCTCCAACTGAGGAGGTGAAGAAGAGCAACCATGTTCAGAGAAAGCTCGAGAAGCGTCAACAAGAACGAAAGATCGACTCGCACGTTGAGGAGCAGTTTGCCGGTGGACGTTTGCTGGCTGCAATCTCCTCACGCCCTGGCCAATGCGGTCGTGCAGATGGGTATGAATTTTCATCCTTTTTAAACTACTCTGAGCTTATACTGATCATCGATGTTCTTTGGCAAGAAATTGTTCTCTAGCATGTTTATACAGTAACGTTTAGGCCTAAACTCGTGAAAGATTCTTGAAACTATATGGGTCTCTGTGCATAATGAGTTACCACTTTCTTTTGTTCCTACTTTGCTCTTATTATAAATGTGATTTAGAACCTCAACTAAACTGTTGTCTGTAAATAGGTATATTTTGGAGGGCAAAGAGCTTGAGTTCTACATGAAGAAGATCCAGAGGAAGAAGGGCAAGGGTGCGAGCGGTGCTTAAACTGCCCGGCCGAGGCCCATTTCGTATGTCTTCATCCTCATCGAATGTTTATGTCAGTAAAACTTGATCACCTTGCCTGAGTTTATTTGGATGTGACTGTATTTATATTTACTCTTTCAAAACTTTCGTCTTTTGATCCTTGTTGCTTGCTGCTATTTTGGACTTGAATTAATATAGATTTCCTTTGAGCCGTGCAATTTGAAATTTTAAGATTTGAATTTGATTGAATAAGAATGGAAATATTATTTATGATTAGATTAGTTTTAGAATATGAATGTCATAGTATCACATTCGACTATTGGATCAATATTCGAATTATCAATATTTTTTATATTAGAATAAAGATAAATTCAATTATTTTTAAATATATTAAAATAGAACCGTGATTAATTATCCAGTACACAATATTTGAGGAAAAAAAAAATTTTTTTTGGCCTATTAATATTCAGAGTCGGTACCTTTTTCTTTAAAAACTTTTTCTAATTGGACGTTCGAATTGCCAGTGAGGTCTTGGTTTAGTGATCAAGGAGGAGACCTTAAGAATTTATAGGTTAGGTCGTGGATCGAATCCTCCCCTTCACAATTCTTTGAGTAGTCTCCATTGGATTTATTTCTCATGACTATCGTTGTCAGGTAGGTTTAATACGTATTCATCTGATCCCGGGGAATAGTCCTACAACTGGAGTGTGTGGCGCAATTAGATCTCCGTCAGATTTATGTGGCGCAAGTCGACGCCGATATTTAGGGGCTATTCCATAGCCAGATTGAGTGTGAATACCTCAGGATATATAAAAAAAAAATTCGAATCCATTCATATGTCGAGTAAGAATTAATCCAAGAATTCAAATAATATTAGTATTCGAATAATTATAATAATCAAATAAAAAATATCGTGATATCGTATGGTTAATGGTTGAGTTTTATAAGTTGACCTCATGCGCATTATCTCAACTTATTTAGTGACATCTACATAATAATGATCTTTCATTCTTTCCCATAATTTCATGTATTTATTTATTTTATTTTTTTGCTTTTTTTTTTAAAAAAAAAAAAGTATTGGGTGTCCCCTCACTCATAAAGCTATATGAAATACAAACAATACATCTCCAACTGAACTAACCAGACAAAAGATCAAAATCCCACTATCTCTCTCAATATATAGAGCATATGTAATAATCAGAAACAATGGTGGACTAAGATTTCATATATATATATATATATATAATATTTCTCTAATAATCAGAACCAATGGTGGACTGAGATTTCCAATGCGTAGCTTTCTCAAACCCATTCACACAATTCTCATAATCCTCAACGGCTCGATCAATCTCATCTTGGTTGTTCATCACAAACGGACCATACTGAACCACGGGCTCGCCTATCGGCTCACCGCCGACTAGAACGAACCTAAGCGACTTCGAAGCCTTGTTCCAAGCCTTCAGCCCATCGCCCGGACCGAGGAGCAAGAGGTGGTGGGCCGAGACGGGCTGGGACGACGATCGGGAATTCCCGAAAATGCCCTCCCCTTCTAAAACGTAAACGAAAGCGTTCCACGGCTCGGGTATGGGCTGACGGACCTTCGACCCGGGCTTTACCGTAAAATCCAAGTACATGGTCGGCGTCCTCGTGTAGATCGGCGACTTTATTCCTAAGGCTTCTCCGGCGATGACTTTTACGTGCACGCCGTCCCTTGCGGCTTCCCCTATGTCCTCGCTCTTCATTTCTTGGTACTTCGGCTCAATCCTATACATAGGCGGAGCTACATTAGGTCCAATGAGGTTCAATAAGAATTTTTATTGATTTGATTAAAATTGAACAGAATTAAAGTAAATGGACATCAGTGAAAATTTTAGAAACTATTAAAGTATGAGGTCCAATTAGACTAAATTCCACTCACGTGATTTTCTCTGGCTCTGCCATTGATCCTATATGTGATATTCTGATAATGTGACATACATACACACATACATGTTGGGTATTGACATTACATATATTTATTTATAAAATAATATATAATATATCGATCCTACGAGGGATGCAAAACTGATTTTATTGTCGACGTTTGCCTTAGACGCTGTCATTAAAACGATATTGCACCGCTCACGGAATACGGCAACCGTTTTCAAGATACAGCAACAATCCTTAATTGAGATTTGAAATATACTAAATATCTTTCACGACGACAGAAGGAAAAAATGCACTACGGTTTCTACGGCGATCTGAGAAAAAATATGATCATTGGAAATGCTGGAAATGAGAAATGAGGTTTCCTATTACAGAGGGGACTAGAAATTGCTGAAAAGTTGTGGATTAGTGACAACCTTTCACTCTCAGAAAAGAAATAACTTTTGACGAATTATTTTACGACATTTTATTAGTAAATAGTTTCTATATATGTATATATATATATATTATATATATTTGTCGACAATACATACATCTTATGTTTGGAGGAGAGGTTGATCCACAATTGAAGGCCCTTATTAGTTCCCTCAGCTTCTGCAGGCATCTCTGAGTGGACGATTCCTCGGCCGGCGCTCATCCATTGTACGTCGCCAGCTTCTATATTGCCTTTCTGCCCTTCGAAATCTTCATGTGTCATCGAACCCTTCATACATATATATATTTTTAAATTAAAAATAGTTCACTGTCGAAAGTTGACCAATTGATATATATTATATAGTTGTGTGAATACAGCAAGGAAACCAATGATTGTTGCAGCATTAGGTTAGTCCATTATTTTATTTCATTTTTCGACTTAAAGAATGAATTGGTGTATGATGATGAGCAATCACATCATTTTTCGACTTAAAGAATGAATTGGTGTATGGTGATAAAAATCGACTTTTTATGCGTATATTACATATTTTTATATACATACGATTTATAAGAATTATTTAAAACATTCTAGAGTAGTACTATAAACCAAAAGAAATAAAGGATATTTATACATGCAAGATGAGTAGAGAGATTTTCGGGTTTTTATTGTTACCTGAAGCATGTAGGTGACAGTCTCAAATCCTATTGAACAAAAAAAAAAAAAAAAGTTAATTATATTTTTATTGCACAATCAAATGAATTTAATTATAGCAGATCATCTATTCCAGTTTCTGTATTCCACTTCGTATTCCAACCTACGAAAATCGTTACACCTTCCCCGCTCAGTGTTAAAACACTCGTACACATCATTACACCCATAAATATCATTACACTAATTGTTTAAATAAAAAAAAGTCAATATTATATATTTTTCTAGTTTGGTATATAAAAAATCAGTATTATATATTAAAATATATAATATTGACTTTTTTTTTATTTAAACAATTGGTGTAATGATATTTATGGGTGTAATGATGTGTACGGGTGTTTTAACACTGAGCGGGGAAGGTGTAACGATTTTCGTAGGTTGAAATAACGATTTTCGTAGGTTGGAATACGAAGTGGAATACAGAATGTGGAATAGAGGATCTCAAGCCGCATTTGAGTGTGTGTGTGTGTTTTTTTTTTTCTTGGGCAAAGCTCTTACCTCTATGAGGGTGATCAGGAAATCCACCAGGGGCTACGACTGTAATAAAACATGCGAGATGAGAACATTATATAGTCGAATATTTACAATATTATAACAAAATAAATAAATAAAGACACTATATAAAGGAATACACAATACACAAAATATCAAACGTAATAATATAGCATTTATTCTGCATATTAGCTTTTTCCTTAGCATGCAGTGTCTGAATATTACGTTTGCTAAGGGAAATAATGAAGTTAGTTTGTCAATTTTGAAGATGGAAATAATTGATGTATGTTAATATTAGAATTTTCAACAATGAGAGAGATAGAGAGAGAGAGAGAGAGAGAGAGAGTGAACACCTGAGAATTCATCAAGAACTAGAAAAGGATCGAAGTATTTCAACTCAAACCTGAAAATTTTAACAGATAAAGTAAGATCAAATTTATTTTTATAAAAAAAAGTTAAATTATTATATATATGTATGTATGTATGTATTTGGCACCTTCCAATGCTTCTTCTAACAGTGGCGCCAACACCTTCTCGTTGGGGCCTCGCTAGAAATTTTCTGATGACGGGCCGAGGATCTCTTACAGCATGTGACATCCCTTTTTATTTTTATTTCTAGTTTAATGTAATTTCCTAATTATATGGAATGAAATTTAATTTTATGCTTTGTTGGAAAAGTTGAAAATGATGAGCTTCGATCAATGCATATATATAGTTGTGGAGAGGAGATATATAGAGAAGAGTTGAAATCTTGAAATACGTTTTTGGTGGTTCATTTCTACATTTTTAAGCGGGGCCCACCTGCCTTACAGTGTGGGCTGAACGACTTTTTTTTCAATGCTCATAAGTGGTGTTGTGTGCCTTTCCATTACATCATCCTGAGGTTTCTGTGACGTCGTATTACGACGCATTTGCTTTCCTTTGACTTCGTGCATTTATGACGTCCACTCCTATGTATTATGACATCATGCTTAGACCGCAATGTGTATATATATTATATATATAATATATATATATATATATTGTATATGAATTTTGAAAATTTGTAATATTGTGAAGTATATCGGCATATGATTCGTGAATAAAAATAAGCAAACTAACACACACATGTACATGTGTGTATTATATATACATATGGAGAAAATCTAAAATAGTTTCTAATGTTTACCATGTTGACCAATTTAGTCCCTGATGTTTCGTTTGAACCAATTTAGTCCTCCGTGTTGTCAATTTTGGACCAATTTAGTCATTCCGTCATGATTAACGTCAATTTTAGCCGGAATTTAGCACGTGCCCCACATTAAATCATGTTTGGATCGAAATTTGGAATATTTGCAGTATTACGGGGGTTCGTACTGTTACTGAACCTCGACGAAGCAGACGATCTAGAACTCATGTTCGAATTTTGGAGGAGAAATTTTTAGTTTCGTGTCCTAATTTTAATAACCATTTCAATTTTATCGACTCAGACATGATTTATTGTGGGCACGTGTGAGATTTTTGCTAAAATTGACGTTTAGCGTGACTGAATGATCAAATTTGTTCAAAATCGACAACATTGTGAACTAAATTGGTTCATGCGAAACATCGGGGACTAAATTGATCCATATGATAAACATTATGACCATTTTGAATTTTATCATATTATATATATATATATAAGAAAATGACGAATGGGTGTGTGTTAATGATTAAACAACGTTAATAATCATAATCAGGAGTTAATTGTCTCAATGCAGACATGATGGCAATTAATATAAAACGTTCAATCATTCATATATTTTCGGTAGTTGTCATCTATAACGGCTGCTCTCTCAAGTTTTTTTTTTTTTTTTTGAATAAAAAGATCATATTGCATCATAACTGAATATCCGACAACAGCAAATCAGCCATCGCCTGACATGGTGGGGAACGTCCCTCCCCCTCGAATCCTAAAGATTTAGCAAGAAAATGGGCAACAGAGTTCCCTCTACGTCTTACTAACCTAAAGGATATGGAATCAAAGTCTTCGGCGAGATCTAAGCAATCCGCGAGTATGCTGCCAGACAAGGTGGATGTCATGCTGTGATGTTGAAGTCTTGAGATAATTCCCGAACAATCTCCTTCTATCACGATTTTCCTCCAGTTGTTCGTGCGCGCCACCATAAGAGCCCAGCGTGCCCCCATACCTTCAATAACCTCTGGGTCAAACTCACCCGGAAAAAATTTTGACCACCAGCCCACGCACCCTCCAGAACTATCGCGAGCAATGACACCAAACGAGGCACCCCTTCTTGAATGGTGGAGCGCTCCGTCAAAGTTAAGCTTAATCGTGTCATGGTCTGGACAACGCCACGAAGAAGATGGTAGGTCATGGGCGAGCGGGCCATCAAAGTCAGTATGCCTGATGAAAACACCCTCCTGGGCCTTCAACTCAGTACTCCTCGGCGAGATCACGACAGACTCCATAACCCACATTACGTGTATGCCAAATCGCCCAACAAATTGAAAATATGAGGTTAAGATCATGCGCACTCAAGCTGTCACGCAAGCCCTGCAACCAAGCCATCGCGGAAGTCGTCCAACGTCGGAGGATGATAGAAGTGAATCCCATCGCCTTCCAGACAGATTTAGATGTAGGACAGACCGTAAAAACGTGACGCTCATCTTCTCGGGGTTCTCCACACCTTCGGCAAAACGAATGTTGAAGGCAATGCCGTTCAGCCAGACGTGCGGCCGTTGGCAATGCCCCACCACAAAGGCGCCAAATGAAAACTTTAACCTTTGGCAGCACATTGGCTTTCCACATGAATCCCCATGTATTTCCGTTAGAGCTTGAACTCGCCTGGTCCTGACCAGCAACTTCCCGCGCCACATGGTACGCCAATTTCACCGTAAAAGACCCATGCGAAGTATAATGCCATATAAGCTTATCGGGAGCATTAGTCAAGCTCAAGGGGCATCCCAATATAACATCCGCGTCAATAGGTAAGAAAATGGAATGAATGAGAGGTATTGACCAACCACCTATCTGAGCGGAGCGCAAATCAGCCACCTTCATATCTTCAAATGGAGTACGAACCTTAGTGATGACTTTGAACGATTTTGGCCGTGGTAGCCAGGGGTCTGACCAAACATTAATCGTCTATCCCGTGCCAATCTGCCACCGAGATCCGGCCCGGATGATATGCCTTGCCGAAATGATAGCCCGCCAAGTAGCCGAGGGTTTCGACCCAACTCTCGCATCCATTATATTGCCATTAGGGAAATACCTAGCCTTAAGGATACGGCTAAGTAAAGACTCCGGCTTCGATAAGATCCTCCAAACCTGTTTTGCAAGGAGAGCCAATGTAAAAAGCTTAATATCACGGAATCTCATACCTCCCTCAGATTTAGGCTTGCACATCCTATCCCACGATACCCAATGAAGCTTGAACTTGTCGGACGAACTCCACCAAAATCGCGAAATCAATCTCTGGATATCCCGTATCAAAGACGAGGGAAGGTGAAAGATGCTCATCGCAAATCCGATCTCGTATGTACCCGTACCCGAATACCTCCTTCCTATTTCGTCCCAACACCGAAGGCAGACCAAGATATAAATAGTGCCTCGCCTCCTTGTTAATGCCGAGGGTCATGCAACATAGTAAGCGAGTCTGCTCGGGCACATTCGGAGAGAAGGCCGCTGATGACTTTAACAAGTTAACCGTTTGGCCCGACGCACGCTCATAGTCTTCGAGGATCTCCTGAATTAGCCTCATGCTTTCCACATTCGCCCTGGTAAATATCAATGTATCATCTGCAAACAAAAGATGTGATATACTCGGAGCATCCCGACACACAACTATCCCTTGGAGCCCTCGATCAGTTTCTGCCTCCTTCAACAATCTGCTAAAAGCTTCAGCACAAAACAAGAAGAGATACGGGGACAAGGGGTCGCCTTGACGTAAACCCCTTTCGGGAGATATACGACCAAAATAGCGCCCGTTCAAAATAAAAAAATAGGTAACAGATGAAACACAAAGCATGATCAACTTCACGAAGGATGCATGAAAACCCAACTTACACAATACTCTTTCCAAAAAAACCCATTCCACCCTATCGTAAGCTTTGCTCATATCCAGCTTCAAGGAGCAAAATTCATCTCGCCCTATCTTTCTCTGTTTCATCGCATGGTTAGTTTCGAAGGCTATAAGAATATTGTCTGTAATTAACCGATGCGGAATAAAAGCCGATTGGGTAGGGGAGATAATCTGATCCATAAACTGTTTAAGACGATTCGTAATGCATTTAGATGCAATACGATAAATAACTTGACACAAGCTTATGGGACGGAACTGAGTAAGGTTCTCGGGGTTTTCACACTTTGGAATGAGAACAATGTGAGTTTCATGAAAAGCTGGGAAATCAGTGCCATTATTAAGGAAGTCGAGTATTAGGCTAGATGTTTCCTCTCCAACGATCTCCCAATATTTTTGGAAAAAAATTGGCGAGAAACCATCAGGACCTGGGGATTTATACGGGAACATACCAGAGAGAGCTGTCAGGACCTCCTCTTTTGTGTACTTTTGGAGAAGCGCCTTGTTCATATCCCCCGAGACGCGTGGTTCGATCGCCCCAATAGCTATATCGATTTCCGAATCCAATGGTTGTTGAGACTTAAACAGATTTATAAAATGATCAGCGACCGCGTTCTCAATATCATCCTGATGTTCGCACCATTCACCCGATTCTTTTCGAATACGCTTAATCTGATTTATTCGCCTCCTAGTGGATGCTACTCGATGAAAATAACCAGTATTCTTGTCCCCATTGCGTAACCATTTACTCTTGCTCCTTTGTCGCCAATGAATCTCTTCCTTTTTTAGAATTGTATGAAGTTCAACTCGCAACGAATCTTCGTGTTCCCGAAAATGGTTGGTCGTTGGATTTTGCGAAAAATGAAGGAGAGCTCTCTCTACCTCTTGCTTCCTCGACTGCGATTGTTGGTGTTGGCTCTTGCTCCATGTGATAAGTCTGGATTGGGTAGATTGTAGAAGTTGCCAAGCACGCCCCGACCTACGCGTGCATGTAGTAGGGTGCCAACACTCCCTCAGAATCTTTTCGCACTCCTCATCTAGCATCCACTTGGCTTCAAATCTGAACCTACGTATGTGCGGTGAGTCTCGGGCAGAAGTTGGTTTCACCTCGACCACCAAAGCGTTGTGATCGGACGAGAAGGTAGGTACGTGTCTAACAACTGCACAAGGGAACATATTCACCCAATCTGACGAGGCGCAAGCTCTGTCCAGGCGTTCGTAGATAGTAGTTGGAGCCAATTTACGATCAGACCATGTGTAGCGTCCGCCCGTGAAACCCAAGTCCGAAAGACCACATTGAAGTAAGCAATCTCGAAAATCTGAAATTTGCCGGTTCGGACGAGGTCGGCCTCCGAACTTCTCATCCGAATCTAGAATCTCGTTGAAATCTCCAAAGCACAACCATTTAGCATTTCCGTGACCGCTTAATCGAGAGAGGAGTTCCCAACTATTTTTGCGTTGTATCGTGTTAGGATCTCCATGAAAACCCGTTAGCCGCCACCAATCATTCAAAGCCATATCTTTAACTGTCACATCAATGTGATAGGTCGAATAAGAGTTGAGCGAAACTTGAAGCTCCTTTCTCCATAATAGAATTAACCCACCTTTACGTCCAACCACTTCCACGCAAAGGCCATGCATGTCAAATTTTTGTTTAACAAACTCGAATCTTCTTTTATCGCATTTTGTCTCGATGAGGAAAATCACATTCAGACGATAGGAACGAATGAGATTTCCCAACTCATGAACTGTAGAGGCTCCTCCCAAGCCTCTACAGTTCCAGCTTAAGAGATTCATTGCTCCCGGCGGGGCTGACGCGGGCTGCTCTCTCAAGTTGTTTAGATAAATAAAACCTAAAATTTAAATAAAACGAAGAACACAATAAAGAAAATTGGACTTTCGGACATGACCTCACGATTATGAAAGAATGACATAATGCTAAATAATTACGTAGTTCATAAAGTATTTTATAAGATATTTTGATTGTCAATGATTTTCTAAGTCCGAATTGCAATAATACTCGTGACTCGATGATATTAGTAAACGGGCGTTATATATTTTTAGTATAGTAAGGTAGCAAATATTTTTTTTTTGAGCATCAAATATTAATATTAATCTATGCTGTCACAACATAATATAGATAGTGACAAACTCATATTAAATGAATATTTAAGGACTTGTGAATACGTGAGGATGAGAGCATAATTGCATCACATGAATGTTTATGATAAAAATACGCTACACTTTTATCAATTTGATTAATAATAAAATACGAACGTACATAGTGCAAGACATATTGTGAATATATACTTCTAATAAAAAAAAAGAAAATAATGACTATTTTTTTTTTTTGGTATTACGATTATTATTATTATTGGTGGACGTGGAAGAAGCAACGATAGGCAACCCTAAGAATTCTCATGATTGGTAAATGGGAGTGTTTCTTGGCTAACAAATCCATTTTTAATAACTATCGATCTTAGTACATCTCTTCACTAACAAAAATAGTGTGTGTAGTGTGTGTTTTCATGGATCACCATCCATCAATCTATAGTGTTTAGACAATCATCATCATCATCAGAAAAAAAAAAAAAAGAAAAAAAAAGCTTTCTCATTTTTCACCTTTTTTTTCCCGATAATTAGGTGCACTCTTCTCACCCAAAAAGAATTCTTACATTATTATTATTATTTCTGTTGGTAAGATCAATCATTTGTTTGATAATAATTCATACATGGAATTTAGTCTCACTACCTTTTTTTTTTAGGTTTTTGAGATCCAACTAATAACCCTATAACAATATTGTCTATCTATCCAATACAATTATATTACAAGGTGCAAGTGTGTGCTTCTGTTGCAAAGCATATGGGGTCGGATGGAAAGAAGCACGACGATTCGGACAACGAACCGAACAGAATCAGCAGCAGCTCGACGGCGATGCAAGAAGAGGCCATCGTGTCTGACTCCGAGGGCGGGGGGAAAATAAGCCGCGTGCCTAGCGAAAGCTCGATCTACGCGACAGAGGATGACGATGATTTGGCTAACATTCAATTGGGTCCCAAGATTAGCATTAAAGAACACCTTGAGAAAGACAAGGTTTTTATTTCATTAAATTTGTCTCATTTATATATATGTATATATTGTGTTTTCAGGTCCTTTCATTGAATATTTAAATTTAGTTTACATGAATATATAATGTTAGAAAAGTTATCATATGAGTGGTTATTACAGGATGATGAGAGCTTGAGGAGGTGGAAAGAACAACTCTTGGGTAGTGTAGATGCTACAGCAATTCAAGGTAACATAAATTTTGATATTAATTGATTTGTTTTTAACAATAATAATAATAATAATTCTTAGATTAAAATGTTTATAGAAATTGAAATAAAATCGTTGGAAATAAAGTATATAAAATTAATATATGATATACTAAAGTCTTGAGCTTTTGGTGAATTAATCATTCAATATGGTATCAGAGCGCACATGCTAAGAGATGTTATTTGTAGGAATCCACACGATCATCGATTTAAGAAAATTTACACATCTAATGTTAGATAAGAAAGAAATCAGCCTATGCTTGAGGGAATGTGTTGGAAATAAATTATATAAAATTAAAATAATGATGCACTCTCTTCAAGCTTAAGCTTTTAGGAGAAGTCATTTAACAAAAATACATATACAATCTTCTAATAATCATAAATTTTTCGGACGTATTATTACATATTATTCATTGCAGAGAATCAAGAACCCGATGTAAAGATCGAGAGCCTAACGATCATATCAGAAGGTCGACCCGACATTGTACTCCCAATACCCGACGACGGGAACCCGAAAGGCCTATGGTTCACGCTCAAGGAAGGAAGCCATTACCGTCTTCGATTCTCAGTCAAAGTCTCTAACGACATCGTTTGTGGTCTTAAGTACACTAACACCGTTTGGAAAACTGGACTCAAAGGTAACCCTAATTTCAGACAAGCTTATCATATACAATATGCTAATGAATAAATCTGCAAAGAAACCCTTATTTTATTTTATTTAATTTACTTTATCTATATATATATATATATATATATAGTTGATAGCACAAAAAGAATGCTGGGCACATTTAGTCCTCAGGCTGAGCCATATGTGCATGAGTTGGATGAAGAGGTCACTCCTTCTGGTTATTTTGCAAGAGGATCGTACTCAGCAAGATCAAAGGTATGTATAATATATATTCTATATATTATTATATTGTTTATCATTTTATATATTGAGTTAATTTATAGTGTTTGGGCGTGACTATATTTTTTTTTTAATAATATGTTGATCAGTTTGTGGATGATGACAACAAGTGTTACCTGGAGATCAACTACACTTTCGACATTCAGAAAGATTGGGCATCTAAATGATTATTATATCTATCTATAGGTTTATGATGATCGACTCTTCGGATTTGAAGATGATGGAATTTATATTGATAGGAACAATTTTGAATTTTATTTTCCCCTTATTTTCCGTAGCTCTTTATTTGGTATATGTACTTTTTACATTTACCATTGGATTGTTTCTTTAAAGGAAAAAAAAAAAAGGAGGAGGTAGAGGTTATGTTAGGACTTTATGGACATGATATAACCAAATTTATTTAATGCAATCTGCCTAATCTTTTGAAGAGACGACTCTATTTTGGGTCTATAGCTATTATTATTTTTAATGTATAAAAATAATTTGAAGAACATTTGCATATAGTAATCAGCCGGCGCATGATTGATTATTAGGTTTAATGTATTTGACTAAACATTGGGTATTATTTCTAGATAAATACAATCATATATAAATTAATTCCCATTTATTCATCTTCAACTAATGTTGGACACATCTAACTATCTAAGGCATAAGTGACTTCAATCTTTATTAAAATTTTCATATAAATTTTTTTTTGTAGAATCGTGTGTCCAACAATGCAGTTTGATAATGTTCTTAATTGTAGCTTATGGAATAAAAATTTCAGATAATCCAACTCATTGTAAGAAGTAGACAACTAAAACTATCAATTAAAGAAAATACAAAAATATGGGCCATTAACGTAGGGACATAATTATTAAATTTATTTTTTGAAACTGTGATTTTCGATTATATAATAATACCATTGAAAATTGATGACGCTACACTGTTGCTGAGGTGTTAGAGAAAGGAAAAACGTGTCGTGCAAAGAAAGCACGGCGTGTATCACACTTGCCATGGAGGCGCGTGGCTTCACCGCTTTATTGGAATGTGAATCTATTCATTTTTATTTTTATTATTTTTTTTATGGTAGTGACTCCAAAATCTTCTTTGCCCGTATTTGAAGCAAATTTACATCATCAATTTATCACCGTAATATATTTACAAGCACAAAAAATAGAAATTGGAAAAAAAAAAAAAAGGAAAAAATAAAGCCACAATGTTGTGACTTGAGAGTCAAAGCTGCTCAATCTGTTTATGTTAAATCAAGAGGAAGATCGAAGAAGAAGAATCCGATTGGCTAAGCGTCTTCGACAGGTATGGAGTGCATGCGCAGGATATCTGTGCAATTTTTGTGAGCTATTCCGTTAATTTTTTTTCTTTTGAAGATGAACCAATTCGGATTTGTGGAATGACGTCGCTTGTTAGTTAGACAGTTGATTGATTCTGTGTTTCTATATGTTTCGCTCGAGGATAACGCAGTTACTGTTTGATTGCTTGTTCATTTTTAATGTTTCTTGCTGCTGAGTGTTCTTCGATTGAGATTTGGATGTTCAGATTTGCTGTATCTGCTACTCTATTTATTAGTCAGCTGAAGTTTGT
This sequence comes from Lindernia subracemosa, assembly GCA_028392965.1. Classification (NCBI taxonomy): domain Eukaryota; kingdom Viridiplantae; phylum Streptophyta; class Magnoliopsida; order Lamiales; family Linderniaceae; genus Vandellia; species Vandellia subracemosa. The sequence continues at coordinate 157,408 of JAQPCC010000125.1, read as the reverse complement.
TTAATCTTTTTGGATTTGGAATGTCTTGATTGGCTTAGGTATTTTTCACGAACCGTTGATGATGATTGTTTTGTGTTTAAACAGGTTTATTCTGCTCCGTGATTGGTTGAACCGGCGTTTCGATTTAAGGATGTCTGGCTATGTTGGAGTATTGGTCTCGGACCAATGGCTCCAGAGTCAGTTCACACAAGTCGAGCTTCGGAGCCTTAAATCCAAAGTAGATGTTTCCTCTTCATATATTTTTTGTGTGTGTTTTTTTATCGTATGTTTGATTGGGAATTAGTACTAGAGTTTGTCTATTGTATTAAGCTAAATTTATTGAATTTTGTAGTTCGTGTCGATGAAGAATAAGAACGGTAAAGTAACCATTGGCGAATTACCTCCTCTGATGGCGAAGTTGAAGGGTTTTAGTGAAATAGCTACCGAAGAGGAGATTAGGAAGGGATTGGAGGAAACACACTCTGACGCAAGTGACGAGATAGAATTCGAGGATTTCCTTAGGGTGAGATTCTTTTCGAATGGTGCCTGTGAATTATTTTTCTTTTGTGTGATGAACTGATGATTTTTGGAGAAGTTTGGTTTATATATGTTGCGGTTGCCTTTAAATATAAGCTGAATGGTTCGATTTTGTCATCTCAACTTGATTTCTTCTAAATAGGCTTATCTGGAATTACAAAATAAAGCCAATGCCAAAACGGGAAATTCAAAAAGCCCTTCATCGTTTTTGAAGGCCACCACAACGACACTTCTTCACACCATCAATGAATCTGAGAAGGCATCATATGTTGCTCATATCAACAGCTATCTCAGAGATGATCCTTTTCTTAAGCAGTTCCTTCCCATTGATTCGTCAACTAATGCCTTGTTTGATCTTGCAAAAGATGGTGTCCTATTATGGTATTCTTTTTTTGTTTGTAACCTATACATACATACATGCATACATGCACACACACACACACATACATACATACATACGTACGTGTACGTACGTACATATATTTATGTGTGTGTGTGTGTGTGTGTGTGTTTTCATGAGTTCCACTGATCTCGTATGGTGGTTTATTTTCCTTTTTTTTTTCCTTTGAATAATTCCAGTAAGCTGATAAATGTTGCTGTACCGGGAACAATAGATGAGCGTGCAATAAACACAAAAAGAGTGCTTAATCCGTGGGAGAGAAATGAGAATCACACGCTCTGTCTCAATTCTGCAAAAGCCATTGGGTGCACGGTGGTCAACATTGGTACTCAGGACCTTGTTGAAGGAAGAGTATGTTGGGTCTTTTGCGAAAAGATTATGATTTTCTTATATTCGACAGTCTGAATTTTAAATGTAATTTGTTTTTTTTTTGGGTTTCAATTTTCATGCAGCCCCATCTTGTTCTTGGATTGATCTCACAAATCATAAAGGTTAGTTTGAGAATTTTGAATATGTTTTTGGTTCACTTATTGAATTGAGATTTATGGGGTATTAATCTGATTATTTAACTTTTTCTGGACTTTTTCTTCACATCGTGGCACTTACAGATCCAATTGCTGGCTGATCTAAATCTACGAAAGACACCCCAGCTTCTAGAGCTGGTGGAAGATAATACTGTAATATTCTACCTCATACTTCAGTTGTAGTAAACCTACTGCATCATTTTCATCTTTCTCAATACTACAAAATTTCTCTATGCTACATTATATATTTTGATCAGCTCTTCTTTTCATATGCAGGATGTTGAAGAGCTTATGGGCCTTGCTCCAGAAAAAGTTCTGTTGAAGTGGATGAATTTCCATCTGAAGAAGGCTGGCTATGAAAAAACCGTGACAAATTTTTCATCCGACTTAAAGGTATGTGTTGAGCTCGTTGTCCACAAAAATCTGAGAAATCAACCTAGCTTAATTTTTGAGATGGAACCTTCAATTTAACATTGTATCATCAGGTTCGATCCATGTTTTCTTGCACATTTTTGAACTCATTGTCACTCGATTTCTCATGTCTACGACCGTGTTCAACTTCAGAGTTCTGCTAAATTGTTGTATTTTAAATAGACTATTTTTGGCTGCTATATTGCCATATGATTTTTCTTCCTTTTTTTCTTTTTTTTTATTTATTTGGTAGGATGGAGAGGCTTATGCTTACTTGCTTAATGTACTTGCCCCGGAACATGCAAGTCCCGCTACGTTAGATGCTAAGGACCCTTCTGAAAGAGCTAATTTGGTTCTTGAGCATGCTGAGAAAATGGACTGCAAACGGTACTTGACTCCCAAAGATATTGCGGATGGCACCTCTACTCTAAATCTTGCTTTTGTGGCCCAGATATTTCACCAAAGGTGCGATCATATTTGTCCGGTCTTTTTCAGACAAATTAACGAGAAGCTGATGTTATAATAGGTTATTATAATATGTTCTCGGTCTGATCTAATTGCCTTTTTTTCTTCAGGAACGGTTTGTCCACGGATAACAAAAAGATCTCTTTTGCGGAGATGATGACCGATGATGAGTTAATATCGAGAGAAGAGAGATGCTTCCGACTATGGATTAATAGTCTCGGCATTGCTTCGTACATCAATAACCTGTTCGAGGATGTCAGAAATGGGTTAGTTGTCAATGTTTATCAAGTGAACACATGGGATGCATCAAACTTATCATATACTATAAACTTATATGATTTCATACTAATGGACTTTGATTTATCTGCAGATGGGTTCTTCTGGAAGTGTTAGAAAAAATTTCTCCAGGGTCTGTGAACTGGAAGCATGCGACAAAACCTCCAATAAAGATGCCATTTAGAAAAGTAGAAAACTGCAATCAAGTAGTTAAGATTGGGAAGCTCTTAAAACTTTCCCTGGTAAACGTAGCTGGCAATGACTTCGTGCAAGGGAACAAAAAACTTATACTTGGTAAGTTTGTGCTGCAAACTCCTACTTTGGCCACCTCGGTACCATGAGTAACTTAAACTTTTGATGAAGCTGACACTCAGGTAATTGTGCTTCTTTCTCATTCGTGCCTATTGCATCTTGTTGTAGCTTTCCTTTGGCAGTTGATGAGATTCAACATGCTTCAACTTTTGAAAAACTTGAGATCTCGATTCCAAGGGAAGGGGATTACGGATGCTGATATGTTGAACTGGGCTAACAGAAAAGTGAAAACTTCAGGCAGAAAATCTCAAATGGAAAGCTTCAAGGTTAAGAATAAAAAAGACAAAAAAAAGCTTTCATCTTTCTCTATGTTTCAAGTACTATTCTCACAGCCGATTCATGAATATTTGGTGTAGGATAAGAACCTTTCGAGCGGGCTGTTCTTTCTTGAGCTACTCAGTGCAGTGGAGCCAAGAGTTGTCAACTGGAACCTCGTCACAAAGGGCGAAACTGGTAAGCTGTTAATTCTGTGAGTAATAATTTCTCGTTCACTTTATTCTAATCATTAAAATCTGAGATAAGGTTGTCTATATGCTGATGATTACTATATAAAATATATGCATCTGTCGCCTTCTTGCAGACGAGGAAAAGAAGCTTAATGCTACCTATATAATCAGTGTCGCGAGGAAACTTGGCTGCTCCATCTTTCTGCTGCCAGAGGATATTATGGAGGTGAAATTCCACTCTCTTCTCTGTCTCTCTTTTTCTTGTAATTTTGGTACTTACTATCTAATTTTTTTTTCCCCTTTCCTAAACACTCGGATTATCTACCCAGGTAAACCAGAAAATGATCCTCTCACTCACAGCAAGTATAATGTACTGGAGCCTTCAACAACCCACCGATGAGTCTGAATCCTCTCTAAGTCGCGGGGATTCTCCCGAACCTTCTACCGACGAATCTCCATCGCCCATCTCTAGGCCCACTTTAGATACAACACCACAGTCTTCGCCATTGCCAACCAATGGCTCTCTGTCCTCATCATCCCCCTTAGCAGACTCTGGCGAAGAAACTCCCGAGCCTTGTGTTATTACCGAAGGAGATGGAGCAACAACAGCGCCTGAGGCACTACGGGCGATTGGCGACGAGGAGCCTTCTTCTGATGGTAAAACGGAGGCTGAAGCCGACGGGGACAAAGAATCTGATGAGAATGAGATGGTAGAACCGGATGGTGCAGAGTCTAAGAATGTAATAATAGTACTACTACAGGAGAATGAGGAAAGCGCAGCAAGTTGATGCAAGGTTTTGATAGAAACTATATGATTTGGTTTAAAGGTAAAGAGGTGGTGTGGTGTTACAGTTATATATATAATAATAATAATATAAAAAGAAGATGGTCTCTTTTGGTTTCTTTTTTGTTTACCAAAGGTAGATTTCGAATTACAGACTTAATCGAAATATTTTCAATCCAAATATCCCTTTTGGATACAAAATATTTACCCTATTACAACCTAAAATGATGGATCTTTCAATCCAATTTGTATTAATTAGATATTTTACGGTAAAAATTCCGAGGATAGCACATTTTATTTCAAGTGTCAAAATCAGCAAGGATAACTAATTTGTAATTTCCATAATAAAATATATTCCTTAATCGTATTTCTTATCCTTTGAACAACTTAGTTCTACCACTATTATTCTTGCATCATCTCGATAGAATCAATCTTCCGAATAATGTCTACTTACTTTTTTTTTTCTTAATCTTTTTCTTACATAAAAAAAATAATCATATGAACAAAACGGACAGAAAAAAGAATGTCTGCAGAAAGCTCGGAATATAAGTATAATCTTGAACTTTGTTACATAAAAAAATAAGGCTAAATTGCATATAATCCACCCGTAATTTAAAAAAATAACACCAAAATCCCTATTGTTTGAAAATAGCGTAAAACACCCTTGTGGTTTATTTAATCATGCACTCCTTGTCATTTTTACCCCCTAATTGGGGGGTACAATGCTATGTTTTAAACACTATGAGGGGTACGTTGCTAAGTTTTAGACAGCACATGGGAGTTTTACGTAATAAAAAAAGCATAAGGTAGTAATACGCGTTTCAGTATATTCATGTTGGGGTAAAACATAATTTACCCAAAAAATAATCATATGAACAAAACGGACAGAAAAAAGAATGTCCGCAGAAAGCTCGGAAAATAAGTATAATCTTGAACTTTGTTATTATCATTCACCAATACTAACCTTGTTAAGCCAGACTATATATACATTTTTACATATATATATATATATATATTGAAATCTTGCGATCAATTCATATCCGCTGATTACTGACTGATCTTACAACACTTACAGCTATGGAGACATACATTTCATCGTACTTGAACAACAATGTTCCATCACTAGTTCTACTTGTCGGAACTTTGCTCGCAATCTACGCCGCTCGTTGGATCTACCGATGGAGAAACCCTAAATACAGCGGCGTACTTCCTCCCGGCTCGATGGGCCTTCCTCTCGTAGGAGAAACTATCGAGTTAGTAATCCCGAGCGCTTCTCTAGACCTCCCTCCGTTCATTACGAAGAGGATCAAAAGGTAGTAGTAATCTACATAATAACACGTAAATTCTTTCCTCATGTGTCGTCCCTCGGGGTTATTACATCTTCGTATACTTGCTCTCGTCTTGTTAGATACGGAACGATCTTCAAAACGAACATTGCGGGCCGGCCCGTGATCGTTACCGCCGATCCCGAGTTCAACTACTTCCTTCTCAGGCAAGACGGGAAAATAGCGGACACTTGGTCCATGGATACGTTCGCCGAAGTGTTCGATCAGGCCAATCAGTCGTCGAGGAAGTACACCAGGAATTTAACCCTAAACCACTTCGGGATGGAGGCGCTTAGGACAAAGCTCCTTCCACAGATGGAAGTTATGGTGAAGAAAACCCTTGCGGCTTGGTCGAGCCATCGATCCATCGAAGTCAAAAGTGAAGCTGTCAAGGTGAGGGATTTATTTTGGTTTAGATCGAACTATAACTTTTATGAAATTCGTTTTTCGTCCTCTAATTTGTCCGTGTCCAAAGATAGTCCTATAACTTTCACGGATTTCGCTTTTCGTCCTCTGACCTGTACGCTTCCAAACATAATCCAGTGTGCTTACACCATTTATCATAAATACTCAATTTTATAATTTTCCCGACTTTTTTATTGCTTCCGTCAAGGAAAATATAATCGCTTCAACATGAACGTCAATTAAATTTTTATAGCGTGAAAGGACTATTTACGATAAATCGCACGAAAAATTACGAAAATTACTATTTATGATGGATAGCGTCAACATATTGGACTAGTTTTGGACATGGACAAGCTAGATGACGTAAAGCGAGCCTCGTAAAAGTTACAAGATCAAAACTCTAGTTACTCCACACAATGGAAGAGTAAAGAGAAAGCGATGGAAACCTTATTATTTTATTTTTTTCATTCTCTCAGATGTCGACTGATTTTGCGGCGAATCAAATATTTAGCGGCGACCTTGAGAATGCTCCGGCGAAGTTCAGCGACATGTTCAACGACTTGGTAGACGGGCTTATGTCGTTTCCCATCAACGTCCCCGGGACCGCTCATCACAAATGTCTGCAGGTAAAAATCCATATTCCATACGAATTAATTCGTATACGATCGAATAGCGCATTATTATATAGACTAACGGAAAAAATTAATAATAAAGATTCACAAGAAGGTCCGGGAAATGATGAAGGGCGTAGTCACAAAGAGACTAGAAGAAACCGAGAGGAACCTACGCGGCGATCTTCTCGACCACATCATCGAAGACAAGAAAACGCAATCTTTCTTAAACGAGGACTTCATAGTACAGCTGATGTTTGGATTGCTGTTTGTGACTTCCGACTCCATTTCGACGACTCTTGCGTTGGCTTTCAAGTTGCTCGACGAGCATCCCTTAGTCTTGGAGGAGCTTACCGTGAGAATAACGAAACTTCACACGCTTTATATAGAAAAAAAAATGCGTATTTTAATGATAGATTTGTCTTCTAATTCCAGGCTGAGCATGAGCAAATATTGAAGAGTAGAGAAAACCCCGACGAAAGCTCACTCACGTGGGGCGAGTACAAATCGATGACCTTTACGCTCCAAGTTATCAATGAAATTCTGCGGCTGGGTAACATAGCTCCTGGGTTTTTCCGTAGGGCATTGAAAGACATCCCCGTTAACGGTTCGTATGAAAAATAGTAATAATAAAAAAAAGACGATTCAACGAATGGGAAACTGACGAAATAAAAAAAAAACGCAGGATACACTATACCCGAAGGCTGGGTGATAATGATCGCCACGGCGGGACTTCACTTGAGCGCCGAACAGTACGAGGATCCTTTGAAATTCAACCCTTGGCGATGGAAGGTACGTAATACATGATTATGAACAACCTTAAAAAAAAGTGTCGAAAATGTTCTCGAACTGTAATGAAGGAAATCCAACCGAGCGTCGTGAGCAAATGCTTCATGCCGTTTGGGTCGGGGATGAAGCAATGCGCCGGAGCAGAATATAGTAGGGTGCTTCTGGCAACCTTTTTACATGTCCTCGTTACTAAGTATAGGTATACTTACATCAATCTATTCAATTTTATAAGGAATGATTTGATAATGTTGATTATATATATATATATATATATATATTTGCAGATGGGCTCTAGTCAAGGGAGGTAAAATAGTGAGGTCGCCAATCATCAGATTTCCTGATGGATTCCATTACAAAGTCACTGAGAGAACGATTATGTAAAAATAAATGGCTTCGTTCCTTCCTTCACATTGTAATAAAAGTTTGTCAATACTTTCATATGATTGTAACTTCAACGGCATGAATCAATAATAATCAATAACATTACATATAGCTTTCAATATATATCCACTTTGAATAACATATATATATATATATATATATATATAGCTTCTAATTTAAATTGTTAGCACATAAGTCAAGTGCCTTAAAAATGAAACTTATTTCAAAAATTAATGCTATCAATTCAACGCCCATACTTAGCCTTATACTCCTTCCAAAGCTGATTCAAAGGCTTCCCTACCAAAACCCTAAAATAGTCATCATTGTAAACATCCCTCATCATGTTATTCAAAGCGGGCGTAAACCCCGGCCTCAAACTGTCGCAATACTCCAAAAACCTCGCGGTAATGCCGTACCCTTCGTCCCATGACTTTCCTTCGCCGGGCTTAGTATAAGAGCCTTGGTCAATTAAACCCTTTTTTAGCACAATATACTCCGCCACACCCTCGGTTAACCCGCCCGGCGCTGTCCCCTGACCCGACCACTGAAAGATATGGGTCATCTCATGGTACAATACTCGAGTGAACATCTCCCTAGCATTGCCTTCGGGATAGTCTCGAAGGGCGAGCTCGCTAAAGTATATGTTGTCTTGGCCCGTTTCAGCTATCGCACCGTCGGTTAGGTTAACGATGTAGAGGTTGAGGATGGGGACTTGTTTTCTCTGGGAAGGAGAGGATTGCTTGAATACCCTCCATATGAAGGCGTTGGCCTGTGGCATTATGTTTATTGCAAACTCCGAGCCTATCTCCGAGTCAAAGCGTTTGCCGCCGGGTAGATTCTGGAACCTGTTGGTGACATTGTATATGACGGCTTCGACGGGTTTGGAGAGTAGGTTAGGAGTGAGGATGAGGATAGACAAGAGGGAGATGAGGGAAAAACAATGAACTTTCATTATTGTTTTGGTTATAGCCTATGATTTAAAGATGAGGAGAGGTTTATGGTTTGGTCTGAATGAGAAGTTGTAAGAAGTTATTATATATATGAATATGTTTGTATGGATAGCGTTTGGTTGATGGAAATTGTTTGAAATTCGGAGGAAGAAAGATCATTTATGTAAATGTAATATTTTTGTTTATGGACTTTCCTTATTATTATGGGAATCGTTCTGGATTATATATCATTATTATCAATGGATGTTCAATAAAGATTGAAGGATTATCATTTAATTTACCAAGGATTATGAGTATCGACTGTTATTAATATATAAAGTAGTTTGATTTTCATAATCTATCACAAGAATAGTCTCATTATCGAATTATTATAGCTATCTAATTACATAATTAACTTCTTCTCCATATCTTCTGAATTTTTTAATTTTTTTTCCTACTTTTTTTTGGCCAAGCATCGATTAAGATGAATAGCAGCCTAATCGGATACAACTTTAAGAGTATTATTTGGACAAGTTATATTTAGGGAATTTTTAGGGTTTTACTTTAGGTACGTATAATAAATAGTTGATCTCATATCAAATATCAACCTTAATTAATCGCCTTAGGTCACGATATCATTGTAATTTACTCACATATATTTTGAGTTTAGCTCAGTACCACACATGTAACAATTTCAACACATTTGTGTAGGTAGGGTAGCACGGACCCCTATAATCTGGACATATATATATCGTATTTATAACAATGAGTAACTACCTTTTTTAACTGTCATACCAAACGTAAGTAAACTCTGCCCAAACTTGACCCCGAAGGCTTCCCAAAGCAAAACCTTTCACAAACCCTAAATGCATCCTCATTTTAAACCTTTCACATCATATACTTAACATCTATTAGAGTAAACCCTAATCTCGAACTTAACATCTATTGGAGTAAACCCTAATCTCGAACCGTCGCAAATACTCCAAAAACATAGCTTTAACGCCGTAATCTTTGTCCAACAAATTACCTTCTTTCTTCACCAGGTATGGCATGTCTAACGTAAGAACCCGATTTAAGTATCGCGTAACTTTTTGCAATACCAGAGGATTGAATGCCGAAACCCTAATTATGCAGTTATGTAATTACTAGTTTCGCCTAATGCAACCACCGTTAGGGTTTCGAAATATACATCGAAGACGTTAACTTGTTTGCTTTGGGATGTGGGAAGGTGTTGTTTGAAAATTCCCACACGAATTTGACAAAAAGTTTTACGAATAAGAGATCGTATTACTCCTTATCTTTGGTTAATTCTAACTTTGTACTAGAAAAGAAAATAAAAAAATAGTAACTATTGCAAATGGAACGTATTTGAGGTCATATGACATATTTGATTATATGATTTTTGAGCAACATACATATATCATCAATTTTACGCTCATGATATAAGTTTCTCTCTTTTTTTTTTTAAACCCTTTGGACGTCAGGGGCTGGCGTACTCGCCTGCAAACTACGACAACCAAGAAAACTATGCTAAGACATGTCAATGTGTGACGTGTCAAAGTAGTTGGTAGCCAAGAAGAATGAAGATTGAATATGTGGCATTCCCTTCAAAGACCTTGAGTGCCTCAACCGTTGGCCGCTAAGTCAATGGCTCATCCGCCATGATATAGGTTTTAGTGTACTAATGATTTCTATTTATTTGTATCCTTATTTAATTTTGATTCAAGTCTAATTATATACTTTGCAATGTATTATTTATTGTCTTCTATGTAATTCATAAATAAATTTCGGGTTCGAATTTGCGTAGATATTTGTATAGATATTTAAATATCATTCACGATACACCTTATTTTCTATCACGGCCAAAAGCTTAAAACAATTCAGCACTACATATATTCCAAATAATTATTCGAAATTTGCCGAGCTTGAAATAAAAATAACAAAAATAGCAAAAAAAATAAAAATAAGAGGTTGGATGAAATAGAAACAAAATAGAATACTTATGCTTATGCATGTATGAATCTATCTATTTTGTTCTTATTTCATCCCACCTCGTATTTTTATATCTTTCTTTTAATTTATTATTTATGCATGAACATCTTACATCTTCTATCCTAAGCATTTAATGCCCCCCAAAATGTAAACCTCATGATAGCTTGGGTTTCAGACAAACACAAGTTTCGTCATTTACCACCACAAAAATCGATTCAACTTCTCCAACAAAAAAAAAATTATCATTTCTTCTTCAACGGACAAAACCATCTCCAAGTTAGTTCACTCTGCACCACAAATCGTCTCTATAAATCCCACCCTTCATCTCCTTCTTCCTTACATACTCAAAAAAAAATTAAAACTTGTCAGAAAAAGAAAAAACAGTAAAGTAGACTAATACAACCATGGATATTTGGTCATGGATATGTGAGCTTCCAAATTCAGACCAATGGATATGGGACGACGAACCAACCAAATCGTCGTCGTACCTCTCCCAACAGCTCGCCGCTAACTCTTCGAGCCCACCTCAGTCAGTTCACCTCAAAGCCGAGCGGATATACGATGATTCCAACTTCAGTTCCATTACTTTCTCAGTTCAGTTAGTAGGGTTTCACTCTTACGACAAGGAAACCATCTGGGTTTCTGACACGTGTCCCCTCTCTTCAGACAAGCCACTCTTCCTGCCCTTAATCCTCCAACTCCTCCGAGAAATCGTGTCCCTCGCACCCACGGCCCACGACAGCACGTGCCCGCGTTCGAACCTCCAAACTCCCAAGCCCGAGCCCGTTTCGTGGATCTTAGACTCCCACTCGACCGAATCTTTCTCAAGCTTCTTCACCCTCGTGTTCCTCACGCGCCTCTTTTGGCTGTGCGCTTTCGACGCCCCGTCGGAGGTGGGCTCGTTCTACTTCCACTCTCTCCTCGGGCCGAGCCTCGAAACATTCTCGTTCAAGAACGCCACGGTGCTGAAGAACTTCTTCGTAACAGTGGGCACGGACCTCGAGCTGTGCCTCGTGAGGACTTTCGGGTACATTGTGGTCAAGTGGCTGATTCTGAGAGACGTCGAGGTCGGGCTGCAATCGTTGACGACGAGCTTGCCCTCGAACAGCCTCGGGTTTTCCTACTCCACGGAGTCCCACGGCTTGTGGGTCATGAAGAGCTACGCGCCGGTGAAGTCCATGAAGTGCGTGCAGTGCCGGGGGCAAAACGGTAATTTCCCGCAGCGGGGTTTAGTCCTCGAGGCCAGAGAATCTCTGCTGAGGTACGCCCTTGCCCACCAGCAGCTCGAGGCCGTGGTTCAGCTCGAATACTCGGTGAAGTACCACGACAGCTTCATCCAAGTGAACGCACGTGTGGACAACATTAGGCTCCACGTGGTCAAGCTAGGGTTTAAAAACGACGGCGAGGACGTCTTATCGAGAGAGAAGTACTTCCCCTCCAGGATACGGATATGGGTCGGGCCTGAAGTGGGCGCCAGCTACGTGGGCGGGCTGAGCTTGACCCGACCCACGGAGAACCTCGAGCGGGAGGTAAAGACCGAAAAGACCCTCAAGGGAAGCTCGGGAAAGCTAAAAATTTCCAAGGTGAAGGCGACGGCTAAAGTGGCCACTAGGTCGAGGATCAAGAACTGGAGGTGGGACCAAGACGTCGACGGGAATTCCACAATATTCGATGCCATCTTGTGCGATAGTTCGACGGGGGCCGAGGTAGCCACATGGCGGCCTACGATTGGCGACAGGGAGACGTCGGTGCATTTGAGGAGCCGCTACGAGGGGGTCGATAGGATCTTTACCAAGTCGGGCGGCTTGATATTGGGAGGAGAAGAGTATGGGGAGAGTGTGGTGTGGAGGTTGAGCAAAGACATGGAAGGGAGTGTGTTGAAGTGGAGGATAGGAGGGCAAGCTTGGCTGACTTACCTGCCCGACGATATAGGGAGGAGTTCGTACTATGAGACGAGGTTTATCGAGTGGTGCGACGAGGTTGACTTGCCCTTGATACCTAAGTAGAGACTAGGGTTTGTAAGAATGATTTGCTGTAGTTGCAAGAATGATAACGTTTGGGATCTATTTAGGGTTTGACCAATTGTAACCACACAGCAATCGAATATAATAAGCCCTACTTTGTGAATAGTTTTGAGTACACAGATAGATAAATAAGAACAAGTATATCTATCAATGAGAACATGATCTACACATAAATTAAATTCAACGAGCATTTGGGACTTGACTTACCTCATCAGCTTGCGACGACAAGCTTTTCGGTCTTTCGCTTAGTGATTGGAAACCTATCAGCTATGACCGAAGGATCACTGTATGCTGCAGAATCAGTGGGATATCCTTTCTGCAACAATGTTAGACTTTGATTTGTTAGCAACATTGCCATGTTTGAATTAAATTCAATAAATATATGGTGGGACTTCAGCAAATTTACGACCAAAAAAAAAAAAAAAAAAAAAAAAAACAGTATAATATCACTCACAGATGCAAGGTCCTTAAAGGTAGCTTGTCTCCAGCAGCTTTCTCGAAGAACAACATGGTCTGCGTTCTCCTTGAAGGCGCAGTGCATGCGGGTGTCCCTCAATCTCATAAGCACTCCATCAACTCTAAGCTAAAAATGTAGCAACGTTTATTAAGCAATGGCCCATAAGTATATTTTTTTAACAAAGAGTTACGAAAAGATAATCATGGAAAGTGGAAAGGTGAAGAAAGATAAGTCTGTTAACCTAGAGAAAGGACGTTGGTATAATCTTTGCGTATACAGACAGTTTTTTTATTGAAAGACTCACCCAGAAACGCAAAAGAAGGAACCAACCACTGGGCATGACTCTCTGTGAAAGAAAATCAGCATAAGAGTGAATAATATCAATGTGTGGTTCCTTTGTTCAGGAATTTTACACAGAACGATATGTACCACTTTCACTGTCAAAAGAGAGACGCCGTTATCTGCCAATTCATCCTCATACAATACAACCTGTGGAGGTAACATAACAAGAGATACAGCTTTAGTTTTATAGTTTAAATAAAGACTAGCAAATTCTCAATCACTGTAAATTAATATGATCCTATGAAATATAGACCTCATCGTAGAAAAGAATGGGTTCTTTAGATGCCAATGCAACCAAATCAATTTGCTCTTCACACTCTTCCCAATGAGGATTATCGCAGCTGCCTTCATCCGAACCTACTCTTGCTGACTTGAAAATGAGATAAAATGATATCTTAGGAATCAGTGTAGGGAAAAAGAGTTGACAGTCCCCTTCTATAATAAAGCTAGAAAAATCATGAGACCTGAGGATAACATAATAGATTTCTCCACTTGACAATCAATTTTATGTCAGAAAACATTCAACTGAGCAGCACTATACTGAAAAGGAACTCTTAACTTCCAATATTGAGGAAATTTATATTAAAAACACGGGACAAAGAAGCACACCTCTAAATTCTTCTCGATGCTAAGGCTTCCGCAATAAGGTGTTGTAAAAGTATAGTCGTAATCCAGGATCACCTCATCACTAGGCTTGCTGCAAAAACCGATAAGACAGATGGTGTTACGTTATTTAATGACTGATGCATTTGATGCTGGTGTTGCTCCTAACTCCAATTTGCCTACACTCCAATGCAGATAAATATCCAAATATTTAATCTATTGGCCGTTCAACGTTCACCAATCATAAACCGATTTGTAGGTCCCTTGACATATAACAATAAAAATCAAAGGCAATTTCTACAGAATTATGTCCAAGTGCTTGCATTATCTGAAATATTAGGCTAAAATGAATTATGTTGAATCGATGCATACGGCATACCTCCGAAACTTCCAGTTAGCTGCCGCTGGAACTTCAACTGGTGGCAATGCTTCTTTCTTCCAATCACACAGAGCTTCAAAAGCTTCAAAATGAATCTTAGTGCCACTATCTACATGCTTGAGGGACAGCAAGCTCTCCCCGAAAACCATTTCCGGGAAATGGGATGTCTGAAGCTTTTCCTCCCACCTGAATAAAGGCAGAGTGCCATATATAAGTAAGAATCTAAAAAAAAAAAAAACATACGAGCAATATTAGGTTCTATCAGAAACTACGAAAAACCCCAAATTTCACAGAAATCAGTAAGTTTATGGATTACCAACTCATAAAGACAGCACCTTTTTGAATTACACAAATGATGAAATAAGAGAAAAGGGTCAATTAGAATCACACAAGTTACTGAGGTATAAGCAGAATACAGATCGAGAGAGAGGGAGGGTTTACTCTTGTAGAAGGGAAGAGGTGAGAATAGAACGCTTTTGAGACTCGATTTCCCAGCCGCGGATGCGAATTCCATGCTTCCCGCCGCTAAGCAGCTCGGCTCCGGCGGCTTTGAGTTCCTTTTCGTCGCACTGCCACTCCATCGCCCGCCGATCGATGTTCTCTCGCCGCTTTGACCCGTCCCTAGTATGACACTAACGTTGACCATAAACGTAAGATTATCTTCGCCGCATTGGTGATTGGAAAACGGGCCGGGCTACATTTAGTTTCCTAATGGGCTCCGTAATAGGCCCAAATTCTTATTTATTTATTGTAGCGGCCCACTAATGATCTTGCGACCGTACGGACAATATATTGACTTTAGTATGATACTTATAATTACAAGTTTATTCCTTTTTTTTTCCGGCCAGTAGGTATCTCCACACAGTAGTCTCTACAGTCTCACTAGGTTTGCTCTGAATCAAATCTGAACATCTTCGTCGGTTATGGGACGACCACGGCTTTCAGGGGGATTAATCATCACTGGTCCATGAGACTCACCCCAAAATCTCACAAATAACGATAATCAAGGTCCCTAGAGAATTCGAACCACTGACCTCCTGCTTAAAAGGTCAGGGACCAAACCGATAGGTCAAGTCCTTGGGAGTTCAAGTTTATCCCTCCGTTCCTTTTTCTTTTTTTAAGGATTTTACTTGGCTGCCCACTGGGTTCTAAGTCCTCTCAAATTTTGGCATGTGATACTTTATTATTACCCATTGTTGGTACCTTCTTAGATTTTATATAGTGTGACACATATCAAATTATAAATAAATATTTTTTTTAATTATATTCTATCTATCTATTAAATGTTCGAAATAAAAATAAATCTTACAATATAAAATAGTATTAAATATTAGTGCATTGTGCTTAAACTACAAATGTTCTGTTGAAAATCACAATACAGATAGTGAGTATATACACTATTGAATACCAATTAAAAAAAATATTGGCAAAATCGTTGACTAATAATCACGAAAATATTATCTTTTCAAACATAAAATATTACTCACTACTCGGGGATTTTTTTTGTCCGAGTAGTCAACATTCTAGTCTATTCTTCTTGCCTACCTACCTACTTGGATTGTAACCCATAAGATATTTATTTATTTATTTATTTACATGTAGCATTATCTCAAGGGGTTGGAAGATTAACATGTTGGATAAGTAATAAAAAAGCAATTAATTTATTATATTTCATAATCTCAAGTATTTACTCAACTTCCTTGAGATTATAAAATCAAACCTCTTCGATTTCATTACATAAAATCCCACTAAACAATCTCATAATTTTAATCACGAAAACGCACTTCCCAAACATCTATATATACTAATCTCACATATTTAAATCAAAAACCACAACTGCCCACACATAGTTTACGCACTAGAAAAGTCCTAAGATATAACAAAAAAAAAAACAAATAATGGAAAATAAAGGTTTCTTAGCTAAAATAATGGTCTTAGCGCTCGTCGTGGTCAGCCTGTTGGTCCATGCGAGGTCCGATGATGTCACGGCGGACTACCGTGGCTCGGCTGGCCGAGAGGCGTGCTATAAAAATTGTGGTTATGGCTGCTTTCCTGTAAGACTGCCCAATTGTCTCCTTATTTGCTACGCAAACTGTAATAAATGCAGTCCAAATTGCGAAGAAGCTATTGATTATGAGAATAATAATAATAATAATAATCAATATTGCAACGTTGGTTGTGTGATTGGCAAGTGTTCCCAAATGAAAGGTATGTATGTATTCCTGCGTATGTGTTGATTTGGGTAATAAGGATATATATGATATATAGATAGGTAAATAATTTTTTTTATCTGTAAATATATTATAGATTGTTTTTTAATATCTGTTGCATTTATCGGTTTTTTTTTTCTTTCTAATTATCAGGTGAGGAGCAGATAAAGAGTTGTATTGGCGAGTGCGTCGATGTCGACTGCAAAGCTTGAGTGGAGGAAAACTCAAATATATATTTGAAGTATGTTTAATATATATTGGTAGGTGTGATAAAAACAATAAATATCATGAGATGTTTATTTATAAAGCATAATTTGATGTTGGACACATCTTTTTGGCACAATATAAATATTTAAAATAGTTAAATACCTAACTTGTATAGTTTATTTTTTACATTAAATAAATATTAACTGATCAAACCAGTACCAGTACGGTCCAACTCAACCAATCCAACTGTTGATTATCGAATTAGGTCCCGTATGAATTTATGTAAGAGAAAATCCGAAATAACGAATCGAATTTAAGAATTTATAACAACTCATTCGTTCAGTCCATTCCTACGTAACCATTCACCACATTACAAAAAAAAAAAAAAAAATCTACTTATTCATTTCCGAAACTACATAACTATGCAGATGTGTTCTTGTATGGCGTGGTTTGCAAGCTAGTATGTTACTCCCGAAATTTACTATCGTCCTACACCAGGGTTGCATTGGTGACCATTTTTTTTTTTGGCTATTTGGTTGATTAGGTTTGATTACTTACCTAAATTAATTCAAAAAGTTTGATTATTTGCCTAAACTAACTCACAAATGGGCCATAATCATGGGCCAAGGCCCAATTAGATCCATTAAGGTGAAAATTAGTGAACACCCCATACCCTTCATAAATCGAGATAATTCCATGTAAGTTTTGGTTATCTAGCTCGGCACAAATAAAAAAAACTGAATTTTGGGTATATTAATTTCATACCAAGTTCAATTTTTATTTTTAATTAATAAGTAGTAAAAAAATATACACGACATAAAAAAAAGCTTAAATATATTTTTAGTCATATATGTTTAAGGGGGTGGCATTTTAAGGACATTTAACTTAATGTTGGCAATTTTAGTCCTATAAGTATCAAAATTGAAGCAATTTAAGGACACTTAAGTTAAGGGTGACAATTTTAGTCATGTAATTATTAAAATTGAACCAATTTTAAGATAGTCAAACCAAAAAATCTAATTTCAGCCCGAAATTTATACACGTGACACTGAAAATGTTGACTTGGACTAAATTTTTTTCTCTTTCCTCCAATTAAGTGTCACTTCTTATCTAAAAAAATAAATAGGAGCTTATTCTATAAACAAGATCGAGTCCACTAATGATTGTGCAATCGTAACGGACATATTCTATAAACAAGATCAAGTCCAAAAAATAGCATATTCTATTGATCTGATTTATATACTATTATTAATTACAAATTTAAAACAAATATTGACAAAATCGTTGAATAATAATCACGAAGGTATATTCTTTTCAATCGTATAATCTCCATTCACTACTCGTGGATATTTGTCTCGTTCGAGCAGTTACCTTTCTTGAAATTACATAATTAATTTGTTATGCTTCATTCGACGTCTCAAGTATAGTCACTTTTTTTTTTTGTCGAGATTGCAAATTAATCTCTTTCGATTTCATTCCATAAATCCCACTAATAATCTCACGATTTTAATCACGAAAGCGAACTCTACGAAGCATCTATATATACCAATCTCACTTGGTCATGCCCACAAAAGCATTATAACAAAATAATAATAGTGAAAATATGGAAGAAAAGAGAGCTTTTTTCAACAAAGCAATGGCTTTAGTGTTGGTCGTGGTGGTCAACTTGATGGTCCATGCGAGGTCCGACGAGGTCCCGACGACGGGCTCCTTCGGCTCGGTCAAGATCGAGGCAGCCACGTGCTATAGGTCATGTGCATTTGGGTGCTTGGTTGCAAGGCAAAAGCCCGAGTGCCTTCTTCTTTGCTACAATAATTGTTATAAATGCAGACCAAATTGCCAAAAAACTATTGATTATAGTAATAATCAGTATTGCAACGTTGGTTGTGCGATGTCCAAGTGTTCATCAATCAAAGGTATGTGTTTGGGTGTTAATTTGTGTAATAAGATCTATATTCTTGTAAAATAAAAGTTATATATATATATATATATATATATTACATTGGTTGGATATCTTTTATGTTTTTCTTTTCAATTATCAGGTGAGAAGCAGATACAGAGTTGTATTGGCGAGTGCGTCGATGTCGACTGCAAAGTCTGAATGGAAGAAGTTTCACTTATTTATTTGGACAAAAATTATATATGTTTGCAGTAAGTGTTAGCGTTGTTGATTAGTTGAAGTATGTGTAATATATATCTCATACGAATAATTAAAACAATAAATATCATTGAATATAGAGCACTATTATTGTTGAATTTGGACTATTGGGTCATTGGGTTAAATAATTTAATAGCTCCAATTTAATCGATTTTTTAGAAATTGAGAAGGCATTAGAATTGATTTGAAAATCAAAATTTAAGTTTCAAGAAGATAATTATATGCTAATAATTTGCTCAAAACTGATATTAGGTTATTGATACATGTTATAGACTAATAGTGTATAAGGAACGGAACAAATGTTTCAGCTTGAAAAAATCAACAATTCTTTTCCTTTTTTATATATTTACCCATTTTGGGTTATTATTTTATAATTGAGCCGTTAGGAGAAGGGGCATTGAGGGCGAGTAGGTGCACCGCACCGGCAAGCCCGAGCCTTTCACGGTTGAGTCCGGGCCCGTGTCATGCGCCACGTGGCCTGGCGAGGAGGCTGTGAGTTTGATGACGTGTTAGTGACATGTATGCTAGCAATGGTGACGAAACAATTACTGGATAATGATTAGACATACTGAGATGTCGGTACTTGTTGGGTAGATGGGGCGTAAATGTGTTGGATTGTGATGAATGGCAATCTAAGGCGTTGGACCACGGAGCGATCCGAAGGAACCGTTTGGCAGTTTGACCCTAAGCGACATAATGAACTGTTTGGTGGTTTGATCCGAAGCGACGGGTCCAATCAGAAGAGATGCAATCTGGATCGGACAGATCAAAGTGAAGCAATCCAAGGTTGTAATGAATCATTTTATAATAAAAGCGAATCATAAACTATTGTAATGAATCAAGTAGGCTCGTTATTACATACGGTCACTAATTAAAAAAGAATTTTTCATTTACATCATCACAAATAGTATATCATTAATTAATTTATAATATTCAAATTAGGAAATCACTTGCATGAAATCCTTAATGACCTTATAAATCATTCACCACTCATGTTTTTTTTTTTCCTTATGAGTAGTCAACTTTCTTGAGATTATATAATTAATTATATCATATGTCATTCCAAAAATATACATAATCCCAAGTCTTAGCCAACTATAAAATTAATCTCTTTGATTTCATTCCATAAATCCCCACTAATATCCCCATAATTTCAATCTCTATATATTACCACAAATCGCAATTCAAAGCATTACATACCAATCAATCTACCCCCTCACACACACAGTTCACGCACTAGAAAGTCCTAAGATATAACAAAAAGAAAAAAATAATAATGGAAAGCAAAGCTTTCTTCAATAAAGCAATGGTCCTAGCCCTCGTCGTCGTGGTCGGCCTGTTGGTCCATGTGAGGTCCGATGACGTCACGGCGGACTCCCTTGGCTCGGTCAAGATTAGCCGGCAGGCGTGCTATAGCAATTGTGCGCTTGGCTGCTTTACTACAAGACAACCATCGTGCCTTGTCTTTTGCTACGCAAATTGTAATAAATGCAGTCCAAATTGCGAGAAGGCTATTGATTATAATAATAATCAATATTGCAACGTTGATTGTGTGACGGCCAAGTGCTTCTCAATCAAAGGTATTTGAAAAAAATAATTGTTTTTTTATGTGTATATATATTGATATGTATATATTATGACAGTTTTTTTTTTTGGATATCATCTGCATTTACGGTTTTATTTTTATTTTTTATTTTTTTTTTCAATTATCAGGTGAGAATGAGATAAAGAGTTGTATTGGCCAGTGCGTCGATGTCGACTGCAAGGCGTAAGAGGAGGGAAACTCATTTTGTGTTATATGGAAAAGTTTTAATGTATATTTGAAGTGGTAGCTTCCAATGTGATATATTGGTAACGAATAAATAATAGAAACAATAAATATAATGAAATGTGGAGTTATGTTATTTATGAGAAAATATTTGGTGTTGAACAAATTTTTCGGCATAGTATTAATATTTGAAAGAGTTAAATACTTAACTTTTATATTTTTTTTCAACATTAAAATAATTAATAATTGATCAAACCACCATGGTCCAACTTACTCAACCAATCAAACATGGGTCCGACGATAATTTAGGTGGGAAAGGAAAAAGACCACTAATGGGCCGTCGATGCCAGTGAGAACATATATTGGGCCCAGGCCCATATTGAACCATAAGGTGAAAAAGGGTCGGCCGAAACCCTTTAAAAATAAAGATCATTCCAATAATAATTAGTATTTTAAGCACGTTTGATGTATATGCACTAATATATAAATATATATATATATAAGATTATTTTATATTGTAATATTTATTTTGGTTAGAATATTTAATATGTGAAATTATAATTTAATTTTAACTCTGTATTATTTAAGAAGAAAAAATTAATTTATTAGGATATAATTGGAATAAATAATAAAATGAAGGATAAAATTATAATTTGACATGACATATCAAATTGATTGATGACGAATACTATGAAGTGCTCTCTTATAATAATAACTAGTAATTTTTTTGCACACCCGATGTGTGTGCATTGATATAAAAGTACAATATTATTTTTTATATTTTAAGTTATTTATAATTTAAAATATTTGTTATATGAAATTATATTATTAATTGTATATAATTTTAAGTATATAAATTGAAAAAATTAATTAATAATGGTATAATTGGAATAAAATAAAAATTTAAAGGATAAAATAGTAATTTACAAATGACATACCAATTAATTGAGGGTGATTACTATAGACCCCTCACCAATAATAATAACTAGTACTTTACGCACACTCGATGGGTATGTTATGATATATATATAATATTACTTTATATTTTAGTTATTATTTAATATTTAAAAAACGAAATTATAAATTTAATTTTAATTAAATATTTTTTATATGTATGTAAAAGTGATTATTGTAAATTAATATTATAATAAACTTAAGAAGTAAAGGGCAAAATAGTAATTGTACTTGTCATACCAATTTATTGGAAAATTACTATATTTACCCTTAATAAAATAGATAGATTAATATAATAATAAACTTAAGGAGTAAATGGCAAAATAGTAATTACACTTGCTATACTAATTAATTGAATGGTAGTTACTCTAAGCCTCACACCCTTAATATATAGTATAGATAATAATAATAATAATAATAATAATAATAATAATAATAATAATAATAATAATAATAATAATAATAATGTACTTCTAGAATATGATAGACTGTCATTTTTCATTTATATTTATTACTCCTATCTCAAAAATAGAAATAAATAGAAGTCTTTGTTTCATGTGCATGTCACACTCTAGAAGCCTAAGGCTCTCGTGTATGTTAAAATCTATGAAAGCTGGATTTGTTGGGTGGAAAAGAAACCTAATTGTCGGGTTGAACAATGTGATAAAAAATTATTTTATAGTCTACTTAAAAAAAAATAATAATAATTGAGAAGAAAAATGACTTTGATATATCATTAGGGTACAAGGAAACCTTCAATAATTGTATATTAAAAGTGTATGTCTAGATGGAAGAATTTAATCTTTGAATGGGTGAATTTTAAGTTTCAAATGACTTAGAAATAGATCTACATAATTTAATCAACAATACAATTACGAAGACACATATATATTTATATTATATATATATATATATATATATTAAATGAATGGTATAGTTGATTTTTCATTTTTCAAATAAATCCAGACAACTAACGAAATAGCCTGCAAATTACGTCAATAACGAAATTAACATTAAAATATATAAATATGTGACAGACTCACTCAAGGTATTTGGTAGTTAGTAAGATTAAATCAGTAACCTTATCCAAAGACCTTGATGCTTACCCTTTATCGTTAAGTCAAGACATCGTTGGCAAAAGATTTTTGAAAAATGTTTCCTTTTTTTTATCAGGTAGGTATCCCCATATAATGCCACCGTAGTCCCCACAGTCCGACTATGTTCGATCTGAATCGAATCTGAATCTCATCGTCGGCTATGGGACGACGGGGCTTCCGGCCGGACTAATCAAGAATTTGAAAAATGTTTCATATACTATTATTTCATTGAAACTATATGGAATTACTTTCAATTAGAGATGTTGGTAAACGGTCAATACCTTTTACCTCATCTTGATCTAAAAATCAAGCTAAGATATTTAAAGACAAATACAACCAAACATCACACAAGAGAAAAGTTCAAGACAATATGTAACTATGCATAAATAAAAAGCATGTGGATATATTAATGAAATTAGAGAATAAAGGAAACATGGATATGGTAGTTAGTTAGATGTCGTGACAACTCCATGTTTTTTTTAGACACTATAGTTGCATGGCAATGACATAAATATGAACTTCATCTTACACACAATTAGTTTGGTTAGCACGAAATAAATATATATTATATCTTTATGTGACTCGACAACCAAAAAGGAAGAAATTATTACAAGTGTCGTTCTTTCCTTTTGTAGTCTATGGTGGTTGTAGATGGCCTAATTAATTTTATGGGTTATATTGCACATTGAATTTACTTATTATCGTACAATTATAAATATTAGCCATTATCCAAATTAAAACTGGGGGATTCCTGTTGGAAAATGAAAGCAGATGACACGAACACATATATATAAAAATAAAATTATTGTATTTCGATGGCTGACTATATAATCACCAATGTTGTAAAATTCGCTAGGCGCTAGTCGGGCGCCCGGGGTGGGCCTAGGCGGTTTCTAGGCGGAAATTAGTCAGTATACTTATTTTTTTATTATTTTTATCTTCCATATATCAAACATGCTAATATTTTACCAAAGTGAAGTTACATGAAATTTATCCAAATATTTAAAATAAATATCCAAATATTCTAAATAAATTATATCAATCCCAATAATAATATTCTGTATTTAAAAAAAAAATTCAAAAAATAAAATAAAATTGGACCGCCTAGACGGCCGCCTAGCCGAGTAGTCGGCCGATTAATCAGTTCAATAGACTAGGCGGCCGCCTAGACGAATTTCGCCGCGGGAGGGGGCCGCCTAGCGCCCAGGCGCCGCCTAGGCCGAGTTTTACAACACTGACTCGCCCGCCAGTTCCTAAGGGTATAATAGTCTTTATCCATTTAGTGGTTATTTTTTAATAAAATTATCTGGAAGGAAGATTATTTTCACTAACACTTTTATGCACACTCGATGCATGTGCTAAATATATCAATATATATAATATAACTGTAATTTAAAATACTTAATAGATGGAATTATACTTTAAAATTTAATTATATATTATTTTTGTATTTACAATTTTTAAGAATATAATTATAATAAATTTAAAATTTGAAAGGGTATTTTTTTTAATTAAGATAAATAAATATGGGTAAAATAATAATTAAAAACTGATCTAAAATTAAAATTAACACACCAAAACAGTTTTTATGAGGTCATCACCAATAATAAAATTGAAAGATAAAGAACCCATATTTCCAATTCCAATATATAACACATACGATTCTCATCATTTCTAGGCAAATCTTATAATTTAAAATCAAATTAAGGCATACGGTTATGCATGCATTTAAAAAGGGCATAAAACTCTTACAATAAATTATTATTAGATTAGAAAATTTCAAAAAATAACCTAACCCTAAGAAATTTAGGTAGCTGTGGAAAATTAGTACATTTTTTACATGTAAATATTTGATACGAACAAGAAAGCAGTTACGTGACTTGGACGATGTTTGTTTATGTATACCAACTCATTTTGAATACTAAACTAAAAAAAAAGTATTGTAATAAGTTAGAATTATATATATGTATATTGGAAAATGGACAAAGTCTTCTCTTTTTTATTTTTTACCAGACTTTTAAAGTCAGCGGAAGACATTTATTTCCCTTGAAAATTAATACAAAATAATACTTAGTGTACAAACTAATATTGGGCGACGTAATTAAGACATTTATTTCCTATGTAATAACGCGCACGTCCGTGTACGGCAGGTACCTTTAAAACCTTGACTTTCTTTTTACCAAAAAAAAAATTTAGTCAACGAATTTTGTGCAGAAGTTTGGCATGTTTTTCCGTACATATTTGACAATTTATCTACCAATCGTGCAACATTTCATTATCTTCTATTGTCTTTATTATGTAAATTATTAGTAGATTATTTCTCTCTAGCTTTTTCTTAAACTTGACTTGCCATTTTAGAAAATATATATATATATATAAATATATATATATTCTAAATCTCCAATGACAATTTTAATAATTAATTATTTTTTTTAAAAAAAAATTGTTTTCGTGCATTTAGAGTGATCTATGTAGAAAAGATGTCTTCTCACAAATAGTTTGACAATTGATGTATATATTATATATATATATATATGCATACATGTATACCGTGTTAAAGAAAAACAACTTAGAGCATGATAATTTCAAGAATTTTAATAGTGACTTACAATTTTATATACTCACAAGACATCAAACAATATATGGTAAATACGTAAAAAAAAATAATTAATTTTTTAATATATAAGTCAAGTGTGCATGTGCAATCAAAGTGCCAACAATATATTTCCCGGTTGATTAATTTAAAAAATATAGTAACTTACATGGATGTCACTGTTTAATATTATATATATATATATATATATATATATTAATTCGTTGAATACGCTATTTAGTCGGTTGCATTATTAGGTCGGTTATTACAACTAATCATGTCTCCATAATTTCTTAATCTAATCTAAGCTCTCGATTAATTAATTAATTAATTAATTAATTAATTACTTAGAGTTGCAGCTGACAATATTCGAACTATAATACTTCGACTGATATATTTAATTGAGATTCTTGCGACTTAGTATTTAATACTATTGCAGGGAGTACAAGTTGTTACCAAATAAAAAAATAATATCTTACAAATTAAACAATTTATGTCAGAAAACAGAAATTCCAACTACTTATTGAAGCGTGCTTTCTCTCGTCACTTCATGGCTTTTAATTATATTCATCAATTTTGAAAATTTTTAATATCATTGAGTATTGACTTAACTTCACATTGAAAAGAATGCTTATATAATAATTTAAAATGTTTTATGATAACATTGTATATTTTCTTGCTATTACAGTAGACTTGAGACCAGACATATAAGTCAAAGAGTAAGAGTAAGTTCCGCAGGAAGTTGTGACCATCATATAGCTGATATTGAATTCAGTTTTGCTTCAAATTGAACTTCGTTAAAATGTAGAGACAACAGTGAAGTGGTGAGGAGACAAACAAAAAAGACAAAAGAAAATATATTTTCTTGATGTGCCTCATAGGATTGGCTGTATACATAAAATTTATTTATTTATTTATTTTCTTCCGATATTTCCCCATTCAATCGGCTGTGGGCCCGCACATTTCGGAAATTCGACTAATCCTCGTGACCTGGTGAGAATGTTCTACTCCACACCTAACATCGAAAGTGAAGGTCCCCAACGAATCCTAACATGAGACCTCCAATTTGAAGTTTTTATTACCTAACCACTACGTCTGCCCTTAATGACTACACATAAAATTTATTAAAATAATAAAAATATTTCTAAATAAAATAAAGAATTAATCGAAAAAATGAAATAAAATAAGATAAAACTCCATTCCATGGGCAGAACATGTATATGATTATCCCAGCAAAACAATCTATCCTCAGATTTTGATTGAAAGCTCAACACAAATTCCAGGAAACTGTGCAGGAAATCACCATCCATGTGCCCAATCCTTCTATAATATTATATATACTTATTAATATATATATATATATATATGTATTATTTTTCGAGAGATGGATCTGCAACATCAATTAATAAATTAAATATAGTCTTTTTTTAATCAAATATAAAAAAAAAAAAAAAAATTAAACGCCAAGAAAAAAAATAGGATATTGAAGGTGATGAGGGCCAAGCCATGTTTCCTTCAATTTGGTCGAATGGTCGTCAAGAGAGTATTAACACCATAAACAAAATATCAAACCTTTATTTATGGATTATGCTTTGCTCATAAGATAGAAAATTAAAAATTTCTACAATAAGACAAAACGATTTAATGCTTTAAACAAATCAAAGTCTCATTTTTTCACCCTCTCCTCTGTTTTCTCTTTTGTGGTGTGCTGACGCACTCCACAGTTGCTGACGTAGCACACTATCCGGGCCCCACCTGCACCCCTTCGACCCGACACCGCGGACGCGTCGGAGCCCCGCCTTGTCCCCCTCCCTCGAGGGGAAACGACGAAACTGCCCCTTTTTACTGCACTGACTTTCTCCCCTGTTCCTTTCCTGCTTTACTTGCAGTATCACGTTTTCATTTCTCTTTTCTGCCGCGTGGGTCCCACCCTGAGGTGGCACGTGACGTGGCGTGCGCCTGCTCCCCTCCCTCTCCTTCCTCCTCTTCTCTATATATAGCCCTGAAATCTCCCCTCCAAGAACAGAGCACATCAATAACTAAACACCTTCCTCTGTTTTCCTCTGCTTTCCTCTGTTTTCCATTCGATAAACAGAAGAAGATTAACTAATTTACACCTTCTTGCAAACTTTTAATGGCGGTTGAATCCATTCTGTCGTCTCCCTTGGGCCCGCCGGCGTGCGAGAAGGACGCCAAGGCACTTCGGTTCATAGAGGATATGACCCGAAATACCGACCCGGTCCAGGAGGGCGTCCTGGCACAAATCCTGACCCGAAATGCCGAAACAGAGTACCTCAGCAAACTCGGCCTAGGCGGCGCGACGGACCGCCAGACGTTCAAGTCGAAGGTGCCCATGGTCACCTACGAAGATCTTCAGCCGTTGATTCAGAGGATCGCCGACGGAGATCGTTCCCCCATTTTGTCGGCACACCCTGTTTCTGAATTTCTTACCAGGTACTAAAATGGTCTGTCTACCTTCTTCTTTATGACCAAAAGGTTTTCATTTCCGTACTATGTATTGAACCTCTGTTTCTGCTCTCAGCTCTGGCACTTCGGCCGGAGAAAGAAAGCTAATGCCGACGATAAAGGAAGAATTGGACCGCCGTCAGCTTCTTTACAGCCTTCTCATGCCCGTTATGAATCTGTAAGATTTACTTCTTCTGTCTGAAATTCGACGTTGTCTTTGCCGTTAGTGATGAAAGCATAGATGTTTACTTCTTCCTGGGAATTACTTTGCAGCTACGTAAAGGGCTTAGACAAAGGGAAAGCCCTCTACTTCCTCTTCATAAAATCCGAGTCCAAAACCCCGGGCGGGCTCGTTGCCCGGCCCGTACTGACCAGCTACTACAAGAGCGAGCACTTCAAGAACCGTCCCTACGACCCGTACAACGTCTACACGAGCCCGAACGAGGCCATACTCTGCCCCGACTCCTACCAGTCCATGTACGCCCAGATGCTCTGCGGGCTATACGAGCGCGACCAAGTCCTCCGCGTCGGGGCGGTCTTCGCCTCGGGCCTCCTCCGGGCCATCCGCTTCCTCCAGCTCAACTGGCAGGAGCTTGCCCGCGACATACGGGCCGGGTCTCTGAGCCCCAAGATAACCGACCCGGACCTACGGGCCTGCATGGCGAGGATCGTCCGGCCCGACCCGGAGCTGGCGGGCTTCATCTCCGGCGAGTGCGGGAAGGAGAGCTGGGAGGGGATCATCAAGAGGATATGGCGGAACACAAAGTACCTCGAGGTGATAGTGACGGGCGCCATGGCCCAGTACATCCCGACCCTCGACTACTACTCGGGCGGCCTGCCCAAGGCCTGCACCATGTACGCCTCCTCCGAGTGCTACTTCGGGCTCAACCTCAGCCCCATGTCCGAGCCCTCGGAGGTCTCCTACACCATCATGCCCAACATGGCCTACTTCGAGTTCCTCCCACACGAGCCGGGCTCCGCCCGCCCGTCCGACCCGGCCCGGCTCATCGACCTTGCCGACGTCGAGGTGGGCCGTGAATACGAGCTCGTCATCACCACCTACGCAGGCCTCTACCGCTATCGGGTCGGGGACATCCTGCGGGTCGCGGGCTTCCACAACTCCGCCCCGCAGTTCAGCTTCGTGAGGAGGAAGAACGTCCTCCTGAGCATCGACTCGGACAAGACCGACGAGGCCGAGCTCCAAGGGGCGGTGGAGAACGCCTCGGGCCTGCTGAGGGAGGTCGGGGCGGGCGTGGTCGAGTATACGAGCTACGCCGACACCAAGACCATCCCGGGCCACTACGTGGTGTACTGGGAGCTGATGGTCAGGGACCCGTCGAGCCCGCCCGGGAGCCGCGTGCTGGACCAGTGCTGCCTGGCCATGGAGGAGAGGCTGAACTCGGTGTACCGCCAGTGCCGGGTCGCGGACGGGTCGATCGGCCCATTGGAGATACGGGTCGTGAGGAATGGGACTTTCGAGGAGCTGATGGACTACGCTATTTCCCGAGGGGCTTCGATCAATCAGTATAAGGTGCCGAGGTGCGTTAGCTTTACGCCGATCATGGAGCTGCTCGACTCGCGGGTCGTTTCGAAGCATTTTAGCCCGTCGTTGCCGCGGTGGAGCCCCGAACGACGTCGTTGAAGGAGGGAAATGAAGTCAATGAAGAGATTCCTTTTTTTTTTATGTTTTTTTTTTTACTTTTTTTTTAGTTTTATTCGTTGATCTGATTAGGTTTTTAGATATGTAAGAACTGAAATGGACGTTTGAAAAAAGTTAGGTCTTTGTTTGGTTTTCATTTAGTGATAGTTTTAAATATTGTTCGATGTATTGGACATGTTTTAATTTAATATTTTTCTTTGCAAGTAATTGTTGTTATGAATATTTTTTTTGGTCCTTATTAGGCAACGGATGTTTTATGTATGTGGATGAATACTTGGCGATGCCTATTTTCTCGTATAAAACGCCAATGTATCATGACACACAAATCGGCTAAATTGTATATAATCCACCCGTTGTTTAAAAAATAAATACCAAAATTCCTATGGTTTGAAAATAGCGTAAAACACCCTCGTAATTTATCTAATTATGCACTCCTTGTCATTTTCACCCCCTAATTGGGGGGATACAATACTATGTTTTAGACACCTTGGGGGGTACGATGTCAGGTTTTAGACCGTACATGGGAGTTTCACACAATAAAAAAAAGCATAAGATAGTAATGTGCATTTCAGTATATCTACGTGGGGGTACAACATAATTTACCCCACAAAAATCAAATTCATAACGCAATTAAAACCCCAAGATAGAGGAATTTATTTTTGGCAAAATTACAAATATGAGTTACGAAGTTACTAAGTTTTAATATGTCAAAATTATATCACTAACTTTATATATTAAAAATAAATTTTGATAAATGATCATTTTTTCCAATAAATTATGTCAGAATTCATGGCAGTTTTCCGCATCAGCAGTTTTCCTCATCAACATTCAAGTCTGTAGAAAACATTTCACGTAAGCAACCAAATATGATTTCCGACTTATTTTTCTGAAAATATATCGAAGACCCAATTTGTTCCACATATGAATATAGTGATATAATTTTTACAATATTCAAATATAATGATTCAAAAATGAAATTATTATATCCAGTGATCCCAATTTATAATAACACCGATTTATATATATATATTATAAATGGGACTAATTATAAATTCTTCGATGTGATCACAATATCCATAGCAATTGTCCCTATAAATTTATACATATTTAATGCTGAAAATCAAATCATAAACGTGGAAGGAAATAAGAAATTAGAATTACTTGGAATTCCACATACCACATTGCAGCAGTGTCCGCGCTGTATTGCAATATATTGAAGTGCTTCATCTTTGCATTGCATGTGAGATTTTCTCCTTTCATGACGTGTGGTGGGAGTGGATATTATATATATATATATATATATATATATATATAAAATATATATAATATATACAACTTAATAAATAAATACATTATGAAGTATATTATTAAAACCCTCGTAGAAGCTCATGAGGGCCATTGATGCTTCAATAGCAGACACGAGAATAATTGGTGGACATGAAGTAACATGATGTAATATATAAAACATACAAAGTCTCAAAGAAAGAAGATGAGTGCATGTTGAATCGCCATATGACTTGTTTATTTTTAAATTAATTATAATTATATTGTATATATATATATATATATATATATATCTGCTAACACTAAGCACGACATATAGAGATAGGGTTTCAATCATTGATGGACATACATAGCTATAGAAAGCTTTGGGAGATCTAACTGAGTTCTAACTTGAGCACGTGGAATTAATTAATGCAAAAATAATACAATATTATCCGTAGTCAACGATATGATTCAAGAATTCCAATTGCCTAATAGCAACATTCAATATTTAGGAAGAAGAGAACATAAAAGACTTAGGAGGAAAACCCACCTTTTTTTCAATGTGAATTGGTAAATATCAGAAAACGTACCCTAAAATCCATCAAATCACTGCTATATGGGATGATTCTCAAAAAATGCAAAAAAAAATAAAAAAATATAAAAAAAAATCGATGAATATTGTCCATGAAAATCAATACGCTTTTCCAAAAGAGTCAAGAAATTGATTTTTGAAACAAAAAACGTAATTTATTGTCGAGAATAGGCTCATATATGTATATGTTCTGGTTGTGAATATACTGTAATAAAATGAATGAGTCTACAATTACTTAGCTTACGTGGATGGGTTCGGTTAGAATTATGGTTGTATGTTAGAAATAAAATATATTAAAATTAATATATGATATACTTCCAACTAGTTTAAATTTTTAGGTGAAGTGACATTAAATATGGCATTACCTCAGGTCAATGAGGCCATAACTGCAAATACTGATGACCAATCGTAAAAGAAAAATCCTTGTATAAGGTTAGATAAGAAAAGAAATCAACATATAGACGTAAGGGGACGCGTCGGAAGCAAAATATATAAAATTAAATTATGATGCTTCCTATTAGTTTAAGCTTTTTAGGTGAACTGGTTATTTAATATTGTGTGATATGGGTCTTTGTGGAATTATTGTGACAAATTAATTTGGGTTTGTCCCATCATTTCGGATTATTTGAGATTATTTCTGACACCCTAAAAATGCGGTTTTTGTTAATTTTTCCCTCTTTTTTCTTTTTTTTTTTGGTTAAATGACCATTTTACTTAGAAACTTAAGCTTGAGAGGTGTGTATCATATATTTTAAATACGCTCCTTCACGTCTAGGCAGATTTCTTTATTATCTAACTTTAGACGTGCAAATTTCTCACGTGAATATGAAGATTCGTACATATAACCTCTTGGCACATATCACGTTAAATGAACACTCCGTCCAGAAGCTTAAACTAGGAGCATATCACATTTTAATTTTATATATAATTTTTCCTTTTTTTTTTTTTTTTGGGTTGATTATACAATATTCTTTTGAGATTATGTCTCTAATATAGCGTGATAGAGGCTACGAATTTTCCCATTATTTGTATTTCACATGGTGAATGCTCATAAGTAGAATCCAAAATAAACTAAGCTCATTAATCTGTCTACCTAAGACATTTTTTTCCCAATGGTTGAAGCCCACATAACCAAATATAAGCCATCTATGTAGTTATAAACAAAAATGCCGACCACCTCTGATCAATATTGTAAAATTCGCTAGGCGATAGTCAGATGCACGGGATCGGCCTAGCGCCTAGGCGGCCTTGGCGGTTTCTAGGCAGAAATTAGACGAGTATTTTTTATTATTTTTATCTTCCATATATCAAATATGATAATATTCTACAAAATTAAAGATACATTAAATATATTCGGACATTCTAAATAAATAACATCAATCCCAACAACTTTATTCTGTATTTAATTTTTTTTCCAAAAAAAAAAAAACAAATAAATAAATTTGAACGGCCTAGGCGGTCGCCTAGCCGATTAGTCGGCTGATTAATCGGCCGCCTGGCCGATTGATCGGCTAAACTGATTAGGCGGCCGCCTAGCCGATTTTGGCCGCGGAGGGTGGCGCCTAGCCCGAGTTTTACAACAGTGCCTTTGATTATTACTTATCAAGCAATAAAAATCGACATCCTTCGTCAGACTCACAGCAGAAACTCAACGACTGGGATATGCGCTGAGAAGTCCCACTCGCCTTCCTCGTCGTAACGCCTCAGATGCGGGCAAGAAACGACCTTCAAGCGCTTTAGGGCCGTAGCCTTGCGCAAGAGCCGACACGGCAGCGACCTCACCCTAGCACAGTACTGAACGGTCAGCTGCTCGAGGCGCGGCAGTAAAACGACCGAGCCGTCGTCACTCCCCTCCTCGCCTTCGTCGATGTCGTCCCACTCTTCCCACGAACTACAGTCGTCGAACGCCAAGCTCTTCAACCTAGGAAACGATTCGCCCGGAATATCTACGCCCAGGACCTCGCCGCCGACGCGCTTCATCCCGTGCATCATATTCATTCTCAGATGCTCGAGCGACTGAAGCCGTCCGAGGCAAGGCAGCGAAAGAGGACGGCATCCATTGTCCACCGAATAGATCCTAAGGTTGAGTTTCCTTAAGCCGTTGAAGTTGTCCGTGAGCCAGCTTGGAATCTTCTGGGCCAGAATGTCCAGCGCTCGCAGGCCTTGATGGGGCCGAAGGGACTCTATTACGTCGTAGCCGACGTTTTCGTCGAGCTCGATGGTTAGCTCCTGGATGAACCTCTTGCTCTTGAGGTCGGCCCGCCGGGCCTCGAGCTCCGAGACCTCCGTCGCGCCGATGTCGAGAGAGCCGCGGAGGTGGTTCATGTCCTTTAGGTATCCCAGCTCGTTGCAGTAGTAGTTTCGCAGCGTTTGTAGGCCGGTTAGCTTCTCGAACCCTCTGGGGAATTCGAAGCCCTCCGTTTTGGTCCATGCGTTGGGGATGTGGCTCAAGTTCGTCAGCCTTTCGATCATCCGAGGTAGGCCCGAGAGGTTGATGCAGTAACTGACGTCGAGCGTTTGAAGATTATACAAGCCGCAGATGGTTTCGGGGAGTTTTTTGATCGGATTACGACTCAAATCCAAGAGGCGAAGGTGGATCAATCCTCCTATTTCCTCGGGTATTTCTCTCAAAGAGCAGCGGGATAGGCGCAGCCACTTGACCCTTTTCAGCTGGCCGAGGATATCGACGGGGACGTCGTGGGCGTAAAACAACAAACTATGAAGGTTCTCCTTCGAAACAGACGAGCAGAGAGCGCCGTAATCCTCGTTGCCATGGAGATTCAAATGGCGAACGCTGCTACGCATTGATGTTGATGCTCCATCGCCGCCGCCATCGTCGGACGACTGATAGTCTTCGGCGACCAAGCATTCGCCCTTCGTTAGGGAACGGGCGAAACCCCGGACGACGTCGTGGATCCTGAAAGACACCACACGGTCGCGATCGAATTCGTCTGTTTCGAAGAGCGAGCGCGCCGCCAAGTCCTTGAAACATTCCCGTCCCTTTCCGCTCGAGGCGAGGAAGCCGTGCGCCGTCCAAATCCTCACGGCCGAGTCCACGCAGATGCGCTCTCCCTTCGGGAATATTGCGCAGAAGGAGAAGCAGCGCTTCGCCGCGGGGTCTAACTCTTGGTAGCTCAGCGCCAGAAAAGGGAACACCCCTTCCCTCACGCCGTCCCACCACTCGCTCTCCAGCACGTCCTCCCACTCCTCGACGCTCGTCTTGAAGCGCAGCAGTCCGCCGACGATCGCGGCGGCCAGCGGCATGCCGTCGCACTTCTTCGCTATCTCCATGGCTACGCCGCTCAGCGCCCGGCGATCGAGGCTAAGACCGCTTTTCCCCGCCAGCGCCCTCTGCTCCAGCACCAAGCAACAGTCGGAGTGGGACAACCGGCCCAGTTCGTGGGTGTAAGAGCTCTCCACGACGTATTCCGCGACGGTCGACTTTCTAGTCGTCGCCAAGATTCTGCTTCCCGGGGAACCTCGGGAGAGAGAGATTTTGAAGGGTTCCCAAGTTTTGTAGTCCTCCGTCCATACGTCGTCCAGCACGAGGAGGAACTTTGCGCCCGACACGGACTCGCCGACTCGATCGAGCAAAGACTGCAGGCTCGAGACGTCGGGGGAACGCCCGGTTAGACCTTCGAGGATGGCGCGCGCAACCTTTGTCTGATCGAACGGGTCCGACACGAAAACCCAGGCCGCCTTGTCGAACCGGCCCTTAACCTCCTTAAAGACGAGCTGGGCGAGCGTCGTCTTGCCCATCCCTCCCATCCCGAAGATGGAAACAGTTTGTAGGCCGCCGCCGTCCTCCGACAGCAATTTCTTCACTAAAACGTCCTTTTCGAGTTCACGCCCGTGAACCTCGCCGTCGTCCACAAAGGACGTGGTCTCATTACCTGGCCGAGAAACCCTAACGTCGCCACCGCCGAGGTTCGGGACGAACTTAAACTCTTCCCTGCTCCGCTGGTCTAAGGTGTCCAGCCTGGCGTTTATCCGCCTCACATCTAGGGCAATCCCTCGGCGCCTAACGGTTTGTCTGAAGCAGAAGCAAACGGTGTGGAGATACGAACTTACCTTGTCCGGCCAGAAATCGTCGTCGGCTTCGGCGTCGGCCGCCTCGAACTTCTGCCTCATCCTTCCACTTCCCAGTCGTCCAGCGCGAAGTCGATGTCGTAAGCTATCTCCCGAAGCTCGTCGAGCCAGAACTTGACTTGGCTGTCTGTTATGCCCTTCCGCTCGGCGTCGGCGAGGACCTGGCGGATCTTCACGAGCTTTACGGACAGGCCTTTCACCTCCCTGTCGGCGTTGACCAGTAAAGACACCTCGTCGTGGACCTTATTCTCGATCTTTGGCAGTAGACGGATAAGCACCATCGAGATCGTAGCGTCGGTCGCCATGGTTTAGCCTAGGGTAGCGTACGTCCTTACAGCAGCTAGCTAGAAGATTGACTTGGTTTCTGAAAAAGCGTGAATCATGTGATGTGCTTTGCCCCGGCGGAAAATCTTACATCTTAGCGTAGTGAGTGCCGTTGGTTGCATTAAAAAGATGGAAAAAAAAAAAAAAACACATTATTATTAAGTAAATTTATTATATATTATTAAGCATGCTTTGGTTTTCACGGATTAGCTGGCCTCCACTGTGGTTATCGTTTGGTTTCAATTTTTTAAACTAAGTTAGGTGGCGTGGGATAAATATATATATATATATATATATATATGTAGATAGGGCCATGCAGAAGTAAACAACGGCCTTTTTTTTTTTAGTTATT
This sequence comes from Lindernia subracemosa, assembly GCA_028392965.1. NCBI lineage: Eukaryota > Viridiplantae > Streptophyta > Magnoliopsida > Lamiales > Linderniaceae > Vandellia > Vandellia subracemosa. The sequence continues at coordinate 121,301 of JAQPCC010000125.1, read as the reverse complement.
ATTTAACCCTTTAATTGTCTCCCTCGCTAGTGGCTTGAATTGAAGTGGGTATTACAACCCTTTATGAATTCTCACTACTATCTTTGTTTGATAAATTTGGAAATAAATCACTTTGCTTCGAGATTAGTCCTAATGACACAAATTCATAGCTGATTGAGTAAAATTATATTGGGATATAGAAAAAAAACCTTTAATTATTGTAATAAAAAAATTCTCTCCATTTCATTTTCTTTCCTCCCATCTAAGAAACCTAACTAAAAAAATTCATCTCTACTTAACGTTAGATGTTGGGGGAGTTCTTCATTTTTAATTTTTTTCCCTTTTCACCTTAGTTTTGTTAGGTTTTTTCCTTTGTTTCTTTCTAGGAGCATAAGTCTCCCCTTAACGGAAGTTTTTCTTTTCTTTTTCATCTTAGTTTTGTTAGGGTTTTTCCTTTGTTTCTTTCTTTGTAGGAGCATAAGTCTTCCAAGATTTTCTACTCCTTTATCGAGTCTTCTACCCCTTGAAGAGGTGTTGTTGTCGGCTTGGGATCTTCTATTCCACTTTTAACATTCCACTTCGTATTCCAACCTACAAAAATTGTTACACCTTTCTCTGTCCAGTGTTAAAACAATCATACACATCATTACATTCATGAATATCATTATACCAATTGTTTAAATAAATAAAAAATCAATATTATATATTTGTCTACTTTGGTGTAGAAAAAATCAGTATTACTTAAAATATATATTGATCTTTTTTTATTATTAAACACTTGGTGTAATGATATTAATGTGTGTAATGATATTTACGGCTGTTTTAACACTGAGCGGAGGGAAGTGTAACGATTTTCATATATTGGAATACGAATTGGAATACAAAAACTGGAATAGAGATCTCAAGCCGTTGTTCTCTTATTATATTGAGGAATTTTCGTTCTCAATTGAGATGAAAACTTCTTTAATTTGGACTAGTATTTTTTCACACTCAATTGTGTGTGCTCTAATATATAAATATGTAATATAATTTTATATTATAAGTTATTTATCTAATATATAAATATGTAATATAATTATATTTTAATTTTATATTAATTTGAATATATAAATAAAAATTAACTTGTAAGGATATAATTGGATAAATTAAAATATTGATGGGCAAAATGGTAATTGCAATAAACAAATGTAAAGATAAATCATTATCATTCAATATAAATAAAATCAATGGCTCGGATTCCAATTGAATGTCATACCAATATGGTCCTTAGGCTTTATAGAAAGGTATAGATATTCTGGATTTCGGGTCAATAATGTTGCAGATCTAACCTAAAAAATGTATTTTTACTACCAAAGACATGATTATTCTCTATTTGCACTAATCGTCATTGGTTAAAAATTTGTATCGCCGACATTTGTTTTTATTAGCCATCATTGTTGTGGAGTTTTATTTCAACTTTTAGTAGAAGTTTATAGGTTTAATTAGTGTATGTTTCAATTAGTTTATGAATTTATTTTTTCCTTAGGTTGAGCTTTGTCTTTACTGTTGGCGTTAACATCGTTTCATCTAATGTTTAATTTTTGAATGTTATCAAATATTTCAAAAATAATGACAAGATTCCCCGACTTTAGGTATATTCATAAATATGCTTTAAATGAATTAAAAAAATTTGATTGAGTGATTAAATGAGATATATAAATACCAAGTGTTAATCAAATGGACTGGGTAGTGGATCATTTTCACCTAAATATAACATTTATTATAATAGTAAATTCAATTGGACGAATTCAGTTCAGTCGAGAAAGAGTGAAACTGTCATGGCGGACGCTCCATCGGGTTCCACCTCGAACAACCAAGGTTTTTCGTTTTTTTGCCCCCTTTTTTTGGTTACGTCCTTGTTTTATGCTGTCATGGCGGAGCACAGTGGCTGTAATTGATTGATTTGTTATTATTAGTCTTTCGATGACGGTGGAGCAGAATCTTTAAGGATTCTGTTGGTTCAGTATATATGCTGCTGTTGATCTCTCGAGATCGCTCTCGTTAATTCGATGATCGTCTTGTTATAAAGCGATAAGAGCTAATTGTTTGTTTCTACTGAGTTTGTGCTTGTCCAATATGAAAGTAACGATGAAGCTTCTTGACATAGTGATGGTGAAGCTGCGGGTGCCATTTAGGTATCAAGGGGCGTAGTAAAGATTGATTTCCAAAACTCGGAAACTAGAAAAAATTAGAACTTAATTTCTTGTATTGTGAATGAGGCACCTGGGATTTAAGTAAAAGGTTTGCGATTTAGTCTGTGAAAAATGGTGTCTATGTATGTTTCTGTGGCCTCGACTTGTAAATTAATTGATCCGTTGTAAAAATAAGTCGGTAGTTGCTGAATGAATGCCAAAAAACTCTAGTTCATTCAAAGCTGATGATCACAACATGATTATTATTGTAAACTTGACCCTTTCCTTTTGAACTAAAGGTTCACAGGTTGTAGAACCAAATGCCAGTGATCAGCAGGGTAATAAGATGGAGACTGTAACCAAAATTTCTCCACCGTCAGTATTTGTGAACTCTGAGCCAATCCGTGAAGACCAAGTGCAAAATGCTGTGAAGTTTCTTTCGCATCCTAAGGTTAGAGGATCTCCTGTCATCCACAGGAGATCTTTTCTAGAGAAAAAGGGTTTAACTAAGGAAGAGATTGATGAAGCCTTTAGACGCGTTCCTGTAAGTAATTATGTCTGGTTGTTTTATTTCGCCATATTCTCTCTTTTATAGGTTAAATCTGCAAGTCTGGAATGCCTATGTATAGCCTTATCGTTGAAAAAATCAATGTTTCTAATCATCTTCACAGAAAAAAAGACCAAAAAGTTCCTACTTAATAAGTTACCACAACTGAGTACTGATTGTAATTTCAAAAGTTGAACGGCTTATGAAGCATATAATATATATATATATATATTTTGTAAAGACATTGACAAAAACCTTTACGTTAAACTATGCTTGTAGGATGAGGCACCAGCTGTTACTGCAACGCAATCGCCTGCTACTAATCAAGGTAAAGTGTCATATTAGGAATTGTGTGTGATACAAGATCATCATGTTATTAAGATTGCAGGGTCTTGAATTGTTTATGGTGCACGGGCAAGAATTTAATTGTGATTGGTCCTTTTCTTGTTTTTTTCTATCAAGATGGACAGATTAGACCATCATCTAATGTTCAGCAGCACCTTCCGACACAAATCATGCAGCCTGCAGCTGTCACACCTGTTTCAAAAATGAGAACACTCTCTCAATTCCACTGGTCTCATGCTCTCGTTTTTATTGGGTTTCTAGCTGTTTCAGGGGCTGGAACAGTGGTACTTTTCAAGGTACAAAATAGTTGCGCAGACACCTTTTTAGACCAGTCTTTTTTTTTTTTTTCGTTTCCTTCTTTCAATGAATTTTTTTTTTTTTGCTCTATTCCCACATTTGATTTGATGGACATGATTGGGTCAGAAATCGATTGTTCCAAAGATGAAGTCTTGGATTCGTAAGATCGTGCTAGAAGTAGATGTTGAGGGCAAATCTTTGGTGAACAAAGAAGGTGCAAAACCAAGTGTAGCAGAAGAAGCTGCAGCTGCTGCAAAAGCTTGTGCAGCAGCAGCTGCTGATGTCGCTCGAGTGAGCCAGGAGATGATAATGACACAACGTGAAGGTAGGTGTTCAACTTGCGTTCTATAGTCGATCTGCTATTGTGGTATTGGCCTTCAAGTGGCATTGCTTGTTTTATTTTCAGACAAAAGATACTTTGAAGAACTTCTCAGCATGTTGAACATGCAAGTGCAAGAGTTGAAAACAATGAACACTGCAATACTGAAGTTGGAAGGTTTTAACAAATAGCTGCCTCTCAATATATATTTTTTTTTTATGTATTGAATTTCCAATTGTTTCTAGGTTGATTAAAATGGATGCTTTTCTGAGAATTTGTGTACGGTCATTCATATGTATACCACAAGGGGATTTCAATGCCCGACAGTACTTCAGAACGACTTGCTTTTATTGTAAATGATTCAATATCTTAATACGGTATCATTTGACTGCATTCAGTGTAAATAATACCATGAACACATATCACCCTGGTGCATATCTTACATAGGAGGTTGTTTATGTATCATTTGTCCATTTTTATATTCTTTATGATGAACCCAGCCAGAGACATGATGGTTGTTGCTGTTACAGATTCAGTCTCTGAATTTCCACTCCTTCGACCAGTTGCTCTTTCACATGGGAAATAGAATCAGCCTCATATACACACATACAAATCAATGTGTGGTTCTTCTAACAAAGTTGTTCTAAGGTTGTTTGTTCTGTCAATTTCAGGGCAAACCAAACCAGCAAGAGTTGCTATGGACAACCAACGCAATCAATGGATGTCAGGGATCAACACGCGGGTGAAGTTTCTAGGATGTTATTTTGATTGGTTTCAACTTTCAAGTGTTCATTATGGGTCTCTGTAACTAGTATTTTTGGTTTTTTTTCAGCAACCCTATTCAGATGGCAAGGTAGGCACTGATTCCCGTTCAGGTAATTCGTTCACCGTCTCTTTCTGCTTTATCTTTTTTTCCTTTCGCCTCTATTTTAATATTTGTATCGCCGTATTTTTTTCCCTGCACAGCGAGATCTTTCACACCTCCTATCCAAAGTTCTGATCCTCCTTACCCCAAGTCATATATGGAGGTGTAGTTTAAACTATTGCTTTTTATTACTAGTTGCAAAAAAAAAAACGTGTTATAGTTTAAGGGCTCGGAAGCATGCAATTGCGATTCAATATCCATCCTTCAGCAACTTCATGAAATCGTCTTTTAAAAAAAAATGTGTGATTCTTTTTATTGATTTGAAGTGCTATATTGTTTTCTATTTTTATCATGCCTCATCCAAGAAAATGCCAAGGTATTGTTTCTGTTTCTTATTTCTCATACTCATCTCTTCTGCAAGATCATGGAAAGGGTTAAACGAGGGGAGTTACCTTCATATATCAGGGTTAGTCCTCTCCTCTTATGTAAATCTAGTTTATAAAATGAAATGTGTTCGTGTATGTATTCTGATAAACGCTTATATATATGTATTAACATATGTATATATACCAGGAGATCAATGTCGCCCCACCGAACCCAAATCAACCAGCATCGAATCCTCGTCTAGCACCACAGACAAAGGTCAGATTGCTCTTTTGTTCGTTATTCTTGTCTCTATTGTCACCATTGATCGTTATTACATATTAGGTAAAGAACTAAACTTTCACATTTGTGCTCTCATCCAGGCAACTAATTATTACTACAAACAGCCTTGGGAGGTTAGCCGAAGCCCATACTACACAGAAAACCCGATAAATGGAGACCAAAGAGCGGCATATTGGCAGCAGAAAAACGCTCGAATCACCGAGATCGAATCTGGGGAAGAACAAAATCCCGTTTCATCGTCCGCCGCAGCCATCCCAATTCTAAGATCATGGGTTCCTCCGCAGCCACCCCCAGTTGCCATGCCCGAGGCAGCCGCAGCCATAAGACAGCCTAAGAAGAGTGTTGTTCAGACAGAGCAACCGAACGACGAGCAGCTGTTGTCTCGTTCTAATACGGATTTGGACGAACTACAGAGAGTTACAAAGGTTTCTGAGTCTGGCGGTGGCGGTATTGCGGAAGCTGAGATGGCTGAGGAAGAGAACGGATCGTACATGTAAGAAAGTTTACAATCGTATGATATGTTGAGGGCGTTTATTGCGTGATTTTTGAGAGCAGAGAATGCGAAGTTTATTCTTGCAATTTTGTTTTGAATAATAGCATGATAATAATGATATAAAACGACCGTTATATGTGAAAAATAGAAGGGCTGGTGTAAAATAACAGGTTATAACATTTTTCTTGAAAAAAAAAATCTTTTATTTTGTTAAAATGATCTCAGCACAAATAAAATGTCTTAAAAATAGCTTTAGATAAAATTAAAACAAACAAAATATGTGTAATGATCCTATTATTAATGTATTTCTAGAAAAAAATGATTATGTCCTACGCTTACGAGCCGTGTACGTCGAGCTATGTCGTCCCGCGATTAATGTTAGCCCGTTGGAGCATGTGATAAGCTATGACTACGAAACTGCTACAATGGAAGTTTGCCTGCCCAGCTCCGTTTGGAGGCAAAGCCACGGCGGAGCTGGACAGACGGACAGTACAACAAATACTGTCTACTTAACTACAAAAATTATGATTATCGGTCGCACAAGTAGTTACTGATTCGAACTCTCTAACGTAATATTCTCGCAATGGCAAGGACGAATGTAAGACGTGAAAAACTGGAGAATAAGCTCCATCTCATCGAGATGCCTAACAAGCCCCGACTTATTTCTAGTCAAGACTCATGCTTCTATAGAGGCGGGCTTTGAAGAAGTGTGCAAGAATAGCAAATTGATGTGCAAAAGCATCCATTCTCAACTTACTTGCACCTTAGTATTTCACAGATCCATGTTTGCTGTTTTCTACAGTACTGTACTCAGTAGAATTTACACGAAAATCGTAGCGCAAAAACTTACACATTTTGAGGAACGGTTTCTTTTTTTTTTTTTTAGATTTCGTCTTCACGAATGTGCTTCAAAACTTGTAGACGATGATCACAACCAAGCTCCCCACCCAGGGAACATTTGGCACAAGCGATCAGGGTCGATTGCATCTTGTATGAGTTGTTGAACCTACGAAATAAAAAATAATAATTCAAAAACTGAGTGGCAAAATGTTTACAAAACATGGTTAAAAAAGGGACAAAGACATCGAATAGAAGGACGGACCTGTCCATGAACACTTCTCATTTCACCATCTTCGTAGCCATCTAGCTTTTGTTTCACGCGCAATAAGGCTCTGGTGGCATCTTTATTTCCTTCGTACTCATCTTCATCGGAGTCCTCTAAGTTGGCGTCTAAGTCGTAGTCGTTGTCCTTGAAGCAGAAGAAGCGACGAGGAGACAAAGGTGAGTAGAGTTAGTTACTACGTTAATGTTTGAAAGCCATATGAACTAACGTTCGATGAAGGTAAGATTCAGCAGTTACAAATCTTGGGATTAAATTATATAATACTCGAATGAACTTCCAGGATACGCATAGGATCAACTTGCATCACATATTTATTTCTGTAGGCAGAAGGAATACCAAACCAATTCGTGATAACAGATCAACTTTTATTTCTATAATAATATGTAAGTGAATTATTTTGCGATAAACGACATGTAATAGCAGACAAGATAAGTACATACCTTTTGACGCTGCATAGCTTTCAGGGGTGATAGTGCCCACTTGTACAAAGGGTCGTGGATGAAAACCTAGACATAATTTCAAGAAAGAGACATTAGGCTTCTCATATCTCAAGTAAGAACAGTAAATCTCCGTAGAATTACCTCAATGATGGTAAGCAATGCTTCTTTATTTGTTCTCATGACAGAAAGAGTTTCCTCGCAACATCTTCTAAAAACTCCTTCCACACCAGTGACTCCCATACCGTCTATGATGTCCCTCGTCAGCCTAAACGGAACCTAAAATTGATTTTTTATTTTTTAATTTTTACCAAAGATTATTAGCGAAAGTGGAAAAAAGAAATTGGAAAATGACATCACCAAGTTAAATAAACATACTCTTTCTGGTGTTTTCAGCATCAGACCCTGCTCAAATGCAACTCCGAGATCTATGTGAACAACTTCTGCACTGACCTGATCAATGAGGATGTTCATGGAGTGCCTATCACCCAAACCCACAATGTAACCCACCTGTGTGACATCAAATAGTTCATAACATTGCCAACAGATCTAAATGGCATATATTATTGTATGGTAATTTATAAGAACTCTAGATTGACCCATCGTAAAACAATAACTTAAAGATTTGACCAGTCAGTTAAAAGAAATGCTACCATTGAACTAGCTGCCACACTCCTTGTGTATGCAAGTCGCTTCTCGAACCAGTCAGCAGGATGCGAAAACCTCTCCAAGAAAAAGTTATGCATAACTGGCCTGAAAAATAATATAAAAAAGAAATGTCAATTCAAATGTGTTCAGTTATTAGGCTGCTATGTTGTAGAAGGCAAACCTGAAATTGTCACAAACTTCTTGGAATGCCTTTCTCTTGTTAGTTTCCTGCAAACAAATTGCACTAATAAGAACAAAGGAATAGCTACACAAAGTGCCGAATAGTAGGGATGAAAATATTTTCGTTGTTTATATGGTACCCGGCATTAATAAATCAACATGGCAAGCACAAGTGTACTCTTTCATTGCATTCCAAAAATTATTTTCAACAGCTAATTCACGTAAAGGACTATGATTTTGTACAGTTAGTACATTTTGTTGTATTTAACAAAACACCTTACATTAACTTCCGATGCATTGCATGCATAATATTCAGAAGTCTTTAAAACCAGTTTTGTCAAGGCCGAGGCACATAACTTAATGGAGCCATATCATGTAATTTCAGATTTTAGGTTCTCCACATGCAGTTGCAGATATATGACTAATTTAATTTACGACAAAGATTTAGCATATGCATCATCTTGTAGATCACATGACACATACCGCTGTCATGTGTTGTCGACATTCCATAAATGTCCAGTCTCCTACTCCATAGCATCCATGAGCACCTCCATTTCTGGAGCTGAAAGGTAGACACCAGATAGTTGATCATAGAGGCTTTTTTTTTTTTCACACTAAAATAATGTTATCGATGTTTAAATAATCTCAGAAACCTTCCAATGAGATATTCACCAAGTGGCAAAGTACCATTCACCCATTCAAGGACACCAGCGCTAGGAGTAAAAGGGACAACCTGTGAAATCAATCAGTAAACTTAGTGGTTTCATTCATATAAACTAAGAATGTCTGGTGCATTTGATTGATCAAGGAAGTCAAATAGTCCAATCATATATAAAGTGCAAGCCACCCTCAGGATCTTATCATAGACATATGTTATAAAATCACAATAGGCATATGGCTATGAGCAGTAAAATCTGAAACAGAACACCAATCTCGCATGTTGAATATGAGGCGGACTGATTGGCACAAAAAAGAACTAACTATCATAGTTTCTATTAGAAATGTTAAAATTGCTATTTTGAAGGTTCTTCGTAGAAAAGCTACCTTGTATGTGCGTATCCTCAGTTTTCGTTGCCGTGTGATACGATTATTCTGCAGGAAAGTGTTGACTAAGCCAAAAAACTGTTCCATAACCTGCATTGCATTTATTGAGTTTTTGTAAAGAGCACATAAAAATCATCATTCCAAACAGATGAACAGGAACTCAGCAGACGGATAAATGCAGGAGTTTGTTTATTTGGATGTAACCATGGACACTTCTGTTTTGACATGGTAATTATGTATGAGAGAATCAACAGAGTTTATTAATATGTCAAACAACATTCGTCGATTAAAAGGTTTGAAGTATATAATAGTTAAACAAGCTATTTGAAACCATACAGCATCTTGTCTCAGGTCATCATTTCCAGATTTTGCTAGTTGTCGGTATCTGGTACCATCCGAACCCAAGCACTCAACAACTTTGGGTGCATTTATGCCATTCATTATCCTGCATTTCCGTAAAATTTAGACATTGAAAAGAAAATAATATAGAAGAAACTTTCACGAACTTTAAGCATTTAAAAGAAGCACGAATTAGGCAAATAAAGCATGCATATGACATAATGCAAAAAGGTCTCCATACATATTTCAACTGTATTTCAAAAGTTGTCCATAACACGAAGAAACCCTAAACACTTACGTCACTGAATCTGCCAACCCTCTGAAATAGGGAAAAGATCCTTCAGGATACTGACAAGTTCGGTCAACAGAGAAGTTAGACGTAACAACAGGAACCTGAAACATCACCATTTAGGCCATTCAATACTATGTTATCAAAATTAAACATCATTCATAAAAATAATGCATGGCAAGTTCTCTAACAAAATATATTAGGGACATGAAAAGACGGCCCTACAAGCTCGAGGTTCCGCACACTGCGTACATCCCTCGGTAATGTAACTCTTTTGTTAGTATCCTGTAAAAAAATTGAATCAACTTATACAAATTGATTTAGAAACCAAACAGCAAAAGTAGATTAATCAGCATCAAATGTCAATGCCAGGTGTAAGTGACAAACTGAAAGAACCAGTGGTAGAGGACAAATAAATCACCTCTCTCTTTGTTTCCATTTCAGCAAGTTTGATGTATACCTCCACCATCTGTTTCATCTAAACAGCGACAATACCAAAAGGCATATAATATCTGGAGAAGAAACAATAATTGACATGAAAAAGGGTCTCACTTGTCTAATTATAGGTCCATGGTGTGATGATAGCTCCCTGAGGAGATCTTCAGCAGCTTCTTTCTTCTCAAGATCCACCACAAATGAGTTTCGACTGCGTTGCTTATCCTTGATTCGATCACCATAAGCCAAAGCTAGCAGCTAGTGGCCAACAGAATATAGATATGAATTATGTAAAATAATTCGTAGATGGTTCCAAATGACTCCATAGGGTCATAAAAAATTACTACTGAAAAGCTGTTTCTGTACTTCTAATTTCAAACTACCATAACCCATATCCAAACTTTCTTCCATAGACACGTTCAGGTAAATTGAAACAAGAACACATTCAAAAGCGGCATAGATTGCAGTTAGAGGGTATATGTACTGAACAAATATGATGTGCTACCTGAAATATAGTGTGATACGGATGATCGATTGACATCTTCTTCAAAAGGGCACGCAATGCAAACTGCAGCCCAACACATATATAAAGATTATTTGGAAAAATTAGCAGCAAAAGAATTGGATCATAAACAATTAAGTGCAATGCCTTCACCTGAAAACTGGAAGGGGAGGAAGAGTCTTTTGTACCACCCATTCTCGAGGCAATTTGATACACTAATGGTATAAACTTGTACGATTGCACCTAAACAAATGTAAATATTGGAATCAGTCAGTTTGTTAATTTATAATATGATGACTCTTTATGCAGGCTAGTAAGTTACCTCCTTGATAGTGCCAAACATGCTATCAACAACAATTTGTCTTGCCGACAGACTGAACCATAAGGAAACAAGCCGGAATACCTAACATAACAATTCATTCATAATTTAAACGGTTATCAAAAGAAAAATGTTACAACCAGAACTGAAACTATAAACAACAATACCATGACGGTGCGAGAGAAAGATGAAAATCAATACTGTTATTGGCATTATTTATGCCGCATAGGTAAGTTAATCAATCTGATTCAGCTAATAAACAGAAGAGGTTACTCCACCTTATACTAATTGGTTATAGGATGAAATCCTCAATAAATAACTATCTTATACATTTGTGGGTTTGCATAGAGCACGTGCAAAGTAATAGATGCCACAAAACAACATCGAAAATGAACATCACCATCCTTCTCCATGCATCCATTATAAGATAGCTTTCAATACTCAAGTTGAAGAATTCTCTAATGATGCCTTTGTAGGTTCGCTTCCAGTCTATCCTTGAGTATCATGGACAAGTGATTTCAACAACTTGCCCATACACAAAGGATTATTTTCCAATTCTTTGGTGATGCATCTAATCTACTACCACAGGTAAATGACTGAACAGTCCTAATTAATTAGGATAGGAGAGCCTGAATAAGATAAGTGTACCAGTACCTCGCTAAAAATTTATCAGATAGATGAACCGAACCATTCTTCATTATTTGATGAATGAAAATGTCAGAAAAGAAATATATAGACATGAATATATAAAAGAAAGACACGCAATACATACCACTCGGACATCGTATTTTTCACCAATTACTAAACATTGTGTATATCCATCTAATGCTGTTTGCAGAAAGTTGTCTCGATCTTCCTGAGTAGAAAAGGAAGAGTGTTATGTATAAGACATAAATTACATAGTACATAATACAGGCAACCAGCATTATGATGGTTATCAAGCCAGTATATTAAAGGTGTTATTGAATCAGCCATAATTGGTTTTATATTGATAGGTGCTTTTTGTCAATCATGTAGTAAGTGAATACCAGGCAACTATGCACGAGTCTATTTAATAAACCCAGATTATCTAGAACTTAATATTTCAGTCGCATAAAAGAAATACACATGTTTCTTCCCTCGTACCTGCAATTTATCCTCTTCTTCTCTGTCCATTGTAAGTTGCTTTTGCAGCTCTTGTATTTTCAGTGAATAGTCGGTTTTGTCTCCCTAAATCCCACGAAGAGAGAGACATAAGTAATGCTGGCGTTGACCAAACCACCAAGATTTCTAGACTACTGACATTATAGAGAATTTTAACTTGCCTTCGCCATACTCTTAAAACGTTTAATCAATGCTTCTAGCTCCCGCGTCTGGAATACAAAGCATCAGAGTACAAGTTCTATAAGTACACTTCATCCATGGTCCTTCAGCTTTTGTTATTTTCTGATTTAACATTAAATTCCACAATATAAGTCTAATACCTTGTGTTTCCTTAGCCGCATTGCAACTTGCCATTCACTAGAGCTAATTCTTTCTTCATGACTACGAAAAAGAGCATCAGCATAATGTGCGAGATGAAAATGCATTTTATTTCTCTGTTCCATGGATGCCTTGTCTGTTTCCTTGTGAAGATTAGCCAGATTAACAGCATGCTTCAAGTATTTCTCCAATATCGTTCTAGAGCTGCATCATCATACAGAAAACTTAAGCAATCTATAGACTTGGACAAATGAACCATATTTAAAAAATAATAAAGAGGGAAATCATGATATGGAATAACAAGTTCTATATACATTATTCTCAACATGGTGCTGCAACACAACGTGCTAATACTTTGTATCACATTTCGTATTTGATGAATCACGGGTTTGCACTACACAAAGTCCATTATATAAAAAGGATTGAGCAAATTGGTCCGCACTATACAATGCCCAATAATTAAGGACTGAGCATATTGGCATTATATCACCAATACGTATAATATTGTCTAATGTATTACTTGCTTGATCGAGTCTCTGCAAGCCATTTTCCAACCAAGCGATATACATCAGGAGTATCTTCCTTACGATGATTTTGACAGATATGATCTGCAAGGTGGACTGCCATCTGATGCTGACCTTGGGCACGGAGAAGCTTAGCTTCTTCGAGCTTCACAAAGAATAATTCATACAGGTTAGTCCATACCACCTTGAAGATGGTGAAATAATAAGAGAAAAAGCTACCACTGTCACGGACAAATTTCAAGTTAAGGACTGGAAGTGATCATTTATCCTTTTTCATACTTGAAGTATAAACATGAAACTGCAAGCAACTATCAGGCAAGAGTCAGAATAAAGTTACATGAATCAAAATCAACAAAGTTACATGAAAGTTCATGGCAGAAATACTTCATCAAGACCAAGCTGAAATAATTGAATAAAAATCAACAAAGTTTTGTATCAAAGGACTATGGGAATCACAAAAGGTTATAGAGGGGACTTTCAGACATTTTGTCATATTAACTAATTTTTCAAGAACCATATGATGTATTTTTATAATTAAATAGAAGTACTCAAAACGACTTCAGCGAGTTTGAAGAAGAGAGTGCGTACTCTCCCAAGCCAGTACAAATTAGAATAGTCTTCTCCCATTCCAGAGGAAAAGAACTTAAATTCGTGAAGTGCTGCTGCCGCTTGTGAAATCCTTGAACCCTGAAGATGAACATCAAACATCAAGCTCATCAATGATTGCTCTGTTGGATTTTTTTTTTAAAGATAGATAGAAGAATGGTGCCTTGCGAAGAATTGATGCTGATTCCAGAAGATGCTGTTGAGCACTGTTCCCAGAATTCAATATCTGAAGCAACACTCTTCTAAAGGCTATGAATGGTTCCAGCAAATTCATATGTAACTCCGTTTTCACAATGGAGTTCCAATTTGTACGTAGTCGTTGCAACTGTAATTTAAAAGTATGAGTTAGTGGATGTGCACTTTTCCACCGTAAGAATGACATCAGCATCTAAATGAAAAATAGCACTTGTATATCAGATCATAATTAGCAGCATAAATAGGATCTAGTAAAGAACTAGTCTGCTTTGGTGGCAGAATAAAGAGAATGCATAAATAAATACAGGTATAATTTACCTTTTCTTTTTCTCAGCACGTGTTATCTATTTTCTTAAGGAAAGGAAAAAGAAAAATCTGATTCCCAGCCAACTAATACACAAACCCTCAATACCTGTTCTATCCTGGGAACTATAGGCTCAGATAATAACTTTTGCCCCTCAGAAGAAGAGAAGTTTTCACTTGACAAGTTCCAGCGCAAACTCCAAGCCATGCCAAGATGATGTAGTATCTGAATGAACAAGAAGACCATAAAATTCCTCAACAGGATGTAGTGATACTAGATTTAGGTTAAACATTAAAAGCTACCAATCAACCAAAACACAGCTTCACATTCCAGATTTCAATCAGAATACATATGGGGCAATGAACTAAGAGATTAAAACATGCACCTGAAGTTTAACCATGGCTGAGAAAATGTATTGAGTACTCTCCTTGCTTGATTGGTAGATGGATGTCAAAAGAACCTTGTGGATATAAAATAACGTTACGGATAATCTGTTATATGCAGCTTAAAACAAATTTTGAGATTGCACCAACCTTCTTTGAGTCTTTCAATGTTCTATGGAACTCATCAAATTCGCCTTCATGTAGTGCTCGCAAGCAGCTGCACCAAAAGAGAGTCAATTTTAGGTGGAGCCGGAGGCCACACATCAAGTTCATTTAATTCATCAATGAGTACACACAACTTCCATAAGCATCTTTCAAAAGCTCTGTGTCAGGCAATGAACCAGAAATAACTACCCGACAAAAGCTATGACAAATTAAAGTAGTATCACCAGGAAACTGAAAGGAAAATAGTTATACAATGATACGTAAATTAAACGACAAGGCTCTCTCTACAAAAATGGTCCATTTAGTCCTCACTGGATTGCAAATCTAAATACATACCCATGCAAGTTCTCGTTGAAATGAAGCCCATCAATGCATTTATATGAAACTTTTGGATCAGCACCAGAATACAATGGACAGAAATCCCAGTTCCCACAACGCCAAGCAGCCTCATACTGCAGAAAACAGGAAAACAAGCAAGTCACCATTAGGCAAGAACTTGTAATCACAATGCAGAGAGAGAGGGTGTATTTGTGATCAGTGGCTAAGACTATTAAACTGAAAATAGAACTCATTCTCCCTAGGAAAAAGAAGAACAGTAAACCGTTTGTAAACAGATCCAGGAAAAAAGCTTTCAATACACCCAGGACCTCTTAAATAAATAGAAAAGAACTGTACCACAAACCTGCAGTTCAGAGAACTCCAAATCATGTTGAAGTCGACTGCTATGGGCAGACAATCCCTGACAGTATAAATCCAACACATGACTGCAACCGGTTTGCTGTAGTGACCGAATAAGCCCTTTCAGAGACTTCCTATTGATCATATTTTGTTCCCTCCCATCAATTTGCACAAGTTGTTCAGAGCGTACTTCCATATCATAGAATTCGAGTGCCTTACTCCAATTACCCTCATGTTCAAAAGTGAGTATTTGAGAGGTTAGCTGCAAATAAGAATAGCGCAAAATAATAAATATCAATGGCTATAAGAAGAATTTGATTAGTGCGCTAATGTGCTAAATTGTCCTGGGGCACTTTATATTACATGTGGAACCTTTCTTAGCTTTTCAAAATTCACCTGACAGATAATTGGTTTCGTGTTCCAATCTCGACATCGAGTTATTTTATTTCTCCACTCATACAAAATAGAACTCATGGATTATATTTTAAAATAGAGAAGAATATAACAAGATGCACCAAGTGTATATTATACAATTTACTAAGGGACAAGATACATTTTTTCAACTTGTCTACGGGGCAATCATCACTTGAGCGTACCCATCAACAACGAAAAAATAGATATAGAGCCATGATGTACAAATTAACCTTGTGAGATTGAATAACTCCATAGAGACTGTCAGGCTCATTAATTTGAGTGACTGCTGATAATAGAATTTCAACGTGGCATGGCAGCTGACATTAAAAAAGACAATTAACTTGTGGTTCGCAAAATATAAGTGTAGTTTCGATTATGAAAAACCCCTAGACATTCGGAGGATTAAGAATGAGAAATAGAAAAACTATTTGTAGAAAAAAATAAAACACACTGATTCACGAATGGAGAAGTCTGGAGCACCCAACGTTAACGCATTAAAGTTGTCTTCACACCAGTGCTCAACGTAAAGAAAAGCAGTAAAGTAAGAACCACAATCCTGATAACAAAAAATAAAGGATTAGAAAGCCAAACACCAAGGTAACACCAGAAGTAGACTCGTGAAGAATAAACTGAATCAACTAACAATTGCAGATTTGGCAACAACAAGGTAATCCACAGCCAACCAATAAACCTGCAAAAAAAGCGCCGTATAAGGATGGATCTCTGATAAATAATGACATGAGAGAGAGAGAGAGAGAGAGAGATAGGTCTCAAGGATAGCAGGTCAGGCATTTAGAATAGGGCGGATTAGAAAGTGCTCATATGCTACTCCTGGAAAACATTTATCAACAATTCCAACATGGTCATATGAATGTCATCCAGTGTTTATCACATCCCAAAATTGTAGAAAATAAAATTCGCACTAAACATGAAAACCATTGAGCTTTTATATGAAGTTTGCATAGCACTGAGGAATGAAATTACCATTAGCATGTTATTAAACACCATAGTCCCATAATTTCTCAGGTTCAAAGCTAATTTTTCTAGAGACAATGATCTGAACATCAATTCTAAATAACTAACATAGATTTGTGGACGTTAATTAGGTTGATGAAACTAAATAAGAAAATGTTCGGTTTCCTCCAGACAAGAAAGGAGCTGATTATCAGGTTAACTTAACATCGGTATGTGCACGAAAGTTATGTCAGTTCCCAGTAGGTTTTAAAACCATTCGACTAGCACATTAGTAAACCATGGATATGGAAGCAAAACGTGATACTTCCATAAGGAACCACGAATCACTTAACAAGACAAGTCTGTATAACCACGCATATGGGTGCAAAATTGGAAAAGGAGCATCAGTACGGAAAAAAGAAGAGCTGCAAGCTATACCTTTTCCCAAAGCAGCGGTGATGCTATTAATCCAGAAGAAGCTGTTTCAAGGTTCTTCATCTTCACTGGCAGGGAGCGTAATTTTGACCCAGAGCCCGGAACTTTAGCTTGCTGTATAAAATTTATCAATCGGTGAGATGGAAATTTAAAATCATCCAAACCATTGAGAAAATTGTATGATTACCCAGCGCAGGCAGAGTTTAGAAAGGTGATAGAAGTTTGGGACATATAGGGCTTTTGTTAATCAAACTAAATTGTCATAGGAATAGACATAAAAAAAGGCCATGAGAAAAACTACCTTCAAGATTTTCTGCTTCTGGGGAGGAGCAGAAGACTTGGTTCTTTCTAGTACATGACGCCATCGAAGATCATTCAGAGCATTCAGAAATATTTGTTTAGATTTGACCAATGTGTTGGAGTCAGAAAATACATATTCCTGAACCTGAGGATGATAGAAAATATTAATAAATTTCCGAAATTGATTTAAAACATGAGGTATTAATTTAAAACATATTTTGTCTGGCATACAGAAACCTGGGCAAAACAAACCGTTTGCTGAAGCATATAAAAAATGAACTTTCCATCGAGACTGATTCCAATAAGTTGTCGAAGTCGAAGAAAATATATATCACTATGGAGATCAGCAAATCAATAAAAAATAGCATCAAGGCTTATTTCCAGGTCATGAGGCTAGATGAAACAAAACCATCGTCTCTATCCCAGAAATGATCGATCTTGCCAACAAGAACCGAGAGAAAATAAACTTGAAGTTCAAATAGAAAACTGATATAAAAACGATCTATGATACTGATAGCTGGTTCTCATATTGATATTCTAGAGCAGGAGTAACAAAAACAAATGGAAGTTCTAACAATACTTCTGTATATATCAAGTCGATTTCAAACGAGAAACTGCAAAGTAGTTACATTCTTCTTGATTTTGACGAATCATTACCTCATGTAATCATAAACATAGAATTTTCGAAGTCAAGGATAAATCATGGTTGGTAGTTGCAAACTCCCAGCACTCACTTATAAAACACAGCGATATTTCTCACCGAGTAGTCCATCAAAAACTTCGATGCATTAGGATAATCAAAACAAGTAATGAAGCAAATATAAATAACAATGACAAAATTAAAGGATCGAGATCATGTCGGAAAGAATCAAATACCTTGAACCATTTATATCTGCACAAGAAAACTTCACACAATCACATAATCACAAGATACAGGCACGAGTCATAGTGGCTTACATCAGCTATCATTATGAAAAGGATTAATTAAGATAACCCAATAACACAAAGCAAGAAACCTTGGATGAGATTATTTTACAGAGATCGACAGCCAGGTCATCTCGCCCAGTTATATTGACACTGACACTTGAAAACAGTAATTCTGCAATTTCAGATTTGACAAGCACAATATCTTGGCACAACCTGAATGAGGGAGACGCATATGTCAGTTACAAAAGACAGAAAAACACAATTCATTCAAGATGGAAATTGATTTCAGAGAGAGAGCAGATACCTAATAATAGGATCATCACAATAACTTATCATGGCATAAACCAGCGGACAGATCCACTCCTCAAAAATTTTACCAGAAGTAGACCACAAACTTGAGTCCTCGAGGGAGATTTCATCTTGAAGAAAAAGAATAGAAATTAAGAATAGAATAATCATGATGTGATTCATTGGAAGAAAATTATGGGAAGACCTTTCATTTAGAAACATGTATAACAGAATCCTGTTGTTATTATGATTATGAAAAGAAAAGGAAATTAAGAAACTAAAAAGTATCTACGCACGATCAGATCTTCTCTGCAGGTTTGCAATCAAATTTTGCACTAGCTCCAGATTAACACCCTTTGAGTGAACCTGCAATTTAACATACAAAGTGAAGCTCATCAGATAATCTTATTTCATCTAAGATATTTGTCAGTAATAGAAACGGTGATCAGAAAGAAGCAATCCATGCAAAACTCTAAGTCCAATAGCATCATAATCACGCGAAGGGACAATTGAGTAAAAAAAAAACAAAGGAGACTGAATTGAACATAATCAATGTAGACAAGCATCCAAACCTCAACAAGGGATCTTTCGTAGGAATCCAACTGCAGCAAAGACTGTTGACCTTTTTCAGTAGAAATAATGCCCTGTACAGATAATAAACAACTGTTGAGTGATAAAAACTTTTACTAATAAAGATACCAACAAAAACACATTGTCATCACTATATTTCCGCTGATATATATTTACACATGCATAATCCACGGAGGGCTAACCGAATGTTCTCAAAGGCCTACGCTCTCTCTGAATGATATCACTTCATTTTTGTCCCAAAGGTGTTAAACAAAGACAAGATCTAATTTAAATTGATACCCAGTGATGTAATCTCCTTTTCTGCTTAGTTATGAAAATTCTAAGCTATGTTCCGATCAAGGATTCCACGAAGCAATGATCACTCTCACATAAAATTTACAGCACCTGATTTGTAGGGTTAACCAGTCATTTCGCATAACAAATTTTGGATTATCAAATATAAGTTCCTCAGGCGAGACACAAGAGGCTAAGAAGGAGACATGTAAAATTACTTCCCAGTATAACTAGCAGTACATAACTTAATATAAATAGGCATCTCTTCCATCGTCTGACAGAAAATCAGCCTAAGGCTTAATTAAGACGAAGCTTCCTTGGCATCAAATATAACTAAATACAACATTGACAAACTTGTATATAACACTCAGATTATAAAATGTCATCACAATCCAGAAAAGCAAAAGAAAACATAAGATAGTTCATACATTGTCAGGCAAAACTAACCCGTAATGCCTGTGAAGCCTTGTCTATCATCTCAACAGAATCATCCATAAGGTACTTCTTTAATAGCCTCATGAGCATAAGAAGAATTTCATTAGACATGCCCGTATCTAAGTGGACCACAGGATCTGCAACATTCAAAGACTTGGACATTCCATATATGCCAGTATGAGGTTCACCGGGAAGATGGAATACAACACGGTGTGGATCACCTATACCAACCTGTGATTGGGTATGTGGAAAAGGAAAGGTACAACTCAGGAATCATTGAATAACTCTTTCAAGCACATATTTATGTTGAGAGACAAGTAGAAACACCATTGATATAAAGTCAGCCACCAAGGCTCCAAGATCACTTTTGTTATTTAAGCTGAAAATCTGAACAAGATTCCAAGCAGCATAAACAATTTCACTGTCTGAATTCCAATACGCATCTTGCAGAACATTCTCATCATATACTTTTCCCAGATGTTTTCTCCTTGCAAATATATGTTCATGCAATGCTTTCAGACTGCAAAATGATCTCTTGTTAGATATCCTTTACTTGGTTTAACCAAAAAGAGATGCTCGAGATTTGATCAAGAATCAACTCAATCTTTACAGAGTAGAACCACGCATAACTTGATCGTGGCCACAAACATTGTACAACAGTGACAGAGCAAAAGCAAAAAAACAAAAGCAGAAGGATAAGGTGGAGACATTAAGCACCTGCTTCGAAGTAATCTTGGTGGCACAAACTGAGATCTCTTAACAAACTGAAAAAACGTTAAATTTGTTCAATAATTATACTAAATAGTACATAGAATGGAGGGTGTTGGCCTCAAGATGTCCCTTTCTTACGTTAAATAAATGAGATCTTGAGGAGTAATCTTCTGATACTTTCTGATGGAATCTTCTTACGTCATCAAATATATTATGTTGAGGGAAAGGTTCAAGCTCCTGATCAAGATTGAAGATCACAACATCTACATTGTTTTAGAATAGAAGCTACTGCAACAAAATCTAACAAAGTTGCCATAGATATCACGAAATACCAACAATCACACCATAAATACCATTACCTTAATATACTCATGCATAGATAAATCAGAAGCAATCGTGAGCTCCTTAAGTAGGGCTATTGCTTGTGCGGCAGTGGAGGCAGAAAGTTTGCCACAAGTTTCAGGGGGACTGCAGCTTTTAACCAACTTACCTACTAAATACTGACAGCAGAAGGGTTAACGGCAGAAACTAAAATCTAAATATCAACATCAGTATATTAACTCTTATGGTCTTACCTGAAGTTGTTCACCGAGCAATCTTGTAAACTCTGCTGACCGTGGCATCTTGAGCAAGGTGGAAATAATGGAACAGCATTGGTCCATCAAAACATAGTTATCAATGAATTGACCAACTATATTGAGGAGGTAACTGCTCAACAAAAAAAAAAATATGGTATTAGTTTGACGCATAAGTTTAGCAGCCCTGCCCCATGGAATTACTCAACACTTGGCAAAAGGTCACAGTTGTCCACCAGAAGGCAAAAACAAACATTAAATCAAATAACACAAGGATTAACCAGTAGAATCAATTAAAAGGAGCTATATTATATGTTTTCAGTTGCAAAGAGAGGAAAGTAGTGTGGTCAGTTAGTGTTAATTTTAATGGGGGTTATAAGGACAACTTTTACTTCGACAAGTGATAAGTCAGAAAGCTCTAACAGATGACTCAAACCAGATGACTGGAATAGTTTAATATCGTTAAGAATCCTAAATTAGAAAATATTCAGAATGAATTTCTGACAGAATTCCATTTAAATATTATTCTTAAAGATCCCTATAAGTATTATTGTGGAATCAAAGATAATAGTAATTCAGATACGTAACTTTTGTTTTTGATTGATGAGAACTGTTTGGTGATAGAAGATATCAAATCAACCTTAGAAAAGATTAGAGAATAGATGTGGGACAAGGTAGTGAGTTGTGTTCGATTTCGCTCGAACTTGCGGAATAGATTAAATATCAGAAACTAAATGTAGAAGGAAGAAAATTTATAAAGCATCGGTATCTTTCATAATAGAATAATGACCCCTATAAATACTAGTGCTGGAATTAAAAACAAATCCTAACGATACCTAGAAATCAGGAAATTTAAAGTTGAACCAAACATATTCCAACAATATATAAAACTAATTCAAATTAATTTGAATCCCATCAATCGCACTGGATTGATCACCATGAAAGTATGCGGACTAGTTTCATAAGTATTTTTGCATTGATTTTTGTTTACGTAATCCTACTTGACATTACTATAGTTTCTTATAGAATCTTTAATTGGATATTGCTACGGCATTCTTTATTATTTAATAAGCAAAACTCTTTATACTTAAAACTACAATGGCCACAGACTCGCAAGGAATTAATCCTTGATTTATAGCAAGAATCTCCTATAATAAATCATATCAAATAATCTAAAGAATTTAAACTATTTCTATGTCGGTTCAGACCGTCAGAATATTATTCAAAATAACTACTTCAATATAATTTTCAACACAAGTCGCTGAAAAACAAAGATATACTAATGCTAAAGCAACAATGTTCGCACAGGAGGCATAACAAGACATCATCATATCTGGAAAACCCAATCACAAACCAAATTCCATATAATAATGAAATCTACGCTCTACATATGATTTCTACACCTCCAACAAAGAAAATGGAGTAGTCATTCAATAAATATAATCCCTTTAATACTCATCAAGTTATATATCTAAATTCATGGTTCGAACTCACCAGGATGTACTGGGGATAGAGGCTCTATCTCCAAGCAAATTCACGAGCACCTCAATTCCAGCCAAATGATTACGTCGATGCCAACAAAAAAAGGCCGCATTAACTTTGTAATGCATATCAACAATAAACTGCACAAAAAAGAAGATATCTTTTTAGAATGAAGCAGCTCTCTAATTATGAGTAAGAAAATAATATAAAAGTTTGAGAAATCACCATAAATACTCTGTCAGATCGAAATAAGTGAATCTTATCCACAAGGTTAACAGTTCTCAAGTGGTCCTCACTGCAAGAATCCAGCAAAAATTTTGCCCCAACAGTTAAAAAAAATGGAGTTTTTGAGTTAGGATGAAAACCTAAATTTTAAGAAGATAACATACTTATCCAAGAATCCATCTACAACAGTCCGAATTGCACATGCAATTGTATCTTTACAGAACAGTGGAGGTGGAGGATCAGAAGCACTAGAAGCTAACGACAACGTACAATTCACAATGGAAACCTACATTTAGTTTCATAAGCTTATAAAATAATTAATTTTAGAGATGATGATAGTTGACAGATAGGATAGAAGAAACTGAAAACAATATTACTGCGATTAGGCTGTATGAAATATTAAAATAGACTTCGTTGCTTGAAAAGATTGTTGATCTACCATTCGTTTTTTTATTAGCTCATCCCTTTCTTGCTCAGATATTTTACCAATGCTAAGAAGAGAACTTCCTAGCACGCGAGATCCTCTATCCCATCCAGCTTTCTTGCTGCAGTGTAATGCCATGCACACAGAAAAGATGTGAACAAAATGATCCTTCACTAAATCCTCACAAGGCTTGTTCGAAACCTGTGCAGCAGAATGACCATAACAGGTGTAAAAATGAAAACAATTAGAGAACATAGATTAACTTGAATAAAAAACATACTAAAACAAAATGCTCTGGAGCCAAGATGATATCACAAAAGTATTCTAAAATTCATTGTATTAAAAAACCCTTGTATGTGTAAGTCAATAAAAAGGTCAGCCAGAGTTCATACTTCACACATAACTCGAGAGTAGCACAGATAAAAATTTTATAGGTGAACAAATATAGATATTTTGCTCCGCAATCCCTTCATTTAGTACGCCCCAGTGGTTAACATTTTTTAGCTCATATACATTGCATGTCGATATAACGATCATCTTTGTTCAGAAATTCAAAGGGTTTAAGTATACAAAATGTTAAAGCAGAGCGAAAATGGAGGATTCTACCTTGGCAATCCACTGTAGATTGAAACTGTCATCGTGCAAAATTAAAGCAGGAAGAAGCCATTGGCAACAATACTGAACAAAGTTTGAAGGTTCCATGCTAGAGACATAAAGATCTCTTGTCTGTCAATTAAACACCTACTTGTTGGTTGTCTTTATTACCTTACGCATAAGCTGACACCATACGGTAAATAAATTACCTCAACAAGAGCAGCTAAGCTTACACCGCATTCTACCCAGGCAAAGAGGAGAGGTCCCATGAGCTGCTCCATATACTGGATTAACATACGGATATAACACATTTAAGTCTTATCTAAATGCTGCAATACATATACCACAAGAAATGACTACTCATCACCTTTGCCCTATTTTGATAGCCACGTTCTATAGCTAAACTATCAAGCAATGCACCGACCAACTCCCTGGAGGATCAAGATTTCAGAGAAAGAAAGGAAACAAGCATGGTTTATGAGTGATGATGACATAAAAGGGGTATCATTTAACTTATTAAGTTACCTCAGATTGAAATTAATAGCGGCAACAACACAGATCATGAAAGCAGCCTGCAGTTGGCAGAAGATATAAATCCTTAGTTCACAAAATAGCATCGCAGAATCACAACATCCAGGTCTCCTGACGGTAAATATTATGCATCATAAAATGATTCAACCCCAGGATTTTGCAATTCACCTATGGATGGAAAATATTTAATTAAGAAAGACAGGTAACAATTATTTCAACGTCGTTTTTGTTATTTTGTGTTTATATCATATCGCAAGTCAGAAATATAAAATTGTTAGATTATATCACTACTTAATCTCAATGTGTGGGAAGAAACCACAACATGATTATGCTCTAATGAGAAGACCTTCGTAAATGTAATGTTTCAGGTTCGGTATGAATGATTAAATATGAAAATATTGCAAAAGCCAAAAACTCCAAGTACCTGTAACTCTATTTTCTCGCTCCGCAACACAACATGCATGAGAGTTATTATGGTAGTTTCCATGACCGGGCTGGGCTGAGGACCATCAGCCAAAACTTCTGGTCTCGTAATTTTTTCGCTCGAAAAAGTAACCAATTTAGTGCCAAAATTTGAGCTGAAACAACA
The DNA here is from genome assembly GCA_028392965.1 of Lindernia subracemosa. NCBI lineage: Eukaryota > Viridiplantae > Streptophyta > Magnoliopsida > Lamiales > Linderniaceae > Vandellia > Vandellia subracemosa. The sequence continues at coordinate 96,239 of JAQPCC010000125.1, read as the reverse complement.
TAAATAGATAAATAGCTTGCGTACTAAAAAATGATAAAGTTTCAGTTCAGCATTACAAAAATTGACCTTTATAATTGAAATGTAATGTAAACTAGCAGATACTAACACTGCATACTCGATCATGGCAAAGACTAGATGAGAAAAGGTCGAACAATACAGCACAATAAGACATGAAACTCTTGAAACAATGGCCTGTATTTTACATGCTCGGGAAAACTATAAATGAACTTATTGAATGCAATTGTAGGTAGACAAGGAATCACCACCTTTAGATACTCTTGTTTTAAGGAGATACATTATGTTAGGAGCTCATGCCTCACACAGGTAAAATGCAAAGTTGCTAACGTAGAAAAGGTTAAATTTATAAATGATATATTCTATCATGTTGCTTCTTTTATATAATAGGATTATTTTGTTAATGTGATCCAAAATAGGGGGTGTAGAGCAGGGGCCAATTTATGATTGGCAAGAAAACATTTATTGTAACAACCCAAATCTTAGGTATCTTGGATTATGAAACTCAGAGATTTTAAGAAATTCTTTGATTTAGATCGACAATATATCTCCTCTTCTTCAATTTCGTCAAAGGAACAAAAGCTAACCATGTTGCGCTAAATGGACAAATCCACAGAACTGAGTATAACCTGGATTTCAGCATGACCCACTTACCAAATGTCCCGGAAAAGCTCCATATGACCATCCCATGTCTGAAACAGGACACCAATCCGACATGCTAGATGAAACCTAACTCGATAATCAGGATCTCGGAGAAGCATAAATAGTTTCTCAATCATCGACTGGCCAATCATTGTAAAATATGTTTATCATGTATCCAAAATTCGAGAAATCAATGAATTAGTATTGGGGATTGGAAGTGACAGAGAGTTGTTTTTATTTATCAAATACCTGTCCAATGGGAGGACTGAGTAGTACGAAATTGGATATGCACTCAACGAGCTTAGACCGATCATGCCAATCCAAGAAACCACTATCGGACACCTTATTCACCAAATCTCGAAGAGCAATCAAGCACTGAGATTATTTGTCATCAGTTAGTCAAATAGTAAATGAAGCTCCTAAAAAGATCCAAAATCAAAAATCACATAGCATAAATATGCAGCTACATTTTTCGTAATGTAGGATTGAAAGGCACATCATCATCAATTTCGAAAATACAAAATATTAGATAAAACTTAACAGTAACAAACTCAGCAGTTGTATAAGCTGCAGTGAAAAGCACAACATTGCATTCACAAAAAAAAGTTGGTAACAAACTGTCAGGATCAAGCTATGATTGATAAACGAATAAGCTCTTCCAATGATAAATGAATAAGCTCTTCCGTATCTGATAATGTTATGTCCACCTATCTCCTCTGTCCATCTGTTTAAGCTACAAGCGTGGCATTTCAGTATCGCAGCGAAGACCATGCATGAAAGCAATACAACACTGCATTTCCTAACAATTCCACTGACACTTTGAAGAACACAAGTGACAAAATACATGTACAATAATCCATACAGTATACAAAATTCATCATTACATTTGCCATTTCGAATATATAGGACCTAAACACCCAATACGAGCATAGCCATTTTTCCATGATATGCATAGCATAGACAGAACTGCTCAACATATGTACCTGATCAGGCACTTTCTCCCCCGATGAAGATTCACTCTCGTGCTTCAGGTCTCCATCAGAGTTTAAAAGACATGTGGCCAAACTATTTATGCTATCAAGCACATGCGAACACTGGATTTTAAGATTCTCCTCCATGTTAAAGGAATCACTCAAATAAATAACCTGGGACATGAAATGACAAAGTTTAATAATTTCTGATAAATAAACAGACAAAGGGTTAATTCGACAAAATAAGCAAGATACTTTACAGTTCACATACCAGTTCCAATAGCTCTCTGCAAGAAGACCAATGAGGATTCTGGCACAGACTACACAGGATCCTTTCAGAAATCTGTCAAACACCAGTGTAAGAAATAACCCCAGTAGAAATGATGACAATTCAGAAAGGAAAAATTGTGGCAACAGCATACCTTCGGATCGTTATCTTTATTTTTTATGTTGAAGAACGTTTTCCAAGTAACTGATGGTAAAATACAGAAAAAACTTGACATCATTGACAAAAGATCCAATTTCTGATTCACCATTGTGATGGAAATAGCAGTGCTCTGGTCACTATCAATAGTTAAGCTATCAATTTCACTGGGTCCAGTATTCATATCCAAGTCCATGTCCAAAAGCAAGCTTTTGCTTCTATTTGTTGAAACAGAATCCTCCAGAGTATGGATGTCTATTGAGTCATGTATAGATGGTTTCAGGCTAACAATCATTCTGGACATTGAACAACTTTCATACAGTTTTCCGAGGCTTTTCAGAAGTCTTTCAGAAGATTTTATCATTCCAGAGAGTAATTTAGCAGCAGCAGCATCTTTGTTTAGCCATTTGCTAAAGAGAGGTGACTGGGAGAAGTTATTAAAAGAAGCTGAGTTCAATCCCAAGTTGTTTAGGAAAGATTCTGATCCCAAATCACCACATATGATGTCATTGTACGCTTTTTCAATGACCGAAATGGCGTGTTCCAAAAGGTCTGACACGAAACCACCCAGTTTGGATAAAAATGGGGGAATCTCCTCTTTAATTCTGATTAAGACAAAAAGAATATGTGAAGCATGATAAGATTACAAAGTACGACTAGTTGAATAAAATGCAACCATCCTGACATGTTAGGAAAGAACAGAGTACAGCTAAATTTTAAAGGCTTTATGTTAATGATGAAAAATGCTGAACGAGAAGAAATGATGCTGCCACAGACTGACCTTGTTGAGTATGAGCAGTACATGATATTAGATAAGAATGCACAAAAAATGATCACTTCTGAGAGGACCATCTTTTCAATTTCTCTCTCTCTTATACATTCTAGAATGGAAGTCTCCATCTCATGAAGCAGCTGAGCTCTTAATTGCCGAGGTAGACGTAAACGCTGGCGGTTCTCTGGAGCGTAGACCTAAATTTCATCTTCAATAAGCAGATGAACTAACTAGCTAATATTAAAAACGAAAAATGTGAAAAGCCGAACGTAATTAAAGAATAATCACCAGCTGGGCAGAAACATGATCAATCTTAGCAAGGACTTCCACTGAGCATTCAAAAAGTTCAATACTACCTTCAAATGATTGGTCATCTTCCTACACAAGAGTATTTGATATCTAGCCAATTCATAATGCAACCAGAATAATTGAGAGTAACAGACAAATAAATTCATGGATGATTTTTTGTTGTAATGAAGCTTGAGGGTGGATTTGCAGTAAGATGCACCTTTTCATCTAAACCTTCACTGTATACTGATGATGAAAGTCCTAAGGCCTCAATTAGAGGAGCTGAACCAGTACAAAGGGAATAAGCAGCTTCTGGTAACATGACAACCAAACGCTCATTCAGTGATGAATATTCCTACAAAAAACAAAATGTTACATCTCAAACCCTATATTACACATACATTCTTCAACATAGGCGCACTTGCTTTCGTAGATCATCCGAGTTGACATTTTCGTTTCATTTTTTCATTTAGAAACTCCTGATTTCAACGGGTAAACAGATAATGATAAACTTAGATATAACTATAGTCGTACGCTAAATAATAAAAAAAATAAAACTTTCAAGGCGCAAAGCACAGAAACCTTTGCCCGGTACAAACCTTTGAATTGAGCAAAGACAAGACAGCCTGCAGTATTTCCTGTCTGAGATGTGAAGCATCTCTGGAATCAGCCTAATGAACATAATATAAAATAAAATCATGTGTGATCATGCGAACAATGTTGAAGGAAAGGAATATCTCTCCCTTATCAATGGGCCATATGAAAACAAAGAACAAGATAAAAATAATCTCTGGAATCAGCCTAGTGAACATAATATAAAATAAAATCATTTGTGATCATGCGAACAATGTTGAAGGAAAGGAATATCTCTCCCTTATCAATGGGCCATATGAAAACAAAGAACAAGATAAAAATAAAGCCCATTGTTGAGCTGATCAGTCAGCGACTCAGCGTCCCATTGCATATATTAATGCATAATGGGAGGAGAAGGAGGAGGAGGAGGAGAAGGAGGAGGATCATCATCAGCATCAGCTCATTATATTTGGAACAAAACGTTACCCGTCACCTCAAGGTAAAAACATATATAGATATGCACAATTGAAGTTTTCCGATACAATAGTATACTAGAAGCAATATGGAGATGCACCACCACATAATATCCCGAGTCCCGAGTCAAATTCTACGACATTTAATAACATGATTGACCGAACATGGCAGAGAACAAAGAATCTTACTTGCGAGGCTCTCCTGGAAAAGTAGCATGAGATAAAGCATAAAGTGGGTCTGCAATACGGAAATCCATTTCAGCGACGAGACCATATTCAAAGAATTAATCAAGAATTCAAACACCAACTAATAGTTTGTCAACTTACAATGGTAAAAATATTCACTTATGGCATTAAGCAGAATCATGAGAATAATGGCATAAAATGAAACAAGGCCAGCATGTTAACCACCATGCATGATACAGCCAATGTTCTACTAGGCAAACTTGAAACACTCACATTGAAGGCAGGCTCTTAAACATCCGAAGGTTCCATATTTCAGGATAAGTAAAAAATGAGTCCTTTGAGTCCTAAAAAATAACATAGAATCAAAAGGTCATGGGAACTGACACATGCAAATTGCACGATAGAAGAAAACCATTAGCTGGGAGAAAAAAAAAAAAGAAAACAATCTTCTCTGGAAAGCTAATAGTACATTCAACATAATGTTACAGAGGAGCATCAAAGAAGCATCCACCTGCACGAGATGAGAAGCAAAAAGAATGACATAAGCATCTTTAAAATCGTTTGAGAGTCCTATAAATTATTACTCAGCAGGTTGAGATGCACAGACAATTGCTCTGTAATTGCATGATCTCACTGAAATGGACACTTATCAGTGGTATTTTGGAAGAGATACACCATTACTTGAAAAAGGTCAAAAAACTTAGATAACGGCTAACACTTCACATCTTCAAACAATTGTTTCACCACGGCACTACATTAAACTTAATAATTGTCATGTGCAGTATCCAAGTAGATGCCAAATATTAGAATATTGATGTTTCGGTACTGAATGTCGCAGCAAACAAACTAACTTATAGGAGTAATTAAATACATTAGAAGAAAGAGGGAATTATGCATCATAAATCATTATGTATTATGGTCATATATGCAAATGACATGAGAACTGCCACATGAGAGTTGGTCTGGTCCAGATTAAATAAAGGGAGATATCACAGATACATACCGCAATGGATATTCTTAGTTGGGTGATAATAAAAGGGATACACTTACAATGGAGGTAATATTTACAAATGAAGGCAAAGCATGGATGAGAGAGCTCCATATCGTACGCCAACCTTGCTCAACCTGCAAAACATTTTCTAAGATCAACTAATCTAAATGACTAGACAAGCATGCCACAAAACAAAATGCAAACTACAACCTTCACAGATGTGTCATCTATTTTACTACATTCCGGATTTTTTTATAATCTTAACCATGTTCCTAAACCAGCATTAGAATAACACCCAATTCACCAAATGTAGTTAGTGATGATGGAGAAATTCAAAATAATAGAACATATTGCAAATGTGAGAATAGAACACCTCACATGATATATTCAGTGATGATGGAGAAATTCCAAATGTGATCCGTATATAAAGAGCATAGAACATATTGCAAATCTCAAACACCTCACATAACATGTTTCAGCAGTTTCTGAGCTACAGTTAGCATGTTAAATAATCAGCATATACTGGAACGACAACTAACATACAGGGTTGTCTTCCTACTCGCCATAACTTCACACAACCATCTTCAGAAACTTTAAATTAAAAAAGCGGTTGTGAAAGAAATTAAGCTTATTGATTGAGATTAAAAAATAAATATAAAAAGAAAGAAGAAGAAAATTTGAGGCTCCTAAGCCAGCAATCATGAGGTATCGAACATCATATAAAAGCAAGCCATCGCTCAAGCAAATAAAAAATGACATAAACTGCACTGCAAATAAATGAATAATTGTAAACCAAAATTTATGTCCATAGAAATATGCATGGATCTGATAATTTATTCCTTGTAGATCATGATACACCTATGACATTCTCATAAACGACTTTAATACCATAAAAAATGTATATATATTATATATATGTATGTATACGGCTTTATTGTATCATAATTAACAAATTTACCTCAATCTTCGGAAACGAATAGTTCATAGTGAGCTCAGATCCAGAAGAAGTAGCTGGCAGCAAGGAAGAAAATCTCAGGAGGCACCTTAAATAAAATTAATAGGTGATAAGTACAACAAACATGAAGAAACAAGAATGATAGCTTGAATAGCATGTTTGAACTAACATTGGAAAGGCGAGTATTCATTATGGAAATGGACTCAATAGCGAGTCATACAAAGAGACATAATGCACTACCCACATAAAAACTTATGATGTGAAGTACTTGATAATAAATGAGTTAATCGAAAGGAAGCCTCTTTACCATAACGTCCACAAAAGGCCATCATATGACCGGTCCATATTAGCATTGTTTATTATTCTGTCGAAAACATAGTTATTAGCCCAATATTTCAGATTTTGAACGAAGCAAAGCATCAATATAACCATATCAAACTTGCTATATATAACAATCTAGTAGATGATGGACACTTGAATGATAACTCTACTTAAGGTTACCTTTCAAAGTTTGCAGCTATACTATCAAACCAATGTACAAACAGATCTTTCTTCACGCGAGTAAAATGGTTGCGGACGAGAAGTAATATAGCAGCAACCCTACCATTCAAAAGTAAATAAAATAAAAAGTCCACAAATATAAGCAATTCATTTGATGGGCGCATGTTAAGAAAGATTGATGAGTTTCCATTTGTTTTTTTTTTTTTTCCTTCTCACTAAGTACCATCCTCTTTGGTTTTCATTTAATACTAGTCTTTCTACGATAAGTAGATATTTAACATATTAAAATCACTTAGATTTATCATGCCACAGTAAGAACACTAGCATCAGACTTAAGCCAAAGTTAACATTATTCAAATTATCCAAATAAGCCTACCACGGCCATTTCCCTTCCATAAGCCTCTCTTTTATCACAACTGTTATATGCTCCCGCCTACTTCGCTTCCCAGAACTTGATGCTTTTGGTGCACAAGTGCATGCCTATAAGGTAAAAAACCATATGTAGGGTAAAATCAGTTTACAACTCCAATAAACCTGATCTAACATTCATTATTTGACCTCCTATCTGTCATTACTCAATAAATGGAAAATCTAAAGGTCAAGGCATTAATTTGCAAAAGCAGAACGTTTGAAGGTTCAGTTAGAAAATTACTTCACTGAAACAAAATTATCAATATATTGCAAGCTAGATCAGGGCGACATCCAATCGGATGTTACATGCTACACTACAGTATTTAAACAACAGAAGAAAATCAAAGCAAACAAAGGTGATGTACTGGTACCCGACAAATGACAGAGGCAGCAAGCTCCACCACACCACGTTGTGAACTAGTCAAGAGTACATATTTTTCATCCCTGACTGAATCCACCCTAAATCCATAAACCACATTCATTAGAAAATATTATAAAAATTTTAAATACCAAATGACAGCAGTATCCAATTCAGACCTCTGTATATTAGCACAGGAAGCATTCATTTGATCAAGCTCCCTAATGATTACATCCAAAAGTTGTTCAAGAAAATCAGTTCCGTCAATCATACCCCTGGTAAGGCTTAATTGCAGCCTTGCATAGAAAATCAGTGCATCCTAGAGAAGTAAAAATCATCATAAGAAAAATATATAATCAAATCATGCAACAATGTATTCAGCAACGGAAACCTTTAAGCACCGATCATGTGTTGAAAACCAGCAGCGGAAGACAAAATGCTGTACTGCTTCATGAATTTCTATGGATTTGAAACCCAAATTAGGACCATCCTTGGATAAATATGTGTTAATGCACTCAATAAGCTTCCGTGAAATCTTCCCCTCATCCCTGACAGTGGAAGATAAAGAGAATGCTTCTCAACACACGGAGGATAAAAGGGTCTATGAACTTCAAAATACCATAAGCAAAATTGAAAAGGAAACATAAGGAGACATAAAAATATCATGCCTTATGTGAGAAAATATTCTAACAAAACCATGAACGATATCTTCACGGATAGTATCAAGAATATCTCCGGGAGGGTTTTCAAGAAGTGACTGGAGAGTGAGGGTGAAGCGGAAGACCTCCTCCTTGGGATTTGATTGACAAAAACTTTCTGCACTCAGGCTGTTTTCAACCTTTTGCATGTATAGAAGTACGAGATCTATCCAGATAGAATAATATAATTATTTTGATATTTTTTTTTTAAGAAACTAAAGAGATAAGTATGAGACAGGAAAGAAAAAATATACTCACTAGAGTAAACTTTTTTCCGCATGTGAAATCTATAATCTTTGTTGGACAAAAGATGCCTGAGGATGACACCGTACTCAGATTGATAGCTCGGTACATCTTGGATGACATCTCCGACATGACTGTAAAGTAGTCTTACCACAGGTAGCAGAAGCAGCCTTTTTCCTGGAAACAGATAGGAATAGCAAACAGCGTCGGTTTATGGCAGTGAACAAGTACCGGCTTTAAGATTGGAAAAAATATGTTTGTTGTGAATGTACTGTCAGCAAGAAACCAAGGCACAAAAAAAAACTCCAAACCCACAAATATGTAATGAAAAACAAAAAGGACCACTAGGTTTCTATCTTTTAACAGTGGGACACGTCAAATATCAATGATCGTATCAGGATTCAAATCATGGTGGTAAATTTATTCTAGTTGTATGTAGTGCTGCTCACGAGCATAATTTAACGACAAACTCAAAAGAAGCAGGCGGCAACACAAGGTGATCTATAGATCATTCAGCCAAAAAGAAGTGCATCTAGAAAGCAAAATCCGAACCCTGATGAAGCTTCAAAAAGACAGGAAACAAAGACTAGAAATGCGATGACAATTGATAAAGAATCAGCCGTTCCTATACATTTTTTGCTAGAAGCTTTGTAATAAGATTCAGCAAGCAAGGCAACTCGAGTAAAGTGTCTCAAACAGTAGTAATGGATACAAATTCTGCCTTGTTACAGATTTACATATCAAGATTCGGCAGGAGGTGAAGCCACTTATTCTGTCCGATTTCCACAATAACCTTAGTCATGGCAAGCAGTATAATTATCAGTTAACAACACTATATCCCATAGCAATCAAATAAATAACAAAATATATGTTCAATAACATGAATATAAACACCGGAAAATTTATCATCCTCGGACCTCGGCTCTTTGCATGACAACTCGACGTGTTTTTGCAAAAATTTTCACTTAGAAAAAATAAATCCTAACACAGTCAAATAATAAAATATACGTTTACCATGAATATAAACACCAGAGAACTTATCATCCTCCGCTCTTTGCACGACAACCCGAAGTGTCTTTGCAAAAGCTAACTTCGGAAGTCTTTTCTTGCTTGAGGAGATCTCCAATTTTATACATTGTATAAGAATTTTGACAAGGAAGGACCAAGTATCAGCTGTATGACAACTAACTCATCAGAACTTGGAAATATGGTCAGTAATAAGTCTGAAAATCAATCAAGAGGCTTACAGTGTGGAATTTCAGTAGGGTTGATGCCGGAAGATTTCTCACTTAGATATCGACAAAATCCGACAGATTTATCACCTTCTAGCCATGAGCTCAACAATTTAATACCTTCCTATAATCAGAATACTAAAAGAATAAGCAATGCTAAAACTGACACTTAGATGTTGCCTGTGTGATATAAGTTTATCACATCACATGAAAAATACAGGACTATTATACCAAGTCTATTATATACCATACACATGGAATACTTTACAAAAATATTTCCCACATAATTCCTAACATTTTTTTTTTTAACTCAACCATCGAAGTATCAGAGAAGTGCAAAACCTGAAATCCCAATCTTTTATCTGCACTATTAAGGATTTTACAGAGTAAATATTCACACAGCTTGGTTTTTCTATTAAGAAAGCAATTATAACTTAGTAATTGAACGACGATCATCAAGCATCCCTAATTTCACTCCAAAAAACCCAATTCTAGCAATTTTTATTTACCAATTATCGTGCTACGCAAGAACAGCCATCCTCGCTAATCTTTCGGTTAACTAATATACCCACACAACTCAGTTGCAAAATAGTACTCTGAATCGCAGTCTACAGTTTATAAAAAAAAAATTATTCTTAATCATCAATACTTCTCGGATTTTGGCCTTGTCTGACGAAAGCTTGGTAACGATCTCCTGAATGTCTCTTGCCGCCACCCTCGGGGCCATTTCTGCTTATTTATCCGTGGCCTTTCAACTTCCTACTGCTACAAAAACTAAGTTCATCGAACGATTACTGCTTGTTGAACAGTGCAAAACTGTAGAGAAAGAGCTCTTAGTGTGTGGAATGGCGGTTTTAGGAAAATGGAGAAGAGCAAAGGTTTATGGCGATGTTTGTGGGTGAGGGCAAAGAGAAGGAGCAGACGACGATTAATTGCTTCTTCACAGAGTTGCTAATGAAAATGATCAACGGTTATAAAATTTCTAGTACAAATTCGCTAATGTAGAAAGTGAAGTGTAAATCAAATAAATATTTTGAAATCTATATTATTTATTGAGTGGACTGTCAATTTTGATATAATTGCAAATTTACCTTTTTATTTATAATTTATTTTAATTGAGTAATTATTATTTTAATTCTAAAATTATTTTTATTATAATTATATCCTTACAAATTATTTTTATAAATATATATTAAAAATCTTACAAATTATTTTTGTAAATATATATTAAAAATAATATTTCATCTATTAAACAATATAAATTACAAATAAAATATAAAGAAAATTATATATTGGACACACATTGAGTGTGCAAAAAATAATAGGCTATATAAAACGAAATCGATTATTGAATAAATAGAATAAAACAACCTATAAATAAGACAAAATTGATTATTTAATAAATAAGTTTTACAATTTGTTATGTATAACATTCAATCGTTCATTCAGTCATAAATCAATAACTATTCAACATCTAAACGGTCGTCTTTCATTTAGCAAAAAAGTATCACATACAAATATTGGATGAAGATGTACAAAAAAAAATATTCATCATACACAAAATCGTCATTGCCTTAATAACTTCATAATGATTCTCTTAAGACTTGTAATGAGGTATACACTCTTATTTCCAGTATATATTGTAGATCATTATTACATTTATGTATGAAATTATCATACTTTTATCTTTGCAATGAAAAACATATGGGGAGCTTTAATGATGATATGATGAAACATGGGACTAATAAGGTTAAAGCGCAAGTTAACATGGATAGTATCATACAATGAAAACCCTATAATAAGTTGTTCCATGAAGGATAAATTTAATTAATTTCATTTGGATATATTGCTAATCATAATAATGTATCACCTTGGATATAAACGAAGCTAAAACTTGAATTCTAATCTAAATTTTGGCTTTTTTTATTTGGATATTGGTAAATCATAACGATTGCCTTTGATGTAATGAAATAAAATATTGAGTAGGAATCTTCATGCGGATTCTCGCTCGAATCATATTCTGATGAAAAATAAAAAAAGATAATATGGTGAAAAAAATATGTGATTTTGAGGTTTATCGTGATGGAATAACTAAATTGAAATAACCTTCACTATTTATTAACAAGGATCTCAACTCAATGCCATTTGTTTGTTTCGCTGGAAAGAATATTACTAAATGACTAAAAAAGGTCTATAAGTGGGTTTGGGCTTAAATGAAGGTAGGCGTGGGCTAAAATTAGTTGGGCTGTATTTATTTACCATTATTCGGAACAGTGTGACACTATTCATTAATCATTTATGTATTAGATTTTTATTTTTTGAACTTATTTTAATTATATTAAAACATTTAATATTATTATAATAAAACTAAACATATACTACATGTTGTTTTTTATTATTTATATTTTTTTTCATTTTTAATTTAATAAAATTAAAATCACTGAAAACATCAGATAAATAAATCCCTACCCACTATAGTTACTATCAACTAACTCCCTATCCGCATGAATTTATCAACTAACTCCCTATTTCAAACATTTCTATCAGAGAGCTCCCTAATTAACGAATTTAACCTCGTAAGAAGCTAATATTACACAAAACCCATCAAACCACGTTCCCCCCACGATCTTCTCTCTCATAACAGAAACACTTTCGCACATTATGAAAAAGAGAAAAAACGAGCGAGTGGTTTTGAAACAGTGAGGACAATCAACGAAGCAGCGAGGACAGGCAACGAGCGAGCGAAGGGCTTGAAGCGAACGAAGCAGTGAGGACAAGCAACAAACGAGACACTATTAGAACCAGCAAACTTTCAAAAACCAATTGTAAGCTTCGACATTTTTTATTTTTCGAATTTTTTGTTGCGATTTGGGTTAATGTAGAGCTTAGGGTTTCGATATGTGCATTTTAGTAACGATTACATGTCGGGCTACGATTATTCCTTTGATTAGTGCTCGAAATTTTTTTAGGGCTGAAATTAGGGATTTTTTTGCGTGTTTCCTAAAGCTTTGAAATTTTGGGTTTCTATATCTTTGAAATCGAGGCTACATTGTGCTTATGTTATGGTTTTGTTGAAACCCTTATCTGGGACTGCATTTTTTCATGTGTTGGTACGCTACCTGTATGTTTGTGGGTACTGTAGGTGTCAATGAACATGTTTGATTAATTGATACCGTATTTGTATTATTTTGATACGATTTGTGTCTGTTTATTGGTACTGCATATGTATGTGGCTTGTTTGATGTATTGGTATCGTATATTCATTGAATTGGTACTGTAAATACATGTTTATTGGTACTGCAATACATAATAAATGGTACTGTAAATTCATATATTGATTCTTTCATTTTTATTTTTGCAGAAATGGCACCAAAGTCGAAGAAGGCCACTGCCACGAAGAGAGCCAGAAAAGAATACGAGCTCAACTCTCGGTGTCATCCAAATCAATTCCGAGAGAAGATGAAAGAGTTAAAACCCCTAATGACTGTGGAGCAACTTCAAGCATTGAAGAAGACTCCATTTTCCTCATTCCTGGACATGCCCAAAATGTCACATTCTTTATCAAGAATTGTGGCATTGTTGAGGCGATACAATGTGGAGAAAAATAGCTTTCGTTTCGGTGAGAATATAGACGTTATATTCTCACCGAAAGAGTTTTGTGTTGTGATGGGGTTGCACCATTTGGGGCAACCCGTTGATAGCCAAAGCAAGTTTATATCTAACGTGGTTACACGTCATTTCGGGGGAAAGAATGGCAATGTAACCCGTAAGAAAATTATTGAGGTCCTTGATTCTTTAGTTGGGAGGCCGGGGAGAGACAACTGTGATTTTGTACGGATTTTTATTCTTTTTTTGTTTAATTCTGTCCTTCTTCCGATGGGGAATTCAAAGAACCCATCTTTCTTGAATGCCTATGTTGATGACTTAGAATCTATTTGAGAATATGCATGGGGTGCAGCCGTGCATGAGTTTCTGGTGGAGGATATGAAAGTCGTGGCTGTTAAGGAGAACGATGGCAATGGAGCTACGATAAATGGTTGTACTATTGGGTTGATGGTAATTTTCTTTATTTATTTTATATTTCCTCTTTTATTTTGTATTTTTTCTATAAGTCTAATGCTTTCGTACTTACAGATGTGGGTGAATGAGCGTGTGCCGTCATTGGCTGTGAAGAGGCAGCCATATATGTTCCCGCGATGGTTCAATTGGGAAGTCGTACATGTTCCCGTTGACAGCGCCATCGCGGAGACAAAATTGGCGGAGATTACAAAGGTTCTTTCGATATTCCCACGAAAGAATGAGGTCAAGTTCGTGCAACCAATCGTACCGATCGGGCTGGTATAGATTTTTACTTTAACATAGTTAACATGCTTTCTTTTTATGTCTTAGAAAAATAAATTTGATAATGTTTGTTTTCTTTAGGGTTTTGAAGAGGAACGAGATCATGAAGAGGCTTTGAAGAAGGCTGAAATTAAAGCGAAGGATGAACTAATTGAAGAGTTATTGGCTAGGATTGATAGAGAGACAGCGGTTGAAGACCATGACAGTGGTGAGGAGACTGGCAGTGACGAGGAGCATGGCAGTGATGAGGGTGATGAGGATGCAAAGGGTGGTGAAGGTGCTAGTGATGGTGATGAGGGTGGTGAGGGTGTTGGTGAGGGTGGTGAGGGTAGTGAGGGGCCTGGCAGCGATTATGAGATCGCTGCTTCATTTGACTTACCTGATGTTGGTGTGGGGCAAGAGAGCAGTGGTGAGGTGGCTGGTGAAATGGCCGAAGGTGGTGAGATGGCCGAGGGGGCTGAGATGGCCGAAGGTGGTGAGATGGCCGAGGGGGCTGAGATGGCAGAAGGGGCTGAGGTGGCAGAGGGTGGCGAGGGTGATTATAGTGCAGTTGCAATCATCCCTTATGGTATGATTCATGAGGCTGAACCAGTGGCGGTAGTGCCACCGACATCAATATCCCGAACAGTTAGAGGCCGCCGAGATCGAAGGAAGAGGCGAGATTCTGCCTTTACTACGCCTGGATCCTCAACTAGGCCACCGAAGAGAAGAAGAACCAAGAAAATAGTAGTGGACGCAGACGAGCAGGGAAGTGATGTAGAGGCGGTCATGGCCTGGTACGAGAAGTACGCGGGTCGATCCGACTACGCTGGGAGAGAGACCTTGCCAGCCGAACAGAGGGAGACCATCGCGACGTACATAGGGGCGAGAAGGATTGGGTATGTTTAATTAAGTACCTATTGTATTATGTTTTAGTTATTGTTTTAATTCATGTTTGTTTGCAGAGAGGTCGTATGGCAAAGCGACCTTGCTGAGGTTGATCCTAAAGCCTTCTACATGTTGTTGTTCGGTGATATGATATCGTCAAACGTGATAGATGCATTTGGCGATTGCCTTACACGTGAAGGTTCTGTTTCGGTGAAGCCTCGTGTGTTTGTGATCCCTTCGTTTGTCCAGATTGAGTTCTTCCAAAAGGCTACGAAGGTGGATAATCGAGCGAGGATAAGCGAGGCGACCATTGGGGGATTAATGAAGGATCTTAATAGAAGCACGGTGGTGTGGCTGGAGAAGATTGATGTAGAGAGCTTACAGACCCTTGACTACATCATATGTCCTATCTACGCGAGAAACCATTGGGGGGATGATTTACAAGTTGGAGGAAAGACGGTTTTACCTCCGAGATTCGCTATCCCACAATATGATGAAATGGGCCACAAAATCATTTGTAAGTTTTAATGTTTGTAATTTAATCGTTTTTATGTTTGTATTCTTACCTTGTGCTAATGTGCAGTCTCGTTTTCTGTCGACTTATTGGATGTGGAGGTACGGCTATAAGGTCAAGTCAATGATTCCTACGCCTGAATTCACAAGGAGGCAGAGTGATGAGGGTGTGGATTGCGGCGTACATGCTGCAATGTCAATGGAACGATACATAGTCGGGCCTTCAGTTCGTGGGAGGTATCTCGACGAAGTTGAAGTTGATGTTTATCGTGCCTCCATGGCTGCGAAAATTCTTAAAGATCCTCTTAGTTGTCTGTTGGGGTTGTTTGAATGATGTGTTGTAAGATTTACTTGACGAATTTAAGACTTTGTAAGATTTAAGACTTTGCGGAAAAAAAAATCGAAAAACTCATACCCTAATATGTAGTACCAATATACAAATACTTATAGTACACACTGTTTTTGGTTATGGTATCAATATGTATATAGTTATAGTACCCAATATATTCGGTTACGGTACCTATCGAAAACACGTATATTCTTGAATTTACTAGGCATGAGGGCTTCCACAATACAGTACATACTAAAAACTAAACATATGATACAACATAAAACATAAAAAATTAGATGCACACTTCGAACATGTTCAAAATTCTATCAAAGTAGTAAGATGTTCTTACTAGTATCATATAAGAAGAAACTATGTTGATGTTTGAAAGTGAAATTGTTTCGTTTAAGATCAAGTCAATGATATTGATCCAAAATGATTAATATAACACATAACATCATGGTAACAAATTTACCAAAAAAAAAATCGAAAAACTCATACCCTAATATGTAGTTACAATATACAAATAGTTATAGTACACATTGCTTTTGGTTATGATACCAATATGTATATAGTTATAATACCCAATATTGATTTAGTTGATGTATCTGTTTAGCATAAAGTGTAGTATCAAATGTTACTGTCTTACGTTACCATGGTCAAAACGTTGAACAAATTCAAAATTCAGTATATAACATGCCATCAAACACAATCCAACACAATTTCATAACCTGCCATCAAACATCAATTTCATAACTTAATCCAAAATTTACATTTATCCATTGACAAAAGAATGTGTCATAATCTGTCGGCAACATATTGACAAAAGAATGTGCCATAATCTGTCGGCAACATATGGACAAAATAATATGCCATAACATAAAAAAGATGGCATAACCATATTGACAAAACGACAAAAAATATTCACGACAAAATACATACAAAATACGGGCAAGTAAGCTATGAAGTAACGGCTTCTTTACACGTACGACGATTATGCCCATATTTTCCACATATTTTGCACTTACAAGATCTTTTATCAACTTGAGATGGATACCTCCGCATCTTTCGGCGACCGGACAGTACACGAACGTCTGGATCACAAATATATCTATTGTCAACAGCTTCAGCATTCATTTCATTCGTCGGAATAGGGTTGATCACAGCCATGTATGCATCCCTATAATTTTGGCATCGGAAATAGGGGTCACAATAATCATAGATACATAGGCTCGTCGAAGATATACACGCCACCGCATGTATACAAGGTATACCGTAAACATCCCATTCTTTGCACGAGCAGGAGCGTTGTTGTATATCCATGGAGAATGTACCATCTCCATCAACAACCTCGCACAAAACCAACCAGACATGCGTGGAAGCATATAAATAATCTCCGAAACTTATTGTCTTGAGGGTAAACATCGTACTACGCCACGCTACCAGGATTGGTTTCCCTAACTGCCCTACAATACCACCGCAATTGGTCAAACGTGCCATTCTCTAAGCCATAAAGACTATGAATGACAGTTTCTTTGCCTCTATAAGCCTTCAGGTAGGGAACTTCTACACCGTAGTCCCTTAGAATATCTTTGACAATGGTCTTAGGACGTTAAGATGGCTCGTCTCGTAACCTCTCCTTCATTATGTTCCCAATCCAACAGGCATCAGCTCGAGGATGATTACGACTTCTAATGGCATCTTCTCCGCAAGTGTGTCGTAGATCGCATCTACGAATGCCAAATGATTCATCACTTTTATGAAGTGATGCATATACCCGCCATTGGCACGTCTCCACTTTGCAAACAGCTATGATCTTTTGGGAATCGTTCTTCTTATACACAAAGTTTCGACGGATGGCAATGGAGTAGTTCTTCAACTTCCGTCTGAAATCATTTGCATCCACGAAGGTTTGCCCATCTCCACGAATACAGTGACTCCATGCATCAATTGTATTTCTTTCAATGTTATACTCGATGGAGTCTTCATCATCTTCCGCACTATAAGAAAATATATAACATATGTCATTAATAATTGGTAAGGAAATAATACACATAATGTTCAAAATTCAGAATAATAAAAGAAACCTCTCTGCCGGACTGCTTTCACCCATTCGGCTTTCATCGTCACGTTCCACTTTCATGTGGATCACGGAAAATTTCAGCCGTTGAAACAGTTGAAACATATTGAACACGTCTGAATTATCTTTCAGAGTTGCATAGATACTTTCGAATGGAATTTGAAACTTTATCGATTCACGTCGTGAATCGATATCCGACCATCTTCGTTGAAGCGATATGTATAAATCGATGAGAGTAGTCGCTTCATTGATCAACAATAAGTACGTGCTCTTCTTATATTCACACAGTGCAAACAATGTGAGGCCACCAAAGACAGCTGTAGAGAGCATAGCTTCGTATATGATCACCTGTTTAAATTGAGAACGGCAAACGGTTAACATATGGTACTGCTATAACGGTTAACAAGGTACATCATATAAGAAACGTGGATACTGTAAAACAACATACTTTGGTACACACGCTGGTTAACAAAGACGTAGCATGCTTAGAGATGTTTAAGCAACAAACATCACCTCATTTACACAAATTACTTACCAAATAGCTTTAACCAACAAAGTATCCTCATTTACCCCAAATATTAACCAAATACCTAACCAACAAAGTAGCCTCTTTTACCCCAAATACTAACCAACAAATTATCTTAATTTTCAACAAATACTAAGCTCCCTCCCTCACCACAGTAGGCATCAGATTGCAGGAGAAAACAACATTTTAGCAAGAATGGACCTACACTAAAATTAGGTCACGGTCGTTGCAATGCTCCAACAGCTAATTAACGTTCAACTTTCTTCCTCACAAGAGTTTTCTAGAGCTCATTTAACCTCGCAGGTAGCTCAAATCCGTTCGCACGAGCTCAAGGAGCCCAACCCATGAAAAATCACCAAAAGAAAAAAAACCTACCTCAACTTACCTGGACCGATCGAACCCACGACGGATAGGGTAAGCTCGGAGCTCTCCGGCGCCTAAACGAGCTGACGGAAGGACGGCGAGAAGCTGGAGAACGTGAGGTCTGGAAGAGCTTCAAATGGGAAAGAAGAAGTTCGCGGGTTCTCAGTGTTTGAAATGAGGGAGACGAAGATTTAAAAAATATTAAATAAGGGCAAAATTGTCTTTTCAATCGTATAGGTAGTGAAGTGATATATTGTTTATGAAATGGGGAGTTTGATGATAAATAATAGCTGATGGGGAGTTCTTTGATAGAAAGAATTGGCTTTAGGGATTTTTTTGAAGTTACCCCTTAAAATCATAGTAATATGCTAATTAAATACTAACTCATAGATTGTGTTATATTTTACTTAAATGCATTTTCTATTATAGTCTTTTTTTTGTTATTGGCGATTTTCTATGTGTTTTTAATTAACATACCAACTATCTAATAGTATGTCTAATATATAAAAATAAATTATTAATCGAAAATACAAATAATGAATATCTTTTAAGCATAATTTAAAGTTTGTTGTTTATAAATAATATATTAATAGTGAGTAGGAATATGCAACATTCTCTTTTTTTTTTTACTGTAGAATATAGAGTTAATAAATTAAAGTAAAATCACTATAACAACTTTATTTTGTTTAAACTTGACTGTATATTTGTATTGTAGGAAGGAGGTGTTAGTAATTCAATTTTGATGTTTCGGCATATGTTAAAAAGTTTCCATTATTGATTATTTTTATTAAAATTTCAATAACGCGTCAATATTACTTGTTATGGACCTTGATATTTTCAAATAATAAAGAAGCCATGTGAATGTGTCTAAATCAAATATCTGAAAAGCAGCTCGCAAGTTGTCCGTCGTACAAAAAAAAAAAAAAAGTTGTCCGTCGTACAAATATGGGTAATGAAAATTACATTTATACAGATATTTTAATATGATATTTTTCACTTGATAATATATATAGGAGGCCCGCCCGATGACAATTGCTGCAATAAAATAAGGATCTCATCACATCATTATCAAACTACTTACCCCTATGAAATAAGAAAAAATAAAATAATATTAATAATAATGCCACCGTTCATATTGAATTATTGTGTATATAGCCCACCTGAAAAAATATTATATATTCTTACTAAAATGTATTTAAATTCCAAGTTTAAAATAAATAGCATATGAGAGGAACGTAGAGATATTATTTAACATTAATTGGACGAATAATGCCATTTTTATTATTATCTTGTAATGATCGCCTATAATATTACGTAAACAATTGCTATTGTGACATTTTTTTTAGTAAGGGTTTGGTTATGCATCTCTTTCATAGACAAAAGTTTGGATGATGAAATAATGTCGAAATGCTTGGACTGGCTTCCTTGTTATATTTCCAATTTCCACTAATATATATATATATATATATATATATATATATATACTATCTATACTATATATTAAGGGAGAGCACTATATAGTAACTACCACCAAATTAATTTGGTATGTCACTACAAATTACTATTTTACCCTTAGTTTTCAAATTTATTTCAATTATATCCCAAAAATCATATTTTGAATTTATAAAAAAATAATTTACAATTAAAATTAATATTATGATTTGATATTATAAAAATAATTTTATATTTTATTTATATTTTAAGCACACGCATCGAGTGTGCGAAAAATACTAGTATATATTAAGGAAGAACACTCTAGAGTCAGGGCCGTTTTTTTAATTTTTGTGGCCCGTCTTGTAACTAATTGAGGCCCTCAAGCATAACTGTCGACCATAAAAGTGAGGCTCTCACGCCTTAAAAATTTGACGACAAGTGGTCATGTGCGATAGATTATGATGAACCGGTCAAAATCCGGCCATGCCTAGAGTAACTACCGTCAAATTAATTTGGTATGGCAATACAAATTACCATTTTACCCTTTGATTTTCAGATTTATTCCAATTACATCCCAAAAATCATATTTTTAATTTATAAAAAATAATTTACAATTAGAATTAATATTATAACTCATATTATAAAAATAATTTTATATTTTATTTATATATTAATCCACACGCATCTGAGTGTGTTTAAAATAGTATATATAATGACTTCCTTATATATAAATTCAATAACCGCACTAAATTGGGCATGATCTTAACCTCATATTTTTAATTTGCTGGGCGATTTGGCATACACGTAATAAGTGGGTTATGGAGTCCGTCGTGATCTCGCCGAGGAGTACTGAGTCGAAGGCCCGGGAGGGTGTTTTCATCCGGCATACTGACTTTGATGGCCCGCTCGCCCATGACCTACCATCTTCTTCGTGGCGTTGTCCAAACCATGACACGATTAAGCTTAACTTTGACGGAGCGCTCCACCATTCAAGAAGGGGTGCCTCGTTTGGTGTCATTGCTCGTGACAGTTCTGGAGGGTGCGTGGGCTGGTGGTCAAAATTTTTCCCAGGTGAGTTTGACCCAGAGGTTATTGAAAGTATGGGGCACGCTGGGCTCTTATGGTTGGCGCGCACGAACAACTGGAAAAAAATCGTGATAGAAGGAAATTGTTCGGAAATTATCTCAAGACTTCAACATCACAGCATGACATCCACCTTGTCTGACAGCATACTCGCGGATAGCTTAGATCTCGCCGAAGACTTTGATTCCGTATCCTTTAGTTTAGTAAGACGTAGAGGAAACTCTGTTGCCCATTTTCTTGCTAAATCTTTAGGATTCGAGGGGGACGTTCCCCACCATGTCAGGCGATGGCTGATTTGTTGTTGTCGGATATTCGTTTATGATGCAACATGATCTTTTTATTAAAAAAATAAATAAATAACCGCACTAAATTAATATATATATATATATAATATGTGACCTTCGTTACATGTAATAAAATAAATAACTTTTTATCTTTTCTTTCAATTTACTCCTCACTTTGTTCCGTTGAATACGCCTTGAAAAGATTGTAGTTATTGGAAATCGTATGGATATTTTCAATAAATAAATAATATTGATAAATTCAGGTAAATATTTCATAATGAGTTTTTACGGTAATTGCATAACACACGTTGCTTCCTCCAACTCCGTCAAATTAATAATCCATCATAAAAAAAAATAAAAAATAAAGACAAAAGGAGACAACAACTAGCATTTTGTTGACAATAATAACAATATAATAATGATAATAATAAAAGACGAATAGTTTATTCTTTGTCTACGCCGTGACAACTCTACTTTGATCATATGCATGCATGCATGCAATGACAAAAAAAGGCTTAACATTTCAATCATTCATTTCTCTATTATTGAGTTCATAATTGAAAGTAGACTTGCACACATTTACAACATGTGAAGTCTTTGACCTTCATAATTAAAAAACTACAAAAAAAATAAAAATTTACAAGGCATAAAAACTTAAGTCAACTCATATGATATATATTAATCGTATTTCTTTTACTCAATTTAATAATTAGTTAAATAGACCAACTTATATCATGGACCTATTAGGTTTTTGATTTGGGATGTTATTATTTTATTATTGGGTCCCGTCGTAAGTTATTGAATTATTGTTGTACATAAAGTTAGATTTTATTATTATATTATTGTGGGACCAAATAAAGGCTTTGAAACTGACTATATAACATAAATTCTTTATGATAATTGATATCTCCAATAATAGCTCTTTTTTGTGCAAACTCAGCCAATTTATTTGAAAATGTTACACTGGTACATTCTTTGGAATATTCCTATTTTGTGTATCAATAATTCTTTTTATCTTCCATAATGTTACCTATTTATAAATTATACAACGTAACTATTAATAATTTAACTGTTAATTAAACAACAATTAATATAGTAGTTAAATTATCTTTGTATATGAATTTCTAGCATGCTACCAATATTTTGTATTTCATCTATTTTTTTTTTCGAAAATTAAGCTGGAAATTATACGGCAGCATTATAATTAGTTTATCAAATAAATAGTTTAAAAATAGTATTAACATATCAAAGACCATGACAGTAGCAGTAGTTCAAATTATAGCTGCTCATTACAACATAGGACAGTAAAACTGTAAAGACAACTCTTCTGGAGACGAAAGACCTCTCAACCGACAAGTTAAAAAACCACGATGACGAACATAAACAATCTGCACGGCGTGCCTGCCGATCATCAGGCAGTAGACGACGAGTCATGGCCGCCCTGTCCCAGCTTAGACGGGCCTGGACTGGGCGTCCTCTTCATCTCCAAACCCTTACCGCCGCCGTCGCCAACCCTCGGGCTGTAAGGAGACCTCGGCGTTCGAGGGCTGTCGACCGACCTTATCTCCTCGAGCGGCGACTGCGTCGAGCTCGTCACTTTAGGGCTAAGGGTGCGCTTTATCTCGCCCCGACTCCTCGTAATAATCTCGTCAAGAACCTCGCTGCTGTCGGGATTAGTGGGCTGCGGCAGATTGCTCCCTCGATCCTAATGAGAATACGTAAAACGATCGTAAAAACCAATCCATTAGACTCACAATTATCAGAAGAACGATTTCTTAAGAGGGCTTTGATTTGTTAGGCTTACGTTGAACGATAGGTTGTAGCTTATGGCCGGCGCTTCTTCGTACTCCGCAGCGTCCAAGTCTTGCAGGTGGGCCCCTTTGAAGAACTTGGGAAGAACGTACTGTCTGACGGGGACGAGAAGCATAATCAGCAGAGGGAAGAGCACGCCGGCTATTGGGATCCACGTTATGCCGAAGCAGAGGAGCAGATAGACCGTCTGGAATAAGGTGAAGAAGGCGATCGTCTTGAATGGGACCGTCTCTATGAACGTCGCGTGGTAGTCTTCTAACACTCTGCGATCGTCGTAAAAAAGACAAAAACTCGGAGATTGAATAGGCGTTCGATAGATACTAGGTTAGGTTCGAAGGTTGTAATGAGGATGGCTTACTTGTATCTCCGGCTAGGAGACGTAAAGAGCAGTAATATCCTCTCCCAGAACTGATTCCCCGGCAAGCTTTCGATGGCCATGAAGGCAAAGTAACCCCAAAGCACGGCGGTTGGAATCATTTTGAGCAAAGGCATGGCAGCAACGCAGCTCCCGACCATTAAGGCCTGAAGGAGATTGCTCAGACGTTGCTCTTTAACTTCGACTGGTAAGAGATCGTCGATGTCCTTATCCACGTCGAAGATCGTTTCATCAACTGGCGCACCCATGTACCCCATGCTAGCAGCTTGTTCTAGAGTCGAATCTTTCAGCTCTTTGAGTCCCTAATTTTTTTTCATAGGAAGATATATATCCGAGGTTTAATGCATGTAATAAGGATTTTTTATGCATAGGTTTCAATAAGCTTATTACCAGCGAAGATGGCGCTTGGTAAAGCGGCGTCTGCATCTCAGCGTAGGCGTCTTGCATGTTTCTGTACATCTGAGAAAGGCTGGCGTTCTTTCGTATGCTCTCTCGAGCAGTCGAGACGAGCTTATTCCTCAGCAGCTGTAATAAACAGAAAATAACTGATTTATTCAAACACAAACGCCGGGTTTTTATGGCATAAATGACGAAAAATAGTTAAATAACCTGATGTTTAAGTGTCGCCAGGCTTTTCGTGTGCATAGGAGACTGAGGAATGACTCCATTCGAAGGCGGAATCCCGAGAAGCCCACAGAGTATGACCTACCAACAAATTATTTACCCGTCGGGAAAAGGTGAGCATAACTAATTAACTAACTTGACATGAGTTTAGAAAGACGACGGCATTATAAACTTTACCATGAATCCCAAGAGCAAAAGATCGTAATGGTAAGAAGACGGCTTCTTCAGGTTGAACTCCTTTTGCTGGGCGAGCTGAGAAGCGACGCTGTGGTCGAAATAGTACAGCACGGCGATCATTGTAGCGGGAATAAAAGCTCCGAAGATATAAATCAGCGGCACTTTCAACATATCCTAAAAAGATGAAATAATAAGAATTAGTACAACCACTAATCAAAGGTTAGTTAAGATAAGGAAAGGTCTTAGAATCAACCTTAATAACTGTCCAATTGGCGTATGCGCCAGAAGACCACGGATTCGGGCTGTAAAGCCTTCGTGGTATACCATGTGGAACGTCGTTTGCCGGGATGTAAGAGACGGCCGTCCATATGAGCACCATTAAGGGGACACCATAGTCCGCTATGAAACCTCGAATCGAACCTTAGCGGCGAAAAAAAAAAACGCATAAACAGAACAAATGATGAGATTTTATTTTTTTCACAACAAGTCTTTCCTAGTAATTTTTTTTATAGTGAGATTTCTTGATAATACGCCGCAAATACCTGCTCCATAGCGCCACGATCTAGCCTTACGGCTCCTCAGTGCAGTGAGCAAAAGGCCAAAGGACAGTACTAAGGCGAACATCCCATTACCAAAGCGCCACGATTTAGAGAACTCGGGCTTGTTCGGGCTTTCTCTCTGAGGAATGCCAAACTCTTCCACGACTCCCTGCAAGAGGAAAGTTTTGATTTTTTTTTTTTTTTATGTTTTGTTTTCATTGTTAGTTAAATCTTGAGGCCATATGTCAAGAAAGCTCACTCGAATGGCTTGCTGCATAAAGAGCATAGCGATCAAGAGGCCAAACAATTCACCAGCCAAGCGCGTGAATCGGTTGATGATGGAGCAGGCGCCCAATACGGCGAGAAGAAAGAGCAAAAGGGCAGTCCAAACACAAACCCTGCCAAGTCAAGACAGCATAAATTTAGTGTTTTTTGCTTCGGTTTTTCATTTTTGGACGATGATAATAAAGATGAAGTAGCTGTTTACCATCCAGCCCAGGCTAAGAACAGCCTCTGGCCCAAGTCCTTCTGATCTTTGGCGAAATTGAACATGAAAGTGTACATCAAAACCGTGGGCTCTGCCACGCCGAGTATGAGCAAAGGCTGTCCGCCTATGATCGAGTGAATGATGCCGCAGAGTGCTGTCGATGCCAGCGTTTGAACCGCAGTTAAGCTACCATCTGGAGAACAAGAATTCATTTGCGTAAGAGAAAGTTCCAAAGTTACCAACGAAGATCACTGAAACTAAAACGAAAATACAGTCCTAAATGAAAACTTACATGTGCTTCTTTCAAGCTGCTCCCCGAAAGATATGACAGGGATCGCTGATGCGAAGAATATATAAGTTGTTGGAGCTAAGATCCTGCAAATAAACCATATATGAATAAAGGGATCTATTCAAACAGCAAAAAGCTTCCATCTTTTTCATAGTTATTACATCTTTTTCTTCCATTATAACATAAAAAGAAAAAGAACAGAATGAGAAGCAAACCTGATGCCAGCTCGCAGACCGCCAGTCCAATCTTGCTTATAGCACAAAAGCCTTCCCTTGAGATCATTCTTAATCCCCCGAAACGGTACATATGTTTCTTCCATGATTAATCTACTTAGATTTTTTTTTTTTTAAGAGGTCTGAGGTCCACTAACAAGAGAAAAACTGTATCTAAGGTTAAGGAAGGAACTTTACATTATAATGAATTTCCAAAGAATAAGGTTTCAGTGATAACTGCAGAAGAACAAAAGAATGGATTAGTGAAAGGGTTCGGATTTTCTGACAACTACTTAGTACTCCATGACTACCAGAAATCTTAGTTAACGAAGTGAATACATTGGGATTAATTAAGTATAGGGTTTAACGGAACAAACTGAACATAGACATTTTCCTGAAATTAGGTTAGCTAACGGATGAAGGTCGCATCCATTTTACAGAAGAAAGAAGAAAGCCCCTTTTTTTCTTACATTTAAGAAAGCCCACAACTTCAGAATCCTCTGGTAAATGTAAAAAATCAAAGCATTGATAACTGAAAGGGAGAAGGAAGATTTTTAGCGTGACCCCATTTGATGAAAACTTGTTCCAAGAACTTTAGGGCAAGCTAAACGAAATGGGCATTACAGAACTTCCAAATCTGAAATACTAGCGAGAGAACTAACTACAATAGAGCAAATGGGCATTTGCAAGAGGTTTGGGGGAAAAGATCTCAAAGACTCGAACTTTCTTTGTTTACATCGGAGGAGCTTCTGAGAAACCGATGAAGAGATCTAAAAAAACAGTGGAGTAAAGCTCTCTATATAATGGCTGGCGTAACAGATGAACACTGAATGAAAATGGTGAAGTCTGAGTAAGTGAGAGACTCAAGAGAGAGAGAGAGAGAGAGAGAGAGCTGTCTTGGTTGGTGAGTTGTTACATAAAAAACCATGCTGTCCCATCACAGTGCATGCGAACAAAAAAGAAAGAAAGAAGGAAACGAAAATAATGAAGATGGGGAGGAAAATACGATGGCGAATCACAATATCGTCTTGGGTAAAACTTTTAATTTAAATAATCATAAAAAAGAAAGAGAAATGCCAGCTGTGTGTGTATAATCGTACTGCATGTGGTGGTATTAAAATGAGAATATTTTCTTGGAAAGAAGTATGTGTGTGTGAGAATGAATTGAATATACGAATATTGCGGGGGGTATTAAAGAATAATTTAGAATGAGGAAATTAAAATATGATTTATCTCTGTTTTTGTTCTTTCACATTCCTTATAATTTTTTTGTTAAAAGTTTAATACATGAAAAAAAAATACAGAATTAAATAGCTCAGTTAAAAGAATTATTATAAATCGAGTCTAAAACTCCCTAATTATTGCTATTGAACTCAGATTTATAATATTCTTTACTTTTTTCAGTATTCAACTTCAAAATCTCGTCTTCTTCGGGAAGAATCTGCCATAAAGAAACGAAACCCCCATATGGGGAGAAAAAAACTCATACATGAGGAGACCAAATCTGAATATTTATGACCGAGGAAAGCATAAATTAGAAATACAGAAAAAGAAAAGAAAAAACAAAGAACAATGGACTCCCCAACCTCATTCAATTAACGGATGAAATGGGATAATATTTTTTTAAAATGTTCTAGAGAGATGGAGGAGAAAAATCGTTTTAAGTCTGTTATTCCTTACCCATTGAGGAATCAATCCAACTCCGTTGAATTTTCGTCACGTAGTCGAAAATTCAAATTTTCGATGACGTTTCGAAAATCTAATTAGTTGAATTTGTATATGTAATACTCGAGTCCTCAAATATCTCGATTGGCCAATATATTTCATGCATTATACTGGCTAACTAATATGAATTATGTGTTTGGTTATATGCATAATTCATATGAGTCTTAGGTGTTGCATATGAGGTGCATTTTTATATGTTGCATACTTGATGTGATTTATTTGGCTAATATAAGACTCTAATATTTGACATCATTCTAGGAATAAATAAAATAAATAAATTACATAAATAATAATAATATAAATAAATAAATTATTTAGGAATCTTTATCTGATTTGTTGAGTCGGTGTTGTAATAAGACGTGTTAATCGCTAGAATGCGACTAATTACACGTGTATAATTACTCCATTTTTAGAACATTTTGGTAAGGAGGTATTGGTAATTTTTATCAAAATATTATTTATTGTTCTGCAATTTATAAAGAAAAAGGGTATAAACCGTAGTTTTACCGTCCTTAGTTGCAATTTAGTAACTTAATGCTTAAGGAAATCATTCACCGCCTTGAACCTATTCTAACTCTTCTCTAAACCCTTAGCCACGAAAGTTAAACAAGTTAAAAGCCCTCTCACCATCTCAGAACTGAGAGAACAAAAAAAAAGAAGAACAAGAAAAAGAAAAGGGCTAGAAATGCAAACTAGTGTTGGAAGTCTTGTTTTACTCAAGTGTCATTTATAATCAAGGTTCTCAATACTCTTTTGGTAAGTAACACTAACTTAAATCAGTTTTAATAAGATATGAATTCCTAGAGCATACGGGAATGCTAAAGCTATTATTATCTCCGCATTTCTTTTAAAATCGAATAGGTGTTCGGGGAAAGCAGCTGCTATAAGCTACGAGCCTAGGACTGAACTAGGAGAGGACATACTGTAATATATAATAACCGGAGTTACAGGTAAGTGAAAATCCAACTACGACGCATGGACATAGTATTCGGTGTTTTATAATATACATGCTTCGATGTTTCGATGATTTTATGTGAAGGTGTTATATTTGTTTGATTGATATTTGCATATGAGCTATATGAATTCATGAGCATACCATTCACGGCATATACATATGCATGCATATTATTGGGTGTTGTTGAGTGTTGGCACGCATAGTCGTAATCGCCGGGGAGCGATGTATATGTGCCGATTATTGGCATGCAGTTGAGGTGTATGTGGTTATTACTAGTGCACCATCGACGAAAGGGGCGACCTGGGCAGGGGCGACCTAGGGTATGTGACCCTAGTGTAGGCTACCCAGAGTAGGCTACCGTCATATGTTGAGGCAGAAGGGGCGACCTAGGAAGGAGCGACCTAGGGAGACCTAGCGTAGGCTACCTGGAGTGGGCCACTGCCATATTATTGATGCGGTAGGAGCGACCTGGACGGGGCGACCTGGATGGGGCGACCTAGGGAAACCTAGCGTAGGCTACCAGCGTGGGCTACCAGCGTAGGCGACCGCGACAGAAGGGGCGACCTGGGAAGGAGCGACCTAGTATTGGCTACCCAGAGTGGGCCACTGTCAGATGGTTTATTGAGCTCTTGGTGATGCATAGTATTTTAGCCACGGGCCCAGACAGAGGAAGAGAGAGATGATTCATTTTGAGATGTCGAGTCACATGTAGTTTATGCATATGATGAGGATTTGCATATTCACGAGCATGCATGATTTTTACTTACTGAGCTTCTAGCTCATATAGTTCATGCGTTGTAGGTGAGCGAGATGACATTGCTTGAGTGACTTAGATGGCGAGGCTGGTCGTTGGAGCTTCCACGGGCTTTTGAGGTGGACTGTACATGGATGACGACCTGTGTGGCGGGCTAGTCTCTTTTGCTGCATCTGATGTGTATGTTTTGGTTGTGTGTGATCGTGAGGTTGTGTAAATTTGTCTTGACGTATGGTTTTGTTTGAGTCTACGTATATCTTGTGTTGGTCGAGTCAGGATGTGTATGTGGGATTCGTGATTAGTTGGTGCTTGTCTTGTTGAGACGTTATTTGGTTTTATGATGCTCGTGATGTGAGTATCTTTTGATTTACTTCAGGGGTTTTTGACGAGTTTTAAACGAAACTCACGCAATTTATTTTCTCGAGTTAGTGTCATTAGGGTCGTTTTGGTCGTGTGTGGGGTGGTCGCCACAGTTTGGTATCAGAGCCACGGTTACAGGTTCTGTAGACTATCCATGTACAGGAACTCAAAAGTGTGGAAGCGCAGCCTTGCTCGTAAGTTTTATGATATTGCGTGAATAATTTTCTGTTGCATGAATTTATTGGCCATATTATTCGAAAAGGGTTAACAGGGTAAAGTGTGAGCATCATGGTACGTACTAGAGGTGAAAGCAGCGGAGGAAGTAGTCAGGGTAGGGAGACTGTGAACCCTACTGATGAGCGAGATACTGCCATTATCCGACTTACTAAACTTGTTCAACGTCAATCTGAGCAAATTCAAGAGTTGATCCAACAGCGGAATTCAAATGAGCAGCAGAATCCATCTAAAGCTGAAAGGGTAGAGATCATTGGTGAAAGATTTCGAAAACTCAATCCGCCAGTTTTCGAAGATGCTATTGACCCAACAGCTGCCGAGGACTGGCTTAGAACCCTTGAAAATATGTTCCAGTACAGCCGAGTTCCCGAGCAAGACAAAGTCCTCTGTGCTACTTTTATGCTTCGGGGTAGTGCGGGGCATTGGTGGGACACAATGAAAGCCATCGAAAATCAAATCACGATGACTTGGGAACGCTTCAAAGAAATCTTCCGAAACAAATACTTCACAGCCCCTGTGCGTGCTATGAGGATGAATGAATTCATAAACTTACGACAGGGAGCCATGGCAGTTGCAGAGTACATTCGCAAATTTGAGCAGCTATCGAGGTTCGCAACACATATGGTGAGTACTGACGCCCTGAAAGTGGAGCGATTTCTTGAAGGCCTGAAACCGGAACTTTACCGAGATGTCAACATGGCTGGTATTCAAGGAATCACGTACGCTCAAGTTGCGGAAAGGGCATTAGTTGCGGAGCAAGCTGAGATGAGAATTGTACGTGCCGAAGAAGCAAAACGCAAATTTGTGCAAGGTCAAAAATGGGCTGAAGGCGACAGAAAGAGGCAGTTCGTAGTCAAAGGCCAGAAACTGAATTTTCAAGGAAGGCCTGAACCTCAGCGATGGGAGCCGAACACAAAGCCGAATCCAAATCAGGAGAGATCCCAAATCCCGATGCCCATATGCCCAAGGTGCGGACGTCAACACACCGGCAACTGTTTCACCCAAACTATCAAGTGCTTCATATGCGGGAAATTGGGTCACATCGCAAGAACATGTCCGGCAAAGCCACAGACAGTACCTGCTAGAGTTTTCACCATTACGAGCGATGAAGCAGAGGCTAATCCATCAGTGGTGACAGGTACACTCTCTATATACAATGTTCCGACATCCATACTAATAGATTCGGGAGCCACGCATTCATTTGCATCATCTAAGTACATAACGAGGCTCGGTATAACACCTCTTCTATCCAAGCTCAATTACAATGTGACGATTCCTCATGGAGCTTCAACCCAGACAAATCAGATTCTTCAAGAGTGTGCGGTACCGATTGAAGATAGGAAATTATATGCTGATCTGATCGTAATCCCAATGAATGATTACGATATCATCCTTGGTATGGATTGGTTATCGAAGTATGGAGCAGTGATTGACTGCAACAAAAAGATTGTTACTTTCCATTTACCGGGAGCAAAGCCTTTTTCTTTCTCGGGAGTTGCAAATGGCAGCAGGATTTCGAAAATATCAGCGTTAAAGGCTCAACGATTGATAGATGTTGGTTGTGAAGCTTATCTCATTTATGCAATAAAAGCAGAGGAACAACCTCAACCCGATCTTAGTAAAGTACCTGTTGTGAAGGACTATCAAGACGTATTTCCTGATGATCTTTCTAGATTACCACCTGGCAGGGAGATAGAATTTTCGATTGAACTACCTCCGGGTACACCTCCAATTTCAAAAGCTCCATATCGAATGGCTCCGACCGAGCTGAAAGAATTGAAGATACAGCTACAAGATCTACTCGATAAAAGTTTTATTCAACCCAGTTTTTCACCATGGGGCGCACCAGTTCTATTTGTACGAAAGAAGGATGGATCAATGAGACTCTGCATTGATTACCGGGAGTTGAACAAGGTTACCATCAAAAATAAATATTCTTTGCCTCGAATTGATGATCTTTTCGATCAACTCCAAGGTGCAGCTGTATTCTCGAAGATCGATCTACGTTCAGGTTATCATCAGTTAAAGATAAAGGTGGAGGACATTCCGAAGACGGCGTTCAGCACTCGATATGGACACTACGAGTTTCTAGTGATGCCATTTGGGTTGACTAATGCACCTGCTGCGTTCATGGATTTGATGAATCGTGTCTTCAAGGAGTTTCTTGATAAGTTCGTTATCGTGTTTATCGATGATATTCTCATTTATTCCAAGACAAGGGAGGAACATGAAATACACTTGAAGATCGTATTGGAGATATTAAGAAAGAAACAACTCTATGCAAAATTCAAGAAATGTGAGTTTTGGCTAGATAGAGTTGTGTTCTTAGGACATGTTATTTCTGGAGCAGGAATATCAGTAGACCCAAGCAAAGTTGAAGTAATCAATAATTGGCCCCAACCAATAAATCCTTCAGAGGTGCGGAGTTTTCTTGGCTTAGCGGGATATTATCGCAGATTCATTGAGGGATTCTCAAAAATCGCTTCGTCATTGACAAAGTTGACTCGGAAGAATATTCCATTTCAATGGACCGATTCGTGTGAATGGAGTTTTCAGGAGTTGAAGAAGCGACTTACTTCGACACCTGTCTTGACAATTCCAACTGGAAGCGGGGGTTTTTCAGTATACAGCGATGCATCGAAGAACGGCTTAGGTTGTGTATTGATGCAAAATGGGAAGGTTGTTGCATATGCTTCCAGACAACTGAAGGAATATGAGAAGAATTATCCCACTCATGAT
This sequence comes from Lindernia subracemosa, assembly GCA_028392965.1. Lineage (NCBI taxonomy): Eukaryota > Viridiplantae > Streptophyta > Magnoliopsida > Lamiales > Linderniaceae > Vandellia > Vandellia subracemosa. The sequence continues at coordinate 63,404 of JAQPCC010000125.1, read as the reverse complement.
TTGGAGCTTGCAGCCGTGGTATTTGCATTGAAGATATGGCGACACTATCTATACGGTGAACGATGCGAGATCTATACAGATCATAAGAGCTTGAAATACTTTTTCACTCAGAAGGAACTGAATATGCGACAACGAAGATGGTTAGAGCTCGTCAAGGATTACGACTGCGTAATCAACTACCACCCGGGAAAAGCTAATGTTGTTGCTGATGCTCTAAGCCGGAAGACAACTCAGAGTTCTATAGCTGCTATCTCGATTAAAAAATCTGCAATCGCTGACTTACAAAAGATGAATGTGGAAGTCATCAACGTTGGTGAGATTGAAGTAAAATTAGCAGCTTTGACGCTTCAACCTACAATTTTGGACAGAATCAAACAAACACAACCGACTGATGAATACTATCAGAAGGTAAAGAAAGATGCCAGGGAAGATACATCTTCGGAGTTAAAAATATTTGAAGATGGTGTTCTGCGATTTAGAGATCGTCTGTACGTACCCGGGAATGATGAGATTCGAAGAGACATTTTATTTGAAGCACATTCCACGCCATACTCAGTACATCCTGGAACAACAAAGATGTATCGAGACCTTCAGAAATTTTATTGGTGGCCAGGGATGAAGAAAGACATAGCGCAATTTGTGGATCAATGTCTGACCTGTCAACAAGTAAAACGGAACATCAAAGGCCAGCGGGAATGTTACAACCGCTATCAATTCCAGAATGGAAATGGGAACGAATAACGATGGACTTCGTCGTTGGCTTGCCAAAGACTTTAAAGGGACACGATGCTATCTGGGTAATCGTTGACAGATTAACCAAGTCTGCTCATTTTCTACCCATTAATTCGTCATACACCATGGATCGATATGCGGAAATTTACATTCAAGAAATAGTTCGACTTCATGGTGTTCCACTGTCGATAGTTTCAGATCGAGACTCCAGGTTCTTGTCTAACTTTTGGAGAAGCTTACAGAAGGCGATGGGGACAAAATTATCTTTTAGCACGGCCTATCATCCTCAAACAGATGGGCAATCAGAACGAACAATTCAGACCTTGGAAGACATGCTTCGTGCTTGCGTATTAGATTTTAAAGGTCATTGGAGTAAATTTCTACCATTGATCGAATTCTCGTATAATAACAGCTATCATGCCACTATTGGAATGGCACCATATGAGGCCTTGTATGGGAGAAAATGTAGATCTCCTGTTCATTGGGATGAAATTGGCGAGAAAACATTGCTTGGACCTGACATGGTGCGAGAAATGACGAATGTTGTAGCAAAAATTCGACAGAGTATGCAAACTGCTCAGAGTCGACAGAAAAGCTATGCTGACCAAAAACGAAGGCCGTTAGAATTTGAAGTTGATGAACTGGTGTTCCTGAAAGTTTCCCCGATGAAAGGTGTGATGCGATTTGGAAAGAAAGGAAAGTTAAGTCCCAGATACATTGGACCTTTCAAAATTTCAGAAAAGATTGGTGATGTTGCTTACAGACTCAATTTGCCTTCCTCGTTGTCTCAAATACATGACGTGTTTCATATTTCTATGTTGCGGAAGTACGTTGCAAATCCTACTCGTGTTTTGAAGAGCGAACCGATCGACTTAAAACCCGATTTGAGTTATGAAGAGAAGCCAGTAGAGATTTTGTTACGCGAAGTCAAACAACTCAGAAACAAAGAAATTCCGCTGGTGAAAGTTTTGTGGAGGAATCAATCGGTAGAAGAAGCAACATGGGAAAGAGAAGATGACATGCGAACTAAATACCCTGACCTATTTCGGTAAGTTGAATTTCGAGGACGAAATTCTTTTAAGGAGGGGAGGATGTAATACTCGAGTCCTCAAATATCTCGATTGGTCAATATATTTCATGCATTATACTGGCTAACTAATATGAATTATGTGTTTGGTTATATGCATAATTCATATGAGTCTTAGGTGTTGCATATGAGGTGCATTTTTATATGTTGCATACTTGATGTGATTTATTTGGCTAATATAAGACTCTAATATTTGACATCATTCTAGGAATAAATAAAATAAATAAATTACATAAATAATAATAATATAAATAAATAAATTATTTAGGAATCTTTATCTGATTTGTTGAGTCGGTGTTGTAATAAGACGTGTTAATCGCTAGAATGCGACTAATTACACGTGTATAATTACTCCATTTTTAGAACATTTTGGTAAGGAGGTATTGGTAATTTTTATCAAAATATTATTTATTGTTCTGCAATTTATAAAGAAAAAGGGTATAAACCGTAGTTTTACCGTCCTTAGTTGCAATTTAGTAACTTAATGCTTAAGGAAATCATTCACCGCCTTGAACCTATTCTAACTCTTCTCTAAACCCTTAGCCACGAAAGTTAAACAAGTTAAAAGCCCTCTCACCATCTCAGAACTGAGAGAACAAAAAAAAAGAAGAACAAGAAAAAGAAAAGGGCTAGAAATGCAAACTAGTGTTGGAAGTCTTGTTTTACTCAAGTGTCATTTATAATCAAGGTTCTCAATACTCTTTTGGTAAGTAACACTAACTTAAATCAGTTTTAATAAGATATGAATTCCTAGAGCATACGGGAATGCTAAAGCTATTATTATCTCCGCATCTCTTTAAAATCGAATAGGTGTTCGGGGAAAGCAGCTGCTATAAGCTACGAGCCTAGGACTGAACTAGGAGAGGACATACTGTAATATATAATAGCCGGAGTTACAGGTAAGTGAAAATCCAACTACGACGCATGAACATAGTATTCGGTGTTTTATAATATACATGCTTCGATGTTTCGATGATTTTATGTGAAGGTGTTATATTTGTTTGATTGATATTTGCATATGAGCTATATGAATTCATGAGCATACCATTCACGGCATATACATATGCATGCATATTATTGGGTGTTGTTGAGTGTTGGCATGCATAGTCGTAATCGCCGGGGAGCGATGTATATGTGCCGATTATTGGCATGCAGTTGAGGTGTATGTGGTTATTACTAGTGCACCATCGACGGAAGGGGCGACCTGGGCAGGGGCGACCTAGGGTATGTGACCCTAGTGTAGGCTACCCAGAGTAGGCTACCGTCATATGTTGAGGCAGAAGGGGCGACCTAGGAAGGAGCGACCTAGGGAGACCTAGCGTAGGCTACCTGGAGTGGGCCACTGCCATATTATTGATGCGGTAGGAGCGACCTGGACGGGGCGATCTGGATGGGGCGACCTAGGGAAACCTAGCGTAGGCTACCAGCGTGGGCTACCAGCGTAGGCGACCGCGACAGAAGGGGCGACCTGGGAAGGAGCGACCTAGGGAGACCTAGTATTGGCTACCCAGAGTGGGCCACTGTCAGATGGTTTATTGAGCTCTTGGTGGTGCATAGTATTTTAGCCACGGGCCCAGACAGAGGAAGAGAGAGATGATTCATTTTGAGATGTCGAGTCACATGTAGTTTATGCATATGATGAGGATTTGCATATTCACGAGCATGCATGATTTTTACTTACTGAGCTTCTAGCTCATATAGTTCATGCGTTGTAGGTGAGCGAGATGACATTGCTTGAGTGACTTAGATGGCGAGGCTGGTCGTTGGAGCTTCCACGGGCTTTTGAGGTGGACTGTACATGGATGACGACCTGTGTGGCGGGCTAGTCTCTTTTGCTGCATCTGATGTGTATGTTTTGGTTGTGTGTGATCGTGAGGTTGTGTAAATTTGTCTTGACGTATGGTTTTGTTTGAGTCTACGTATATCTTGTGTTGGTCGAGTCAGGATGTGTATGTGGGATTCGTGATTAGTTGGTGCTTGTCTTGTTGAGACGTTATTTGGTTTTATGATGCTCGTGATGTGAGTATCTTTTGATTTACTTCAGGGGTTTTTGACGAGTTTTAAACGAAACTCACGCAATTTATTTTCTCGAGTTAGTGTCATTAGGGTCGTTTTGGTCGTGTGTGGGGTGGTCGCCACAGTATACCAGCATGAATAGGGTAATAATGGTATATTTTTTGAAGTGTTCTCGTTAGTGCAATTATAATAAGATTTCCTCCCCCTCTTCTTTTCTTCTTTTTTTTTTTATAAAAAAAATTTTACTCTCTATTAAAAACCAAAAACCCTAAACATAAACTTTCTATCTTCTACACCATCCTTATCAACCATTAAATTAAGAATGTGAGAGGAAATAATCACATCATCTTGTTCCTCATGCTTTTTTTTTTGTTTTCTTCTTTCTTATTTCTTCAGTTTTGAAAGTTTATATCTCCTCGTTTAGGTGTTGAAAATCCCTTCGTGAGAGTTTTCTTCTCGAAGAAGACAAGTTCTATGAAATTAAGACGGAGGAGAGTGAAAATATTATAGATTTGGGCTACCATTTTTATAGAATTTTAGTCTGATTATTAAGAGGTTTTTAGCACTTCTTTATTAGTTTAAATTTTGTTTTCTTTCAAGCCTTTTTTTTTTATTTGGATTGTTTCTCTCAATGACTAAGATATGTCTCTCCTAGATATTTGAGTATCACAAAATGGATCTTCTTGTAAATTTATTTACATGAAGCTTTTAGAAATATATATATATATATATATATATATATATATTAGTTCAACTATAGTAAGCGTAAAAATAATTTGTAGTTAAGAGTGCATTTATTAATATACATTCATATTTAGAATCTTGAGAAAGTTTAGCTCGTTGACAGACAAAGCATAGTCTCATTACTAAATAATGAATGATTAAGTGATTAATAGAAAAGTAATAAACTCAGTTGTATCTAACTTAGAAAAGGCTTAATCTAAGCATAGTATGTCTAATCATGCATCTCTGCAGTCTGCACTAACTTCACACCGCCCCAATGACGAAAGTCGAAACTATTACGTCTCAAACGTAAAAGGTTATTACAATTAGTTTTCATAACAGTTAAATTCAAACATATATATATTATAATATCAACGGAGATATATACTAGAATTCATAATCTTCTTTCCCTAAAAAACTTTTCTACACAAGAAACCCTAATTTGTTTTCTTCTCCGCCGATGGCCACAAATCTACCGCCACCATGGTTGGCGGCGGATCGGGTTGGAACACCAATCATTTATTTCATTCTCTTTCACAATTTATTTATTATATATTCTATATTTTGTTTATTCTCTCATATGAGGGAGAATTTGTAATGATCTTATACAAAATAGATCTTAAGAAATGGACAGCATGCTGTCATTGTTGATTCAAACAATGGAGTTATGGATCTTGATTGAAAAATATCAAATGTGGTTGAAGAAGAGATTGCAATTGATGATATTATTTGAAGAATGGATTCGATGATACTAGTTTGTTTATCTATTCCTTGACATTCTTCTGCAGTTTTGTTTATTGATTTCATTGTAAAAAATTTGTCCAATTGGTATTATGGAATAAAATTATTCTTTTCCTAAAAATATATATACTCAACTCAATGTAGCAATAACAACCCATAATAACGTGGAGAATACGTAGACATTTGAGAAAAATAATATAATGAAATCAAGTCAACAATACTTTTAAAATGCATCAAATAATGCAATGACCAACTAATAAAACCAAAAAAAAAATTATCAAAATAATTTGAGCATTCCAGATCATCTGTAATAATAATCACGTTCCTTTCCGTAATTAAATGCCTATGAATAATCATGAAATAATTAATATCCCAACGTATTATCATGTGATTAACAAAGGTAAAAACTCATTATTTTAAGACGTAAACCCTAAAACTCAACGTTGTATTACGTATATGAGATAGATTATTTTTATTTTTTTCTTCTTGTTTTGCACGTATATAATTCATCTTTTGATTGTCTTAAATTAAATGTGAATGAAATCAAAAGTTTTAAAAACGTTATCACAACTAAGAGATAACATTCAAATGTCGTATATTTCTCTTAGCCTTACATTACATTGTCATCGTACTTTTCCCCTTCCGATTATCATTGGCTGCCCAAAGGGACGGTCGAAAATGTAAATTATAAGAAATAAAATAATGGGCAATCGCTATATATATTTACAAATTTTTAATAATGAAAAACTATATAGAATGAAGTCGTACAGTGACGTCACGGCCCATGCTCAAAATGTACTTTTGTTTATTTTCTCTATTGTGGATTTAAAAAATTGATCGTGGATGACGTATGATGCGCAGATAATGGTGAATAATGGTACGTACATTTAAATACAATATTATATAAATAAAGTATGAATGTTGCTTATAAAACATTTTTGTATTGAAAAAAAAAAAATTGTCCTTTTAATGGTTGACGTAATAAGGTTTATCAAGTAAAATACAACCATAATGGGTGAGACGTGTTTGCGTGAGTTTGTGACCTTTCAATAAAAAAAAAAAAAAAAAAAAAAAAAATGAATGTGAGATACGTATTATTGTATGATGCTATAAAAATATGGTGTAGTGGACAAACAAATTATTATTATTATTAACCATAAAGATGAATGATATGGATGGATTAATTATCAAAATATGAACCAAGTAAACATATATACATACATAGAGGGATGAAATCCAAAATAGTTCCTAATGTTTACCCTATGAACCAATTTAGTCTCTTATGTTTTGTTTGAACCAATTTAATCCCAATGTTGTCGATTTTGGACCAATTTAGTCCTTCCACCACGATAAACGTCAATTTTAACGGAAATCTCACGCGTGGCCCATATTAAATCATGTATGGATCGAATTTTGGAATATTTGCAAGATTTGGGGGGTACAAACTGTTTTCATCTACTGTCAATGAAGCTCGACGAAGCAGATAATCTAGAGCTCATATTCTGATTTTAGAGGAGAAATTTGTAGTTTTATGCTCTAATTTCAGTAATCATTTCAATTTTATCGATCAATACATGATTTATTGATATGCACGTGTGAGATTTCCGTTAAAATTGACGTTTATCGTGACGAAAGGACCAAATTAATCCAAAATTGATAATATTTGTGACTAAATTGGTCCAGACGAAACACTGAAGACTAAATTGGATTTTTTTCTTTTCTGACCATGGGCCCACCAACTTGAGGAGAATAAATTAGATGTTTACCAAACTTCACATATATTTATTAATATTTTGATGTAAGTTTCTAACCGGACATCACTTATCTATGATTGATAAATTTAGGTCACGAATTGTATTTTTTTATCATTATATTGTTACAAAAATATATCAATGTTATAAAAATATTAATTGTGATTAATATTATATTAAGATTATTTTATTTTAATTATACTTATATTAAGATTATAATGATAATATAACTTATAATAATAAAGAGAGAGAGATTAAGTATTTCAATACTTGGTGTGATTTACAATGAACTCTAATCACCTATTTATACTACTAATAATTCACTATTACAACTAATCACATTAATTACAATTATACACCTCACACTAAAATACAAACTCTTCAATTAAACACCTCATCTTATCATCTTATCACATTATCATCATTTAATATAATACTTCCAAATCATTAATAATTTAACTAATATTATTATTTAAAACATCCACATTTAATTATTTCATAATACTCCCCCTTGGATGTTTTCAAAGAATATGCCTCGTTAAAACCTTATTAGGAAAAACCCAATGGGATAAAAACCTAATGAAGGAAAAAGAGTACATGATTCTTTTATATACGCTTTCGATTGTTGCCTCATTAAAAACCTTACTGGGAAAACCACATGGGAAAAACCCCAGTGAAGGGAAAAAGAGTGCAACGCGTATTTACTCCCCCTGATGATGACATCATTTAAGATCTCGAAGTTTTCGAACTCCAATTGAATATACCAATCTTTTGAAAATTATTGGGGGAAGTGCTTTCGTGAATAAATCTGCAAGATTTTCACTTGATCGCACTTGTTGTACATCAATATCACCATTTTTCTCTAAATCATGTGTAAAGAAAATTTTTGGTGAAATATGATTTGTTCTATCTCCCTTAATATATCCTTCCTTTAATTGGGCAATGCATGCAGCATTATCTTCATATAAAATCGTAGGAAGTAACTTTTTCGATACTAGCCCACTGGTTTGTTGTATATGCTCAATTATCGATCGCAACCAAACACATTCTCGGCTAGCTTCATGAATAGCTAAAATTTCCGCATGATTAGAAGAAGTAGCCGTTAAACTTTGTTTAACTGACCGCCATGAAATAGCGGTTCCGCCATGTGTAAATAAATAGCCCGTTTGCGATCGAGCATTATGTGGGTCAGATAGAAAACCAGCATCTGCATACCCAATCAAATCTGTTTTTGATTCATTATAATAGAACAATCTCATATCAGTTGTTCCTTGAAGGTATCGAAAAATCCGCTTAATTTCATTCCAATGTATACGAGTCGGTGACGAACTATATCTCGTCAATAGATTCACAGCGAACGCTATATCAGGTCGCGTATGACTCGTTAAATACATTAGGGCTCCAATAGCACTGAGATATGGTACTTCAGGACCAAGTAGTTCTTCATCGTTTTCGCAAGGTCTAAACGGATCTTTATTCACATCTAAAGATCGAACAATCATTGGAGTATCCAATGGATGAGCTTTATCCATATAAAATCTTTTCAATACCTTTTTCGTATAAGTCTCTTGATGTACGAATATCTCATTCTTTAAATATTCAATTTGCAGTCCAAGACAAAATTTCGTTTTACCGAGATCTTTCATTTCAAACTCTTTTTTCAAACAATTAACGGCTTTTGATAACTCTTCAGGAGTTCCAATTATGTTAATATCATCAACATAAACTGAAATGATGACAAATTCATTTCCAGATCTTTTCATAAATATGCACGGGCAAGTTTGATCATTTTTATACCCCTCTTTCGATAAATATTCACTTAGGCGATTATACCACATACGTCCAGATTGCTTTAATCCATAGAGTGATTTATTTAGCTTGATTGAGTACTCATTTCGGGGCCCTGAATTTTCAGGTAACTGAAATCCCTCGGGAAGTTTCATATATATATCACTATCAAGTGATCCATATAAGTAAGCGGTGACAACATCCATTAGACGCATATCGAGTCCTTCACGTACTGCCAGACTAATTAAATAACGAAAAGTAGTTGCATCCACCACAGGAGAATACGTCTCCTCATAATCAATACCAGGTCGTTGTGAAAAGCCTTGTGCAACAAGCCGTGCTTTGTATCTCACAATTTCACCGTTTTCATTTCTCTTTCTAATGAAAACCCATTTATATCCAACCGGCTTTACATTTTCTGGTATGCGGACTACAGGTCCGAAAACTTTTCGTTTCTCAAGTGATTTTAATTCTGCCTCGATTGCATCTTTCCATTTTGGCCAATCATTTCTTTGTCTGCATTCTTTTACAGACCCTGGTTCATTATCCTCATTCTCGTTTATCTCATTCATTTCATGTAGCGCTACGTTAAATGAGAATTTATTGTCAACGTTGACTTTTTCTCGGTTCCATCTAATTCCATTTTGAGCATAATTTATCGAGATCTCTTCATTATCATTATTCTCAAAAATTTCTGGTACCCGATTTCCATTATCATAATCATTAATGCCCATTGACTCTTCTAGAGTCGATAAATCCTCGACTGGACCATTCTTATTATTTGCTCCTTTTCTTTTTCGAGGATTTTTATCTTTGGAACCCGAGGGCCTACCACGTTTTAGTTGTGGCTTAGGCTCGATCATTATATGTTCTCCATGAACATCAACTTTTGCAGGAGCATTAACAGCTGGTATATGTGACTTAGTCACTCTTTTAAGGTCAGTAAAGCTATCTGGCAGTTGATTAGCTAATCCTTGTAAATGAATTATCTTTTGAACTTCTAGTTCACATTCTTTCGTTCGAGGATCATAATGATTTAGCGATAATTCATTCCAACTAATACTCATTTCCAGCTGTTTCTTTTCTCCCCCTAATGTCGGAAAATTCGATTCATCGAAATGACAATCGGCAAATCTAGCCGTAAATAAATCTCCAGTTAGAGGTTCTAAATATTTTATTATCGATGGAGATTCAAATCCGACATATATTCCAACCTCCTTTGAGGTCCCATCTTAGTGCGTTGTGGTGGAGCAATTGGAACATAACCGCACATCCAAAAATTCTCAGATGGGAAATATTTGGTTCCTGACCATAAACCATTTGTATCGGGAGATATCGTTATAACTTGTTGGCCTGATGCGGATTAGTGCCGCTGCATGTAATATAGCATGTCCCCAACAAGATGAGGGAAGTTTCGACTTCATTATAATGGTCTTGCAATTAATTGCAACCTTTTAATCAACGATTCTGCAAGACCGTTTTGCGTATGGACATGTGGCACGGGGTGCTCAACATCAATTCCAAAGACATGCAATATTCATTAAATGCCTTGGAAGTAAATTCACCAGCATTATCAAGACGTATTTTCTTTATTGGATAATCCGGAAAATGTGCTCTTAATCGAATCAACTGAGCAAGCAATCTCGCAAAAGCTACATTCCGCGTTGATAACAAACATACATGAGACCATCTAGTTGATGCATCAATCAATACCATGAAATATCTAAATGGTCCACACGATGGATGTATCGGTCCACAAATATCACCTTGTATAGCTCCAAAAATCTTATGGATTCATTCTTTATTTTTATTGTGATGGACGAATAATCAACTTCCCTTTAGAGCAAGCAAACATGATAATTCATTCGATTGAAGAATCTTCTGGTTCTTCATTAAATGTCCACGAGAATTTTGAATTATTCTCCGCATCATAATTGAACCGGGATGGCCCAACCGGTCATGCCAAACAACAAATGTATTATCATTAGTAAACTTCTGGTTTACGATAGCATGTGATTCAATTGTTTTAAGATATGTGTAATATAGCCCAGAGTCAAAAGATGGTAATATTTCCACAATTCTTTTGTCATCGATATCACTTTTGTAATATGCAAATATTCAATATCTCCTTTTTCTGCAGTCTCAATATGATATCCGTTATGTCGAATAGCTTTAAAGCTTAATAAATTTCTTTGAGACTTAGGAGAATATAAAGCATTTTCAATTATCAGCCTTGTTCCTCTGGGCAGTAAAACATTAGCTCTTCCGGAGCCCTCAATTATATTCGTGCTACCCGATATAGTAATAACACTGGCTTCTTTCATATCAAGATGATCGAAATATTTCTTATTTTTTAGAATCGTATTCGTCGTTGCACAGTCTGCAAGACACAATTCTTCATTGCACATGCCCGCATCCATCAAATAATATCCTTTATAAACAAATACATAATATTTATTATTGAAAAAGAAATATTGCATTACAAACATATAGATAACTTAAAACAACGATATATAATAAAACACACAATAGTAAATCATAATGCATAAATAAAATCATAGCAGATTATTTTCATCGATCAGAAAATCCGCAGCTTCCAAATGAGCATTTTCATCACTGGCATCAGAGGTAGAGGCGAATTCACCCTGAACAAAATTCATTTCGATTTTCTTTCCTTTGCCCTTTTGAGATTCCTGATATAGCTCAACAAGATGTTTGGGCGTACGACAATTGCGCGACCAGTGGCCAGAACCACCGCAACGATAACATTTTTCATCATTATTCTTTTGTTCAGTTTGCCTCTTCTCATCTTTATTATCAAAACTTTTCCTCTTCTGGGGAATATTTTGATGACCGCCACGATAATTATGATAACCACCACGGAAATATTGATAACCACCACCATAATATCCTCGGCCACGACCACGGCCTTGACCACGACCTTGACCACGACCACGTCCACGGCCGCGATATCCACCGCGACCACGTCCACGATCATTACCTCGACTATTGTCATTATTAATTTTGACTGCATTCGCTTCAGGGAGTGCAGTAGAACCAGTCGTTTGGGATTCGTGATTTTTCACCAGCAATTCATTATTTTGCTCAGCCAAAAGTAAGCAAGAAATTAGATCTGAATACTTTTTAAATTTTCTCTCCCGATATTGCTGTTGTAATATCATATTATGTGGATGAAATGTGGTGAATGTTTTGTCCAGCACATCGTTATCAGTAATTGTCTCTCCACATAATTTCAACGTGGAAGTAACTCTATAAACGACAGAATTATATTCACTTACCGACGTAAAATCCTGCAATCGTAAATTCAGCCATTCGTACTTTGCATTGGGGAGAATAACAGTTGTCAAGTGGTCATATCGTTCTTTCAGGTTTTTCCACAACTCAGCTGGATTCTTTTCTGTTAAGTATTCAACTTTCAGATTTTCGTGAATGTGGTGGCGAAGAAAAATCATAGCTTTCGCCTTGTCTTGTTCAGTTGTTGTTTTCGTGGGATCAATGGTGTCACCTAAACCTTTTGCTTTCAAATGGATTTCAGCATCTAGTACCCAAGGTAAATAATTTTTTCCAGTGATATCGAGTGCAACAAACTCAAGGCTCGCCAAGTTCGACATATTACTATAATAAAATACAAAACATGTTATTAAAACATTACATAATAAAAAAAAACTTATAATTAATCTTCTTTTAAATCTTCTTTTGTATCTTCTTTTGTAAAAGTTCTTATAAAAAATGATATCCACATCCAGATCAGTGTCGCCGTAATAATAATCATAAGTAAAAGATCAAACATCGGACAGAGCGACATCCTTCAAAATAAAATATATTTCAGTAATTATAATATTAAAGAAATTACAATTAATAATTATATTTTAAAAACATTGGTAAAAATATTATCCACATAGCTGAAAGGATCACCGTAAATAATGTAAGGAGTAGAAGATCCATCTTTGTATAAAACGACATATTTTTTTTTATTAAAGAAAGATTAATAATATGCCGCTACTGAGGTTGGGATTACCGCAAGACCTCGTGGGCTTGTGTTGTGTACGTGCATAAAAAAAAAACCACACGCCTCCACGGGGATCGAAACCTGGACCTCTCGTCACTTGTAGTGAACGATATTCCGCGAAACCACTCGGGTATTGGTGTTTAGTTATAAAACCTTTAAATAATACTTTTATAATATATATTTTTAAATTAATCACAATTAATATATGATTAGTATAAATTAAAAATTAAATTACCATACCTTGACTAAACTGGTACGAGATCTTCGACGGAGGTTGATCTTGACGACGGAGAGCGGTCGTGCTGATAACGTGTTATAAAAATATTAATTGTGATTAATATTATATTAAGATTATTTTATTTTAATTATACTTATATTAAGATTATAATGATAATATAACTTATAATAATAAAGAGAGAGAGATTAGAGAGAGATTAAGTATTTCAATACTTGGTGTGTTTTACAATGAACTCTAATCACCTATTTATACTACTAATAATTCACTATTACAACTAATCACATTAATTACAATTATACACCTCACATTAAAATACAAACTCTTCAATTAAACACCTCATCTTATCATCTTATCACATTATCATCATTTAATATAATACTTCCAAATCATCACTAATTTAACTAATATTATTATTTAAAACATCCACATTTAATTATTTCATAGTAATCAAAATATATTTGGATCTTCCAATCAATTTTTTCGAAGGGAAAAAAAAAAGTCAAAATCGTATTACAAGTCAGTACGTAAGTTCTGTTAAATATATTCTCAGTAGTCAAAGAGCATTTTCTAATTTATTGAATTATTGTTATTTAACCTTACATATTTAATACTTTTCGATATAAAATTCTAATTAATATACTTTTTTCGTATAAAAAATATACACGTTTTTGCCTGATACATTAACAAGTGTGTCTGATATTGGTATGTGTCAAATTTTCCATAGTTATACATCGTAATCCCATTTCGAATGTGACAATTGACTATGAGAAAAAATACTTTCACGAATTTCTAGAAAAGAATAATAAACAAAAATAGATATCAATACTTTTAGCAACTTAGGTGTCAAAACTCACTGTACTGTATATTTATTCTGTGTGCCCTTTATTGTTAATTTATGATTAGGTCATCAAATTAGGTTCCTCAACTGAAAATTTAATATGTGTCACGTTATTATCCTTTCTGTAAAGTTGATTAGGATGCAAAAAAATAAAATAAAATAAAAAAATAGATAAGGCGCACAACACACAATTTGTCTTATGGATTACACGTAAGTTATCCAATTGAGGAGAAATAATATATATTTAAAAGGGGACGTCCAAAATTGCTGATGATAAAACACTAATTCTTTCTACTTTAGATATTTATATTCCCATCCACACATTGCATATAATTTTTAAAATATATATATTATAAGCTTGGCTCAGATTACCTCAGAACAACCATTTATATCATATCAGTTTTTCAATACTTTTGTTTTGGCCTACTTTCTTTTATGAATTATAAGACATATAACTAGCAACTTTGTCTAATGTAATATTAAAGCTCTTATTCCCTCTTTGTACATCGTATGTATCATCAATGTGTCTTATCTCCCCCCTCACATAATCTGTTAATGTAAGCTTTTTCATCTATAATCTTGATTGAAAAAGACAAATGTTTGAGTTTGAAAGGATAAGATGTGAATCTAATGGCTATATCAAATTCTCACTCAATCAAAATTAAATTATAATATTTGGGTCTCATTGCTCTTTTGTGATTTACACTGAGCGAAAGGGATCATATAACCATTTTTTTTTTAAGTTTAATTAATCTAATTATGTGCCTCAACTAGCTAAATATTAATTTTTAGACATTAAGAAGTTAGGAGGTTGAGGAGCTTTGTTTTCTTTTTGTCATCATTGTAAATACTTTTTTTAATCTTTTTTTTTTCTTGGGTGGTAAAAGATTGAAGGCTGAATAGAAAGATGAAACTGGAAAATAATAAACCATTATTGCACTACTATTCAGAAGTCAACTTAGTGTTAACATGCCTAGAAAATGCAATGATATATTCTTCAATGATGCAAGAAAAAAAAAAAAAAAAAAGGCCAACAAATAATATTGAATTGTATTAACTCACACAAACACCCCTAAGTAGAAATAGAAATGAAAGTGATGATGAATCATATTAGCAAATAGTGGAGAAAGAGGTTTCTTTTCTATGAGACACTGAACATAAGACAAAAAGAATGTCTGAAACTTACCTATAGAGAACAATGCAGATCAATTATGAGCAAGAATCATCTGTACTATTACAAAAACTACATTCATTCATGTACAAGAAGAATAATGCAAACACCCAAGTCGAACCAACGTCAAACAAGTCGGTCCCAAACCACGACGGCGATGACAAAAAAAAAATGGAAAGAGCAATAGCAGCATCCAAGTAATAATACAATGGGAAACACTTCATAAGGAGGAGTTTGACAAAGAATCCATTAATATAACGTTATTACCAGTTTTCGTGTCTTGATTTTTAAGGCTTCGAGATCTTCCTGGTACTAACTTAGAGTACAAACCAGCGAGAAGTCCGTTGCTAGACTCAGCTGTTTTCCCCGGCGAGTTTGTATTGTTAGCTGTACTATGGATATTCTCTTTAATACCTTGTCTAGTGCTCTCTTTCTTAAGAGTGCCGCCACAAGCACAATTGGTGATTTTCATCAAGCAGTTCTTGTGGAAGATTCGATCGCATGATTTGCATTTCTCTGCCACACCGTCCTGTGTAATAAATTAAGTTAATCAGTAGGGAGATAAAAGTGAAGGTGGCTTAGATTAGATTTTCTTTAGGAGTTCACTGCTAAAAAACCTCATTGATTAAAAGTAAGTGGGATCTGCTCGATATGTTATTTTCCATTACTGATTGCGTTTATTCTCAAGATCTTTCCACCGCGTCTCATGAAGGGAATGAGTTATGATAAAACGGGGACTAAAAAGTATGTGGGATTAGCTCAAATTCATAATTGTAAAACTTACTTGGAAAGGAAAAATAAGAGAAAGTGGATTGTCACAGTTTTGTCGAGCACTGCATTGAACACCCACATCATAGCACACAAGGCATTGTTCGGTGATATGATCCTCGATTTTTCTACACACTGTTTCCACCATCACTGGCAGTGCTGCAATAAGAAAATTTAGGTATTCCATGAAATAACTGCTAGCCAACTAATAAGGAGATGGCAAAAGATGCAATTCAAAATTAACTCAGGGGCCTCGCGATATCAGAAATTTTAACCATCTAAATGCTGCTTCATGATCTAACCTGAGAACACGCCCTTCGAAAGATCAATAAGATCTCTTAGAGCGAAAAAGTCGTTGCTGTCCAAAAGATAACTCCGAGTTCCAAGCCCTCTGCTGATAGATCTGCGGAATGGGCACCTCACGTAAGGAAGCATTGACCTTATTCTGTTTCTGAGACTTGCGACGTGCTGCAGTGTTGGAACTTTAGAGAAGAGGAAGGGATTCACGGCACTGACACAAAGCATTGGCTGTCACAAAATAAAAAATTGAGTTAGGATTACATAAGTCCTAAAAATGTTATGTATTAAAACGAAATCAGCTCTGGTCTTATCATGATTACCTTGTCATGTACAGAATCCAAAAAGGACTTGGCCATCTGAGACACAGGGTAACTAGTGAAATCCCAATAATGAAGAACTCGAGCGGGCAACACAGCAGTATCATTATTATGACACGATGAGCAGAACAGCTGTCCAGTGTATTCACACAAACGAGGCTTTCCCCATCCCAAAGTCCGTACAAATTCTTGCACCGTAGTTCTTCCATCATCAAAACTTTTGTGACAACCTGAACATCTATAATGCTGGGCATCCAAGATTTGCTTCACAGGCTTCAAAGGGCGTACATCAACAACAAGTGAAATAGTCTTACCCAAAGGAGACATGTTATCCATCTTTGTGCCTTTGAGTAATAACTGAGAATTGTTGGGACTGGAAACTGGAGGATCGGGATCATCATTCGATGGAGATAGAAAATGGCTGAGAGCATTGAGAGACAAGGGCCAATACTTGCGCTGCGTAATGGATTGTAAACACTCTTGGATAAGATTACTCCTCTCAGAAATCACATCGGGTGAAGCATTACCAAAGAGCTTTCGGGTTTCTCTTTCCACAGAGGACCATGGCGAAGGAAGAGTCAAATCATGCTCAGCAAATAATTTCTTCAGCCTGACGTAGAGTGTACTGAAGTCACGATAACGGCGTTCAACTTCCCAACGTTCTTCACCACTCCACACTCTTAACTTATAAACTGTGTATTTTTGGACTCCAACAAGCCGTTCGCTGAACGAAACATCACCTTTAACTTGTCTTGAACCTATGACCTCAATTCTATCGATTCTCAAAGGTTGTTGGGTCCAATTAAAAGTGTAATCTGTGCCAGATGTGGAAGCACTAGAACCACCATCTCTAGAAGGCTGAGGCCCATGTGTTGTGCTCGCATGGGGGAACCTTGTCTGAGGAGACTCAACTGAGTCAAGTAGTATATCTTCCATTTCATTCACAAGTTGGTCATATACATCATTTAATTCGAATCCCTGATTCTGCCGCATATGACAAAGAAAACAAAAAAGTAAATAAAAATACAAAGATCTTTCTCAAACTCGAAGGGAATAATCATCAAATCAAACAATACTATTCAAAAGAAACGCTGTCACAGAAGTGGTACCTTAACTGGCTCATAATGATCTTCCATTTCGTCAAATTGAAAAGCAAAATCATTTCTAATTGAGGGATTCATTGTGGGGTGTGCGAATGACGTCACAGAAGATGGATTGTTTCCCTCAACTAACTCAACCTCTGTACCTTTGTTAGCGCTCATTGGCACCACATCCTGGTGATTCACAACAGGGTCCGAAAGACTATCTATTTTTATCGTATTTTTCTGTGAACTGTTATCTTGTGACACTGTGTCCTTAGAGGTATCTGTAACCTGATTTTGGCTGATTGATTCAACTTCGAACTCAACTTTCATGGAGGATACTTCATTAGGCGTATCATTAATTCTTTTAAATATATAACAATCATAACCACTGCTACCTAAATAGTCCTCCAACTCGTCAATATCACTGACTTGATTGCTCGAAGCAACCATTGCTTCCTTATCGTGAATTCGGGCATCAAGATCTACAACATTAGTGGAATTTTTCGATACATCAAGAGCTGATTTTGGATATTTGCCATCAGAATCAAAACGACTCGATGTATCAGGAATATTTCCAGCTTTTCTTTCTTGTTCTCTCGAAGCCAAATTTGAAGATGGTACAGAACTCGCAGGATCAATATTAGAAGACTCATGACAACTTTGACCATTATTTTGTTTCTCACCCCACATCGTAAAATCAATATCATTCTCCGCGCTTTGTTCCACAAAATCATTCCAATCATCATGGCCAAACGCCACTCTCGAATTCAAAACTAAGTTATCCTCACTTCCTTCACCAACATTTTTCCTGTAACTGAATGCGATTTTCCTCTCATATTCACTGTCACACCCAGACATAGAATCCTCACCCTCTGAGCACCCGCACCTTAAAAACTCTTCGCCTTCAACATCCGAAAACTTCCCATCTTCTACTCTCGTGCAACACTTGTCGATAATACCGTCGTCAGCCTTCCAAGACTCATCTGAAAAACCCCTACTCCTCAAAACAACCCCATCATCACCACTCCTACCAATAACCCCACTTCTCCAACCACCATCTTCATCAACGTTACCATCAGCTCCGACAACACCCTCCATTTCCCCACCCAACACCCCAACACCGTCGCTTAACTTCATATCAGCCCTCGAACCACTAAAAACACCATTTCCACCACCGAGGCTGAAGCTTTTCAGTGACCCACAATCAGATTCCTGAAACGAAGTACTCATGATGAAGCTAGGGGTGCCCATGGCGGAGCTGGCACTACAGTACTGATCCAGGGATTCTCCGCCGCACGATGAGTAGCAAGACAACTCATCCCCATCGTCCGATCCGGGCGGATCATTTGCCGAGACGAACGCAGAGGATCGCTTCTCCTCAACCCCCTCTCCTTGTTTCATCATCTCATCGATTGACCAATCAATCGCTGAACTCAATTACGCAACTAAAAAAACATCCAACTGCAGATGCATACAACTAAGTATATGCACGCATCAGAAGAAAAGCAAAGGAGAATCACGAAAGGTTTCTGAAAGAGAGTGAAATGCTCGGCCGCAGCTGATGGAGAGCTCTGCAAGATCGCCCCGCGAGGGAAAGATTATCAGAATCGCAATTTGCAAAATCTCCAAATAGAGAGAGTATTTGATTATCCGATAATTAATTAATTTGCGATTTTAATAGGAAAATATAAACGAACATTAACATCTTTATCCACTAAGGTAGTTTTCTCTTATAATATACTAGTAATTTCGCACCGTCAATTATTTATTATACAATTTAAAAAAGTAATTATAATAATTATAATTGTAAATTTAATTTTTAATTAAATTATAGGGTATTATTGTGAATTTAATTTTAATACTGTTATTGTAAATTCAATTTTTATTAAAAAATAATTAAGAGTTAGTTACTACCATCATAAGTATTTTTGTAAGAAAAACATGTTAAGATTGTGAGATAAGAACTTTTTTTTTATTAGTGGATGATTTTTATAAAGGTCTTTTCTTTAATTATTAATTTTAGAAAAAAAATTTGATTGGTTAATAATGACACATCAATGACAGTTTATATAAGGTCTGACTAATAATATAATAGAAAGATGTGTATGACACTTGACACTATTCAATTAAATATTACATATTACTGCTTATGTTATTTTATACATAGGAATTCTCCATTTTTCTCCCAAAGCGAAAAGGAGAAAAATTTTCTCCTCATCGGCGGAAATGGACAGAGCAGAGTGTCTCGGTTACATTTTTCATACGGATCTGATACATTGAATTATTAAATTTCACATAGTCATCAATGACGTTGTATTGAAATAATTATAGAGGTGTAATCTGATTATTATATTTTTATTTATATTTTACGATAATTATGTCGAATACGTTTTTTTGTTATTGTTCAAGTTACTGTCATTAAAAAAGGCGCGGGACGAGAATATATATTAAACAGAGACCCGACAGAACCCCACAGGATGGGGCCTGAAAGAAATTTCTCCCCGCTTGCTTGTCGAGAATGGAGCGGAATTTTCCATAAATGTCCGAACATAGATGGGATTAGCCCGCACATTGCCAATTTTATAATTGCAAGTTTATCATACTATAGAATATAGATGGAAAGCACACGCATATATAATATATATATATATATATATATATATGTTTTGTTAGATTTGTAAATCTTAATTACTAGTTTATCAATCTTCAACCCAAATCATTTTCAACTATGCAACAAATCGAAATTTGTGATTCGAAGATGTATTAGCATATGATGCAAGAAAAAAAAAAAACGCTTTTTTCCTCAGTCATTAAAATTTACAAAGAAGGTCGAGAAGGCAGCACCTCGACAATAGTGTTAGAAAAAACGCTAATACGCAGAGACAAGGCTTGACCGGCAACCATCTTCCTCGGACCCTTCAACGTCAACCCAAACCTCGTTCACACGGCCCACAAACTTAAACGGGCTGTTGTACTGCGCGATGGAGTAAGCATATCCGCCCTGCGTGGTGGTCGAATTAGCCCACTTCGACTTGCTCAGACTCACCGATAGCTTCTCGGCTTCTTTGACAACATTGCTGTCACTTGCAAAGCCCGAAAACCTACGAACAGCAATGCAGTGGCCGGCCCAAGAGTCGGGATAAAGGTTGAGCTCGGGGAGTGGGAGGGGCGGCGAGGCTTGGAATTTCGAAGGGAGGTAAAGCTTTACGACGTATGCAGACGAATGAAGGGGGCCCGCCTCTGGGACAATGCTCGTTAAGATAGGGACGGTCATCGGCACTCGAGAGTTGTTCAAGTTTGCGCCTTCTATGAACTGAAACAATCTGTACATTTAAAAGGGTCATTACCTTAACCAAGATTTAACCTTTGAAAGGGATTAAGACTGAAGCTAGGCCTATGAATCAAGATCTCTAAGGCTATGCTTTGTCCGAAAATTCGTGTTAGAAAAGAAAAAGCCTACGCCATACAAATCAAGAACTTTAAGTTCTTTTATTTTTTCTTTCCACCCAAATTCTTAATCTTGCAAAGGGACTAAACTAAGCCATCATATCTAAGCTGGGCTTTCTTGAACTAAAAACCAAGAAAACAGATGTGTAAGATGATCAAAGAAAGCCCCAATTTCATTACAGGCAATTCAAGCATGGGGCGGCAAGAACAAAATATGTTATTAAAAGAACAAAAAATTAGAAGTTACCTATGGAATCCCTCTTTAGTGGCTTTGTCAAATGAAATTTCATCGGAAGGCGAATTCATCCAGCTTGATTCTCTGTAATACCTCACCTCAAAGTCAGATTCTTTGTGCACCACTGTGTACTCTGGAGATTCTAATCCTCTGCTCTCGCATTTCTTTGAAGTACCTGAAAAAACAGCCAGCAACAGTAGGACGCAAGCAGCTAAGTTTCTTGGGAATCCCATGATTTTGATCGAATTAGGGAAAGGAAGATGAAGGTGGTGAGCTACGATGGGGTTAATGTGATTATTGAAGATGTAGAAATTAGGAAGTATTAAGCGACTTTAACTATGTCGTGTAGGAAAATAGCGATTTTAGTTTTCTGAAGAACAAAAGTGTTCCTCAAAATAACATTAAAAATAATACAGCCAGCCATCACTCCTCAAAAGGCTCTGCAATCTCTGAACCTTAATACAAGCAAGCCATTTATATGTTCAGCTTCTTCTAAGTTATTTACTCTATGAACTTTGGTGGAACAGTATCTGATGTGAAGAACTCTTTAACGGTTTTCGCAGGGCAAAATCTCACCTAGGAAAACAAAAAAAATAAAACTTGTTCAGATGTGAAAAATAGTAATCATTCGAGGGGTTTCTAAGCAAAGAATTTTAATATCATATGGAAGATGGTTAACTTACTAGAGAGGCATAAGATTTTGCCAGAGGCTTTATAAGCTCCCAAACAGGCTTGAATATGAACGGAGCATCGACGAACAGTACTTGACTCAATCGTCTTGGATAATAGTAGTAGAACGCATCAAACTACACATGGGCAAAAGTGAATTGATCTTCAAGTAACTGAGACCAATCTTTGCAAGAAGAGGCTTGCCAGATTTATTTATTGGAAAAAGAAAATGACCAAAACAGAAATTCACGGCCATAAACATACCACGAAAGAGACAAATTTGATATCAGCATTTTGTGTCTTAAACCCTCGGAGATCGATTATCACCAGTATCTCTTGCTTTCCATCCGGGAATTTGCTTAGTGCCTTCTCAATCATAAAAACACAGAGCTGTTGATCTTTATAGTGTTCTTGCTCCTGTTTCAACGTATCACACAAATACGTCACAAAAAGGTTTAGCTTTGAAATATTCGAAGGCGGACTGCTATTTCAGAATCCTTAAACTTTCAAACGCAAAACTTAGGAATAATCACAAAGATTGTCGATTTCAGACTTGTATGATTTCTCCCGAATTCAATTTTCGTTATTCATTAGTTTCTGAGCCCACAAACAATTTCAAAGATTCTTTGAAAATGTAATAGAGATATTAAACATTTAGATAAGGAAACATACCTCCGGTAAATGCTTGGATGCTTCCACTATTATCACCGGTCTGTTATGTATATCAAGATAGTTGTGAACATAAGCCTTTCCACTTTTCGCTGCACTTCTGATAGATTCTTCTGTTAAGCTCGAAACGCCGAATTCATTACGCCATATCTGTTCATGTAATAGAAACTCATGTCTCATATAGACTGAAGGTTTTCCAATGCTAAACACGACATGTCCTGATATTCCTTTTCATTTTCTTTTTAGTACAAGTTCTCAGATGGAATTTTTAAAACGATCGACTAACATGGAATAGCAATTGCATCAAATGATTCAAGCCTCATGCAGGGAAGACAAGGCTGAGAAATTAAGAGAAAGCACAAACAAGGTCCAAGTAATTCGATTGCCTTCGCATGCACATATGCAAGAAGTTAAAACTTTTGTGTATTAGAGAAGAAATAAAGACAACAAATTATAATTACAATGGCTTTGATCAATTTGGAGACGGCTTCTTCAACCGAATACTTTCGGTCCTTCAGAAACCAAAAGATCATATCCTCATCATCTCTACCGTTTTTGCCAACTGGGAGGCTGCTATGTTCCTTTTCAAGCTTCTCTTTGACTTCAGCTACAAGCTGCAATATATAAAAGAGCTATTACAACCTCGTCATCACATCAGTTTAGATACTCAGAGCTTTATTTCTTGATATCTTACACTTCTAGTTATCTCTAATCCACCTCGAGGAATTTCTACTAGCAAACATGATTATAGATGAACGAAAACCATCAATAACGAATTCAATGTGCCCATAAAGTAAAAATGCAGAGATAATCAACCTCAAAGAAAAAGAAGGGATTAACTAACCGATCGACTACGAATCACCCCGAAAAAAAGAACCGAGTACAGAACAAATCATTTGATTAAAAAAAAAGAAATGAATTACCTTTCTGGCATTTTCAGGAGCTACGCTGCAACAGCGAATCCCTAGGCTGGAAGTTTTCGTGGGCTTTCTGTGACAAAACGAAAGTGTGTTGAATTGTATCAGTGAAGGAGGCCGCAGTTTCAAACACTGCGTCATATTATCGAACAGTTTGCGACGGTGACGCGGCGGCGATGGGATAGATATTGAACCAACTGTTGAATTGAAATTTTTAAAGAAGCGTTTTTAAAGTACATTAACTTGTCTGCTTTGCAAAGTTTTAAATATTAATAAATTATTCTTATTATTTAATGAACTTATCTGCTTTGCAAAAAATTTAAATATTAATAAATTATTCTTAAAATTTAATATTTATGATGAAATGTTCCAAAGAACTCAACTATGTGGTTGGGTGAAATGAGTTGAAAGTCTCCGCTCCAAAGATCTTGAGTATGGATGTTTGGTGAAAATTGAAATTTTCTTACATAACTTCGATGATTAATCTTATTCTTGCGATGCAAGCACAATGACAATGGGGCTAGAATACGGCAAATGTGAAATTATCTGTTATAATATGGCAAATGTGAAATGAAGTGGCAATAAGAAGACCGACTTGACATCCCATTTTGAAACGTCAATGGCATCGACGAATTTTTTTTTCTTGAAATATCTCCATTCAATCGACTTTTCTTTTTATAACTTGAAGTATCTCCATTCAATCGACTGCATCAAAGACTTTTATTTTTCTTTTTATAACTTAAAATATCTCCGTTCAATCAACTACAGTCTAGCACCACACTCCAAAAATTGGATTAATCCCTAAAGCCAGAGAAATTCGTCTAAAACCAATGAAGTCATTAAAATAGTGTAAATTAAAATTAAAAACAAAAAAAGAAAAGAAAAGAAAACAGAGAAAAAGAAAAAAAAAAATACAGACTAAGAGATAAAGAAAGTAATCACAAGCCATCAACATAAAGTTCAATATCTCAATAAAAATCCGGCCAAGTTCATGGCATGCCTATCAAAATGCAAGAATAGAGAGACTATAATCAGCAACAAAAATAATTTTTCAGTGGTTAAAATACCTCAAGACTTGCTCTCAAAATCTCTCCCTCCCCTTACACGTTTTTCTTATCCCTACTCGCAGAATAGTGCCGTTGCTTCTTCCTCCATGACGGCATTTTCCCGGGGAAAGCCCACCGTAAAAACCTCTCCCACGCATAGCAAATCAAGAACATTCCGAAAGCCCATATCATTATCTTATCCCTCAAATCTCTAGGCATAGGAACTAACTTCAACCAATCGTTCAAGTCCCGAAACATATCGGAAGTTATTACCACGAAGAAACCCACCGCAGCCACGAGGGCGTACTTGAAGGGCCTGTTCTGAGATATGCTCTGGTTGAAAGGATGGCCTATGTAGTTCACGGCGAAAGTCGCAACCTGGAGCATCAGCCCCACCATGTAAGAAACCGTGTTCACGAGATTGGGATGAAAGTCTGAGTCGGGCTCGATGCATTCGTCTGGCATATACTTCTCAGCCTCTTTCACAGACGATATCAAGAAGGTGATGTGCATGGCGAATTGGCCCAGGAGAGACAGGAACACGTATGAGCAGAAGATGTTCGGGTGGGGTCGTTCGGCTGAGAGAGTGGGCAGGGGTTTAGCGTGAGATATGAAGAGGAAGAAAGCAGCTGTGAATATCCCACTAATCGTTGCCTGAACATCGCCTAACTTCACACCATCCAAGTACATCACGCTCAGGACATAGGCAGTGGCAAGACAGTTGAGTCCTAGAATCTTGAACATTTGGAGGGTTGTGACGAGTGTGCTTCTGCCTTGGCGGATCACATCTGAGGTAGGTGCGACCGAGGCATGCTTTGCAGTGAATGGAGAAGCCATTGAGGCATCACCAAGTTTCACCATTGGGGCTGAGCGGCCGTCGCCTTCATCGTTTAGCTCGTCCATTAGTTTCTTCAGCTTCTGGCGTTGGATTTCTGCAGGGGTTAGGTTACGGTTAGGGGTGGCAGCTTGAGTGCTGGTGCTGGGCTCAGACTTCGTAACAGCACTTGCGGGTTTGGGTTTTTTGGCTGCTCCTTTTTTTTCAGGGTTGTTTTTGGAGGATGAGTTGGTAGACTTGTCTTTTTCTCCTCCCGGAGATATTGAGTTGAGCAGAGCAACGCCGACATGTGCCTGTAAAAGAGAGTTATGCATGCAGCTCGTATTGGTTTAGTTATATGCTGAGAAAACATCATCATCTGAACAACAATCCAAGATACAAATTGGAAGATCATAGTGTTTCGGTCCATCACCGGGGAAAAAAAAATATATATACCTGCTTAAGAGCCCCAACATCGTTGGTTCCATCTCCACACATCAAAGTAACTCTTCCCACTGATCTGAAAGTGGTAATGATGAGTTCCTTTTGCTCGGGAGCCACTCGGGCAAATACCTGGAAATAAACAAGCAGCTTATCTCTTGATCGAAACACATACACCCAAAAATCAATATATATATATATATATGTATGTATATGTTCCTGAGAGCGAGTGTGATTGTATGCCACTTTTACCTTAACGTATGGGATGACTTTAATGGAAGCATTACTCTGCTGTAACATCCCAATGCAGTCACCTCCGATGCAAAGATCATAAGTCTCGGAAAGAGCTTCAACTTCATCATCCCTGATAGAAAGTTTAAAACAACAGCCAAATAACATTAAAAGGATACAAACGATGGCAAGACGAGACAAAATAAAGGGAAATAGTATAAAGAGGTAAAATGACGGGAAAAAATAAATAAATAATAATAATAATAATAATTGAATAAACATAAAGCGAATCAAAATCTTATAAACAAAAGTATTCTGACCTGTAGATGACTGATTCTGATTCATCCGGAGAAGCCCATTCATATCCTTCATTATCTCTTGAACGACTAAGAATTAGAGCTGGCTTTGAAATGATATTAACTTGGCCAGCAACATGGCAAGCTGTCAGAGCTTGATCCCCAGTTATCATAACCTAAAAGAGTTAAAATCATTTGATTAAAATTTAGCAAGATATTAAAAAAAAATTAAACAATGAAACATAAATAAGGCATGATGAAATATCATTTGACTATGAGAGAATAAGGGGCACACCCACCAAGTCATGAGTGGATGCTTTTAACTCAGATAACACAGTTGCTGAATCTCCTCGGATAGGGCAGTTGAACACCTGGAATTACAAGACACAAACATAATAAGCAAACAAATCCCTGAGTGATAAAATAGTATAACATACAAAATGGAGAAAGCAATTATCTTAGATGTAAACGCACGATATAAAGCACATATGCTTTCCTTTAATCGATAGCTAAGCTATGGCAGGGTATTTCTGTCTACAAGCCCCAAAAAGAAAATTTGAGGAAAGTTATTTAGGGAAATTTATACCGCAAAACCCGCAAAGGTAAGATCTGTTTCCACAGCATCCCGCTCCAAGTTTCTTGCTTCACTGACCTTCAAGCAAGAAGCATTGCAATTATAAATATTATTTTGCATGCATTGAGCAATTTGACAAGAGAATGATAATTGAAGTCAAAATAAAAATCAGAAAATTCAAACTATTTCTGAAAGTTTTGTCATGTGTACCAGAGAGGTTAAACAACTACGAATAAAACAAGTTAAAATATTGCTCTCCAAGCATATCCTTATTTCAGCATACGAAACCACCCCATGTCAACTCACTAAGCAAAACAATGTTGCAGTAAAGTAGCAAGAGGGAAATATTTGAAAGAATGTTCGTAAACTTTGATTCGATGGAATAAAACACATTGAGCTGGTGAATAATCAACTACCTGGCACCGTGTTTCACATATAATCATGTTATTTACTAAGTTCATGCAATGCGAAATAAAACGTAAAATTCTTACTGTCATATCAGGAAGAGACTTGTACGCCAAAGCCAGGACCCGGGATCCCTGACGTGTGTGTTTCTTATATACCTTTACATACCATGCTGGCACCTCAACAAGCCTTTCTTGAATGGTTTCAGGAGCACCCTGAAATTTGTTTAACAGAAATATCATTAATTTATCATACTAACAAGTACTCCATCACCAGGGGATCTATTGTTTAAAGTTAATACACACATATTAAAGAAGCATCAAAGCATGAAACAAAGGACTAAAATATGTGTACTAAATATATTTAATTGGTTTTGTTGTACTTAATTTGTAAGTTGAGATATATATATGAAGAAAGTGCTTCCTTTTTTGTAGAGCGGCTTTTATTGGAGAACAAAGAAATATCAAAGTATATTGCAGATCTTATGTGCTGCTTAATGCAAATATAATACCCTCCAATATCTCCTGAGAAGGAAAAGGCCATAAAGAACCAGCTGGTGGTAACATGAATAACATCAGAAATGGATGAATAATAACCAATGCTAACGTCATTGATAAAATAAAGATTAAATGGGGAATAAAAATCAAACATATCTTGCTTTCATCTGCATTTTGCCTTTCGGGATACAAAAGGATTATTATAACATAAACTAATTAGTCCTCAGGCCAGAAAATTATATTTTTAAAAACAAGATTATGGAATGAAAATTAAAATATAAGATTGTTTTCGCATCCAGATTTCTTTATCCAGTTATTGTTCTAGTTTTGAACGTACAATCTGGTAAACTAATTACCAATGCAGATAAAATAGGGAATACACACAACAGTGCACATGAATGACTATAAAATAGATGAAATTATCGGTGAGAAAGAACATACACACTCCAATAGACCATTTTGACCTCTTATTTTCACACGTCATTTCACAACTGCAACACTACCAGCAAGGAATCTCATCGCACACTAATAGTTACAAGAAAGCAGTGCTATGGATAACGACAACACAGTGAATATTTCCAGGGAAAAGGACTGTAAGTGCAACCAACTTAAGAACTTTTTAACTTAAGTCAAATGAAATGCAATCTTTAAGGAAGTTGAAAAAACTGAAGTATATACCTTCACAAATGCCAAAAATTGCTCCTGAACACGCACAACAACTGCCATCCTTTTCAAGTGAGAGGCGAAGTGGTGTCTTTGCACAATCTGGACAGAATCGCCGCCTCCCCTACATTGTTTGAACAACGAAAGCGAATGATTGGAAGATTTTGTAGTAAACATTCTTATATGGATAAATCTTGGAGAACATTAAAACTCTTTCCACACTAAACCATATTTAACAGTTGGCACTTAACATATCACACTACTTAACATATAACCTACTTCTTTGGCATGGCCTTTTCATCTGATTTGTAACTCCACTCAATTCCTTTCAGTGCAGCCTTCTCAAGAGGATCACCAACCTAGATGTGCACAAGAAGGAGAGGAAGTAAGTGATAACAGGGAATCAAGACAAGATTTGAAGTACACTGAAGCAGGCAGTCGTACAAAGGTTTTGAATTATTTCCATTTCATTGCTACCTAAACATAAACAACAGAAACATGGTAAATTCCTCAAGCATTATATTCCACTTTTTATGTTATAACGAGCGACTTCAAGAATCCAGAATATTACATTTCATTCCATGACCATACAGTTATTGATGCATTTGGTTCACAGCATATTCACTATCACAGACAGATCATATTAACCATTCAGTTGAAAAGACCACCATACCAGCTTATTATCAACGAAGACCAGTGAATGACAAGATGCAAGTATTTCCAAAGTTCGATCTGGCACTTTAGAAATGTCTGTTTCTGCATTGTCGTTGTCAGTCAGACCACCGACCCCACAAAATTCCTAAGGAGCAAATTGGTAAAATCAAAGTCACGTGACAGTACTAGAAATACAAAAACGTTACTCCTAGTCCTAAGAGACCCCTACCATGTCATCAGATGTTAGTGTGCCGGTCTTATCAAAACAGCATATATCAACCTGCAAATGATAATGGATTGTTATCACACAAAAGCTAATGAGATCAAATTTAATGTCATAAGAAAACCACAAATATAAACAAGCTTAAAAGGAAAGACATGGGAACAAATGAAAAAGAAAAAAGACTCCATTCTTATTCAGCATTTAAATCACTAGTAGAAGTGAAAAAAAAACATCAAACAACAAATCAGGTGAAGGTAAATGCTGTTCTCTATGCTACTGGCAAGAAGATGTAATTTGTAAAGGACGGTCTGCAAGTTAAGCAACGGCAGATTAGGTGAAATTTTGTACGACAATCGAAATACTATAATGAGTGTATTTCTAAAATGGGTCATAATGGAAGTAAAAAAGTTATCATTCACAGGAAAACAGGATCTTGTTCACCTTTCCAGCAAACGGAATTCTAAATGGCTCTGTACAATAAATTCCTTTGCGTGCCAATGCAATTAACGACGTGTTAACAGCAATAGACAGCTCCATAGGCAGTTCAGGAGGGATCACAGAAGTTATAATCAATGAACAACTCAGAATCAGCTTGTATCTACTCCTAGTTGGATCCTCGAGACCCTGCAAATGAGATCCATGCAGTAAGATAACCAAAATAATATTGAGCAAAAAATTTAAAACGTAAAATAAGCATATTCAATTCTCTACAAGAGGACTTTACCTTCATCAATACATAACCAGCAGCTACCAAAGCAAACACAACCAAGAATAATATAAAGAGCCCACTTTCCCAACTGTTTGCAGTAACCTACAGAAATTCAAGTAAATAAAACTTAAGTACATAAAAACATAAACTAAAAATGTCTATCAAGAAAATAGCAACTAAAAAGGAGAAAAAGTTACCCTTTCAGTAGAAAATAAAATAGTGCGCATTAACTTTCCCTGACTCGTTTCGAATCCAGTCCGTAGAACAACTGCCAAACAG
Organism: Lindernia subracemosa; assembly: GCA_028392965.1. Taxonomy (NCBI): domain Eukaryota; kingdom Viridiplantae; phylum Streptophyta; class Magnoliopsida; order Lamiales; family Linderniaceae; genus Vandellia; species Vandellia subracemosa. Next base: position 33,050 of record JAQPCC010000125.1, on the reverse strand, counting down.
CCTCCATCCGGGGTTTTCAAGTGAAATGTCTGCATTGAAAAGATAACATAATAAACATCCAAATTCTGTAAATCAGAATTCCATTCACCGGAGTGAGTGTGCATGTTAAAGAACACATAAAAACAGAGAAAAGGATAGGGTGAGAGAGTGGGGGGAACCTTATCTGGCGTATGCTGCAATATTTTTGTGCCACCAAAAAGAACATGTGCTTTATCTCTTCTGACAGATAGTCTCTCGTCAATTCCTCTACCAGCTACAGAGACCTGAGAAGTAATAGTCTCTAAGATGAAACCCACACTCCATATTCATTTATTCACAAAATTAGAAAAACAATCCACTTTAAAAATTTATGTAATATCAAGACCATATACGTTATTCAAACAGAGCATAAACTTAAAGCAGTTTGAACTTTGAAGAATACTGATTCCATAGTGACTGGAAAAGCTCCATAGTCCTCTACAAAATTGTCAAATACAAACAATAAAATATACTTCTCCAAGACCCAGCTTATCAGGATCCAAGAAGAAAGTCATCACAGCAGGCCTTTACCAGGAGTCATCAAAATAGACCTGCACCACCCTGACACGTAAAGACAAGAAACTTGACATGTCCCAATTGGGTGGCCTACTTTTGAGTATGAATAGCTGCACATGCAACAGGTTAGAGAACCATGTTACGCAGTTCAAGTTAGGTTCATTCCTTAGGTCAATAATTTTCAAATATTATTATACCTTCAAATGAAATGTAGGTGTACGCGAAAAGTTCCGAAAAACAAAATAGAAAGTGGCACATATTTGAAGTAAATGGTATGAAAAACAGAAGACAGAAAAATGCATCATAAGGTATTAACGGTATGACCTTCCATTGGGGTGTAGACTCGCCTGTAAGAATAGCCTCATTCACGATAGCACTTCCAGCTAAAATGAGCATATCAGCAGGAACAGATTTGTCTTCACCGTCCGGACCAGTAGACCGCCCAATAGAGACCACATCCCCGGGCAGAAGCTCCGTCCCACAGAGTTTTGACCACCTAAAATAACATTTAGCAGTAAATTAACAAACCCAATTACATGAAAAGAACGAAATATGAAAATAGAGGAAAATCTGAGTTACATACTTGCCATTCCGGTACACCATCAACGTCTGGCTATCCACTTTTACACGTCTCAGCTCAGACAGAGTTTTCAAGCGGCCTTTAGCCATAGTTGACTCAAACATGAATAGCATGAACAGAGTAAAGAGACTGTAGTACCAGAATTCGTCCAGACACCATAGGCCCACACAGAAAACCTAAATGCATGAACGACACACCATAACAGAAATTAGCAAGGAAAACACTCATAAATAAAATTATTGAATTTGGCCATACAAATAAAGAACAGTAGACAACAAAGCTGCAACAAAGACAAAGTTTAAAAGTGAAAATTCAGAACTAACCTGAAACACAAAGAATGGTTCCATGCATTGCTCCTTCAAGAGTTTCTGAAATGTTGGTTGAGGATACTCAAATCTGCATATCAAGAACAGGATTAGGGACAGAAATGAGTATGTTTGGATTATTAACGCCATTACGATCTGTGTGCTCGGTTTATATAACGTAACACATAGTAGAGGAGATCATGGACAGAAAAATACTAACAATAAAGGTGCTAAATCAGCCTTTGTCACTTGGTGAATTGCTTCACACCGAAATAACAATTCTACAGCAACTAATCAACGCAAAAACTACCTACAGATATTATAAAATACGATATGACTAATCTTTGTATATGATTCCTTAAGGACAAGCCACTTACACATTCCTTCCCCATTTTTCAGTAGCTGCCTGAATTTTAGCATCAGTACCATGACCTGTGTGCTTGAGATAATATCCAATCACTTCCTTAGATGGGTAAAGCTGTTTGCAAAAGGTATTTTTCTCATTGGAGTAAATAAAACGCTGCTTCCTGAAATCAAAGAAGATCTCTTCTGTATCCCGCGACGGAGAAGAAGCCGCTAACTGAAGAATAAGTGTTTGTGATCATTAATTGGTAAATGCTAGCATAATTTTGAAACATCTTCATACACGGAAAGAACTACACACAAAAAAGGACAAACTTATATAGCCTGGAAACTTTTCTATATAACAACTAATGATCGGTGAATATTTGTAATCCTCATTAATAAATTTAACACTTATGCATGGCCAGATCAAAATCAAACTTAATTATAATGTATTGATTTTTTTCAAACATATTTGCACAAAGAAGAAGTAAACTGGAGAATATAGATTTATGTAAATATGTCACTAAAATGAGTTTAGCTACCAAAAGGATTCACAAAAAGTTAATATGACCTCACGTGATGTTCCGATGTCATATTAAAACATCGGATTACAGAAGTACCTGATACATACAAATATTCTTTCAATGATTGAAGAAACAAATAGTCAACACAACTATTCGTTGCCTTTTTCCCACTCACAATACTGAAGACAGAATATAAGCACTCCCACCTTTCTAAAGTGAAGGGGAACCACTTCTTTGGAGCCAGAAAATTTAGCTGGAGTAATTTTGCATGTATCTGCATGATGAATATCTTTAACCTGCCATGCATCATCATAACCTTTAGAATATCCACAAGTACAATCCTCAAAAAGCGACATACAACACAGTATTTAAAAAGAAAAAGAAAATAAAGAAAAGGTACAGTACATCAATACTGATTATCAGATGAATCATGTAGTAGTTAGTTTAAACTTTTAAGCATTACTCTTTTAGTGCAATCATATGTTTAAGCTATTAACAGAATATAGAACCCAGTTAAGTTTATGATATTATAATATACAGAAGCATACACCAAAAAAAGTCATAACTTTTATAAAGAAGTTAAATTCAAAGAATAGATTTCACATTATGCAAGTTACGCAATATCAGTCTGAAGCTCATAATTCATATACCGAAATGCCATTAACAAAGCCTAAATCACGCCATTCGTTTTCTTAAAGGTTTCCAGACATAGCCTTCAGAACATTTTTAGTTCTGAAACTGATGGCATCATACCAACAAAGCTAAGAGTAAAGAATTCCCAGCATCATCTGTCTATAGCATATATTCATTTAAGCCTATCCTTGAGAACCCCTCCACAATTACAGTGTGCAATCAGTCAGAACTCAGAAAACAATAATTTTTTTTTTATTCAATCTATGTTAAGTATCTACCTTAGGCTACAATAAGAATAACTGAAGTAACAAATTCACTCTCCCAACAAATTCACTCTCGCAATTACATCTACCACTACAGGCATTTGCATTTATCATTCCTCAACAACGACTCATTCTTTGAAAAAATTAAGCAAAGACTAAAACCTTATTCCAAAGAACCTATTAATCTAGCACAAAGGAAACCACAAGAACTCCAAAAACATGGTACGATCCAAAATAAAAAATAAAAAAAATCAAACCTTAGAGTAGTGCGCGAAGCACTTGAAATCGACCGACCAAACCGTGAACATCATAACCAGGATATGAATTGCCGATAAGCAACCCAAAACTATACATGCATCTCCGAAATCAAGGCTAGGGACTACAGCCACGAGCCACAGCCCGTAAAGAATCGCGAAAGGCAACAAATCCAAACGCCATATAGGACGCCTCTTTCTTAACAGATCGGCAGTGTCTACCACTTTCCCTCCCACATGAAATCTGGTCATCTTTGTCATCAAAATGCTCGAACCGCAGATGAAATCTCGAATATAGGGTTTTCCAGAGAAAAGCTTTTAATATTCCATCATCATTACCCAAATTACAATCTAACCCCCAAAGAAATCAACTTTTGCATTAAACCACCCAGTTATTGTACTTTCAGTATCCAATCCCAATTGCTGATGATGGCCTTTCACTTTAAATCGTTAACGCTTTTATGTTTTTAAGTTGCTAAAACTAATTAGTAATTTGGAATATTTTTTCTTATATACGGTGGGTGGTAGCGTTATAATTACACTTAAATAAATGACAGATTTGTAATTTTAGGAAAATAAGTTTTAAAATTAAAGTAATTTTATAAACATCTAAATTAAAAAAATGAAATTTTAGGAAAATAACCTTCCAAATTAAAGCAATTAGTTAAATTACATATATGTAATTTTAGAATAATAAGTTTTAAAATTAAAGTAATTTTGTAACATCTAAATTAAAAAATGAAATTTTAGGAGAATAAACCTTCCAAATTAAAGTAATTTTAAGACAATTAACGTTAGAATTTTAAAACTAAATGTATCCAAATTACTTTAATTTTAAAACTTATTGTCTTCAAATTACTTCAATTTCGAAATTTATTGTCCTAAAATTGTCTCAATCTAATTTATGGTCCTTAAAATGCTACTCTCCCGACCCAAAAAATAATTAAGCCTATTGCAAAATTGTGCAAAATTGACCGTTCCACTAGGCCGAGTTTGCATGGCAATGTGGCCGAGCTGTGCCCTGCCGGAACCGCCGGTTCGAACCGTTCCAATTCCGTTCGAACCGCCGGTTCCAAGAACACCTACTTAACCCATTGATCATCACCTATGAAACTTCAACTTCAATTCAATAAAAGATAGGTAATAGAAAGGATTGGATGAGAAAGATGGGATTTTTACATTCTTGGCTATAAAAGCATTTTACTTACAAGGCTAAAATGCATGGTAGTAGCTAAAGCTAAGTTAAGCTCCGACCAATAATTACCACCCCAGTTTTGCACTACTACGTTAAATAGATACCACACCAGCAATTACTATAATAATAATTGAAATAAAAGAACATCTACTACCATTCTCAGAAAAAAAAAAAAAAAAGAAAGTATTATGATAATAAAAGATCAGACCATCATCATCCTTCATTATATCCATCTATATATATATCTTCTTCTACTTGTTCTGCACCAGGCTCAGTAGAAAATCGGTAAAAATATGCTCATATCCCGGCATTTTACCATAGCCTGTATAACGATATCGAGAATATGCGGCAACTTCAGTCATTACAGCAGAAAATAGTTCATGTAATAAGTATTAACTACGAGCTTTTACCGGGGAAATAGTTGATGTCGATCACGTAATAGCGGTTTTGTGTCCCATGTTCCCGAATTACATCCAAGTTGAACAGCTGAAGACCCTATACATAAATAAATAAATTAGTTGAGGAGGTCTGATTTATGTAATGGCAATAAATGATTTACATTTGTATGGCAAAGACAAAAAGCACAACGAGAAGAGAGTTTATTACCAGGCGATGTCGAAGCTCTTTGCCCAACCGCTCAAGCAACTGAGGAGGAGGTAGTTCTGCATTATTGTAGAAAGCAAACCACTCATCAAATCACCACGAATCTATTTATGTATAGTATGAGAAAACTAATATAAATGATCACGTTGAATGACCGCCTCCTGCTGAAGCTTAAGGTGTTGACAATGTGTATCAATTTTCAATATTATATATATATATATATAATATATATATAGTTGTAGTAGTAGTAAAACCGAAATGGACTTAGTTACCAGCCACACATGGGTCCAGGTCAGCCTCGTCAGCCGAAGCTGCAGCACAAGATACTCTGGGAAAGCGATAGACGCCTGTGTTCTCGGGTGACTCGCACTTGCTTATGTCGGGTAAGGAAAATCTTCTTACAACCTTAATTGCTTCCCCGACAATGTAGACCTTGAAAAGTACGCCTCCTGGAAAGGATGAGAGAAAGAAAAAAAGAAAAATATTGGCAAACAAGAATATTATTGCATGACTTCTCCTAAGAAAAATAAAATAAAAAATTTGAAGGTGGACGGTTAACTTGTACCGTGGTTGATAAACTCCTGCAAAACAAGTGGTGGTTCGAGCTTCTGGAGAGATGACTCATCGTAGGCGAGGTGAAGATCATGTGACTTTGCAAACAATGGCTTTGCCACTGGATATTGAGAGATAGATTTAGGATTTATTTGACAATGTTTCGATAAAGACCAGCTTGTAATAAGATGTTTATGTACTAAGCGTGATATGAAATTGGAGATATATATCTATATCTATACCTATTGGTAGCTTCAGCCCAGCCTTTTCCACTGCATCTTGAATAGACGACGGATCCTTCTTTATCACCAGCTGTTTAGGAACACACACTTCGCCTACATGCCAAATATATTTAACTTAATTGTTTGATAAATAAACAAAAGAAGGAAAAAAAGAGGAGATTTTTTACCATGATCATCGGATAGATTTAGGTCAGCAACCTCTTGAAGCATGGATTGACGATTGTGCACTTGTTTGATGGCATCTGGTGGATCAAGGACAGTAACCTCGGGATGTTCTTTGCGATAATCCTTCAAAAGAGAGAAAAAAAAAAAAATGATTAAAAATAATCCTAATGTTTAAGAAATAATCAGATTCAATTATCATTAGCATTCCATTGAGATAAACAACTTCGGGAAGAACCGTGTGACAATGCATAATAGTTCCATGATTCATTGTCTCTTACGTATAGATTTCAATTTAGCATTCAAGATATCCAAAACTCAAAGATCATCTTGGTCTAACCCAGACAAACTCCAGTTTTACCCATAATAATTCCACGATATTCTTCGGGTGGAAGAAATAATTATCTTCGCATGATCATTGATCTCTGAATGCTTAATGTTGTGCCTGTCCACGAAAGGCAGCTGATGGATACATGTAAGAGACGAGACGTGGAACTAAAATTGCTCAGAGCAAGCCATTCTGGCAATAAATCAACCTCAGTCACTCCAAAGAGATTATGATATATAACTGATGATGAAACAAAGCACAAAACTTTATTTCTTTTTTTGATAACGTGCTAATCAAACAAACCGAACTTATCTGTTTATATATAACTATAAAAACAAGAATCGACAGAGGAGACAAAAAAGCTAACCTCAAGTAGTTGCTGCCATTCTTTTCCAGTTAGCTGCACAAATGACGGATAAAACAAAATATCTTTGACGTATGCATAATTAAGTAATAACCGTACTTGGTTACTAAGCCCACATAGAATAATTATGACCATAAAAAGTAAAAGCTCACCTTATGCAGCACAACGTTGAAAGGCCCTTGTTCAGCCAACGATTTACTGGAATCAATAGGCACAAACACGATTCCCTTGCTCCTGAATTTGATTTAAACCGGCAAAAAAGGAGAAAAAAAAGAAAGAAAGTGATGATCATTTATTGCGGCATCTAATTATTAAAAATGATATCATGTAATGACATGTCCTCTGTCTTAACTAGGCTACATTACCATCAATCATTCGAACTTCCGGATAATGTTCCAACGTCATCGAATCTTACAGATACGGTAACATTAAAGGGGTACGGTGCAATATTTTGAATCAAACACAGACCAATAGAAATCATTTCTATGGATGTAAGAAACCATTAACAACTCAGACCGTGATGCAAAAGGCGACAAGAACAGAGGTTCCATAACCTTCGGGACCAATTAGATTTTACAACGGAAAGAATTGATTCTTCCTATGAAGATATATAACTTTCAAGACCTCAAGCAATAACGACTCAGAACAAAAAAAATTTCCCAAAAAATCTTAACACAAACACCATGAACAGCTTGACATAATACACAAATGCACTATAAAATTAGGGGCAAAGCAACATAGAAGATATCAAAATCAATACAACGAAGGTCAAAATAACCATCAAGCCAGCAATCAGAAAATCCCAGACAAAAGAAAAACCCATGAAAACCCAATTTCAGAATCTTTCCCCAATGCTACCATTTTCTTTACAATTCCCTTTTTTTTTTTCAAAACCCTTCTCGATTTACATTCACCAAGATTTAACGCAACCCCCTTCGAAAAACAACGTCCACAAGAAATCGCAGTAAACGATACCACCGACCAAGAAATAATTCAAAAAGGGTTTAACAAGAAACACAATCAAGATCACACCTGGCTAAGCTCCTCAGCTTCGGCTGCAAAAAACTCTTAATCTTCTTCGAAGTGAGAGCGTATCCCACAACTATCGAAACCTTCTCGTCAGATTCCTCCACCTCCAATCCCTCCTCCTCGACTTTCTTAATGTAGTCCGTTAATTCACCTTGCATTGTGATTCCACCCATCCCCAAAAAAAACACCTCAAATTGACAATCCCCACCCCACAAATTAATAAAAAAACACGGATTTATGTGTCAGTGACTGAGCTCCTGCGGAGATTCTCACAAGTGCTTCGATTCTTATTATTAATAATTTTTTTAATCTGCGATTTTTGCATGCGAGTGTGTGCCCTATATATATACCAACCGATTGAAAGAGCTCGCAATAGAGAGACACGCGGTAGAGATTTAGAGTGGAAGGAGCTGAGCTGTTGGCAGGAGAATCAATATATTAATGAACTAAGGAACTACTCTGCAATGTAATACATACACATACGTATTTGTAATAGTATGTATTTATTATTTTATACTATTACAAATATACAAATATATATACTATACTACAAAAGTAACCGATGTAATAATACAAGCGCGTGAAATAAATGGTATAATTGTAGTGAAATCTTGGGCAGCATGTGATTTTTGTCAATTAAATTAATTTAGAAAAGTACAATGAAAGGAAATTTATTTAAATACTATAAATAATCTATTTGTTGATTTAAATAGAACAAAAGAATATAACTACAATTCTACTTTGAAGAAAGGGGAACTAAGATCAGTTGTAAGGCTTTAGGTGGTAGATTTGACAGTTTGATCTGTACGACTTCTTCTCCGCGGCTTGCTCGAACTTCTTCACGACGGCTTCGTTCTCTTCTAGGCTCATCTGAACGAAGAATCGAACCCACCACGTCGAGCTCCTCAGCTTCGCCTGCAAAACGTCTTAAAAACTAACTAAAGTAGCTAAAACAGTTACTAAATTCAGATCTTGAAGTTCTCAATGGGGTTGGAGCAGAAGATTCATATTACAATGTAAGGTTACTCATTCGCGGGGTTTGTCGAATCGTTATTCATTACATACGGCAGGGAAAAAAAAGAGTTTTAGCATCAAGTATGGAAAGATCACTTACAGAACGTCCATATTTCGCTTTATCGGGGGCTTGTGCTTTGTGGTGGCGAGGATACCCTATGAAGGATCACATATAAGATGATATATATCATGCATTGTCCTTTCGAAGACAGTATAATATGCTGTTAGCTTCTAACAAGATAAAATGGCATCATCAAACAACACATAAAAGGATTCCTTACCATACGAAGCCAATGAACAATACTGAGGTTAAAAAGGGTCTTACCAGTGAAAATCACTAGCCCGTCAGCTGATAACCTAGCCAACTCGGGGAGAGTTCTGTTAAGATACTTTGGAGACAAGTAATCGAGTGAGTCTGAAACGATCACAAGTGGGAAAGACTTTGCCCTGTAAGGAAGAGGAAACTTTATATCTGCCACACGAACTAAGCCTCTGTGAACCAATCTCTTGCAGGTAAGATCAGCGTCTTCAACATCGTACGGTTCGATGCCGAAAGCTTCGGTCTCTTCCTCGCTCATAAGCCTTGAAACCACAGAACATGTATCTGGGCCCACGTGCAAGATCTTATGCGTGCTGTCTCCGTACGCCTTTTTTAGGAAAGGTATGGCTCGATGGACTTCACTAGTACATGAATAATCGCCTGGAATTATAGATGAATAAGAATTTGTGAATTGATATGTGTGGTGCCGTCAACCCTATGTTAATAGTGGTGGTTCGAGCAAGGAAGTGTATATTTTAGTAAAAGCATTGTCATTCTTGAATGATCAATGAGTACGATCTTCAGAAGATATAATCAAGAACGGATAATATTTTAGATGATTGGATTTGGGCACCGTTCAGAAGTGAAAGAACAAAACCATAAAGGCACTTTCATATGGATATTGCCATTGTGAAATGCAATCAAACTATCAAACATGCATAGAATATAGCTTTAGCGGTTACATTTAAATATCTTGATTATGAGTCCTTATTTGCATATGATATGTACGAAGCGAAGATCACATGAGATTATCCCCTATTTCTAATTTAGTTCTTTTGGGTACACAACTTTCAAACAGATCATGCATCGAAGTGTCCAAAAGAAAAAATAAGGTTTTAGCATCACGTAATGTATTTTGAAGAGTGATCAGTTCAAGAAACCATAAACAGTAAACATTGTACATATGCAATATGAATACCTTGCAATCGACTAACAGCTCCATAATCTCCAGAATTACCTAACAACGAAACCAATACAAGATAACTAAATTGTAAGAGCCCCTAATATAGAACTGGAAAATTCAAAATGCTGAAGTGGTTCCAATAGCATACTGATAACAAGCCGAAAAAATCATAGAGCAGATATAATAACAATAATGGTCATCAAAATTACATCATCTAGCACGAAGACAAACAAGGCTGATCTAGACACACTGCTCTGCATTATTAGTATTATCCACCACATACTAATTACCAATTGGAAAGAGAACTTGCACTAATGGTAATAATGTTGCATGCTTGCAGCATAGATTCATGGGGAACCAATACAAAAAACAGCATATGAAACAAAAAAAACTAAAAAAACTTTTGTCCATATTCATCTTTAAGCCAAACAGATCATATTCAAGAATTCATCCAAACAAAAAACAAAAATCCCCTCTCTCAAATCAGCTGCTCCCAATACAAAAACGGAAAATTAAAACCCGCCATCACTCCCATTCAATTCAACATATCACTCACGAAACAGCAACAATCATCCAAATCGTAGACGAAAAAGGGCTGCATACCTCGGCCACGGTAAATGTAAACGATGGACAGTATTCCCTAAGAAAAATGTCACCAAAAACGAAATCAACGAACCATTCGACAAGCGAACCACTGAATAAAATCATATTAGAGCAGAAGCATAACATTAACGAGGTCGTTCGTACCAAAACAATGAGGGCAATGGTCAAATAAGACGGGGATTGAGATCTCGAATGGAGCGATGATGAAAACGTAGACGAGCCAGATTCCGATATGCGTCGAGATGGATTGATCGGCCGCCTCGATGTTGCCATTGTTTCACAGAGAATTTACAATGCTCGCTGATCTTTATAGATATTTGTCGTTGTAGAATGAGAATCATCTGAATTGGGATTGAGAAGGAAAACCCATATTCGTTAAAAGCTTCGAGTATGTGTATAGCTGATTAAAATTATTATATTAATCTATACTAATTGAAGTGTATAGCTGATTAAAAATTAACACAAAGTCTATATATATATTATATATATTTGTATATTTGTGTCACTATATCCATACAAGTAAATTCAGTTTTTATTTTTTTATTTTTTTTTTCATGTCTGATGCTTTCTCTCCAGGTAGAGATTTCGTCCGTAATGGATGTTCGATTGTATCCAGATGGCTTCTTGGACTATTTTGCTATGTATCTTTGTTAATATATTGAACTATCGTTTCGGAAAAAAAAAGTTCAGTTTGAAGTAAATTTGAACATCGAATAACCACAACTTTAAAAGGAAAGCTATGACTAAGTTTGGTTTAAAACGAATCTAAAACTCATTGTAGGATATGAAATAACGACGACTTTCAATAGGACACTCCTGCTAATTTCAGTCTAAAGCAAATTTGAACATCATTGTCGGCTATGGGAGAATCACCAGTTTCTAACGAGACTAATCATCATGTCTTATATGTCTCATCCTCACACTCCGAATAAGTCTAGCTTAATGCGAATTTAAACCTCATCATTGGCGGCTATGGAACAATTATTTTTTTGTCAGCAAGATTAATCACTCTGACGTATAAGTTTCCTATCAAGTTGACACATGACATCCACTTGAAATACACATAAAGTAGATATATTGACTCCATAAAAATTAAATAAACTTCTTCCCTTTAATCTCATATTTGGCGAAAAAAAAAATTCTTCCCTTTAATCTCATATTTGCCAAAAAAAAAAACAAATGTCAACAATACGTTGTAATATATTATTGATTTGCATTTAAATATGTAACCTCGAAACACCCTAACCCATAACCCATAAGTCTTGTGGAGTTCCACTCTAAAGGCCAATTGACAATTAGAGAGAGTAATCTACAAACTTATATACTAGTGATTCATCTTCGAATTATTGGATATGAGATTGGATTTGATACTCCAACAAAATATTATATAATTCAGAATGAAGTTTTGTATAATAACGTAACACCAAATATTATTAAAACGCACGCACACAACATTAAGGTTGAAACTTTACCCACATCATTAACTGCTTCCCCAAGAACTCAAAACTTACACACATGCAATAAATATCCTATAAATAAACTGCCCTAAAGTGTCTCAAACAATTCTCCAAGAAAAAATAAATAAATACCCTAACTCAGCCATGATCGTCCTATACTTCTCTTCGATCATTTGTGCTTCAAACATCATCTTTCTATTGTTCACAACCACAAATGTAACTGCGCATCGTCATCCTTCTCCTCATGATGATTGTCGCCGCGTCTTACCTAATATCGGGCCTTTTTCTTATTCTCCGTACGCAGTCTTCCAATGGGTTATACCTTCGCAAGAAGAAGAAGAACCAAACCCTAATTACTTCATCAAAACTCTCATGCCAGTTCTAGGCAGGTTTGTCTTCTCTTTCGTCATTCATACACATTAAGCATCCGTACTAGAGCGGTCGACGAATCGGGGGAATCCGGTGCCGCTGTGACAGGTTTAAGCGCAGAACAGTGGGAGACTCTTGTTGAGATGTTGAACTCTGCCAAAACAGCCCCGAATGAGGCTTTGACTGGTAAGCGATTTTCTGTCCAATGGATGTATGATTGCGGTGCGACGTGGCACATGACGGGCTCCCTTAATTTTTTGACGGAAGTACGGGATATCGATGCTTGTCTTGTGCGGCTTCCAAATGGGCAGGATATAAATGCTACTAAATCTGGGGTTGCGATTCTTAGCAGCAAAATTATTTTGGAAAATGTTCTTTTCGTTCCAGGCTTAGAATGTCATCTGATTAGCCTGTCTCAGTTGCTCAAGGACTCATCTTGCACTGCGTATTTTACTCACAATAATTGTGTTGTACAGGACCTAAATTCGAGGACGCTGATTGGCGCGGATGAACAGAGAGAGGGGCTTTATTTTTTTCGGGACGTTGCAACGATCGCGGCAGTGAATGATGTTGGTTCCGAGTCTTTTGATTTGTGGCATCGTCGTATGGGACATCCGTCTTCTCAAGTAGTTAAATTACTTCCTCATGTTGCATCTAATAAAAGTTGTGATTCGTTGAATAAAGCTTGTGATATATGTTTTCGGGCCAAGCAGTCTAGAGATAGTTTTCCTATCAGTGAAACTAATACTTGTTCGGTATTTCAGTTGGTTCATTGTGATTTATGGGGCCCATATCGCACCCCAGCGTTCTCTGGCGCTCGGTATTTTCTAACAATTGTGGATGATTTTTCTCGAGCTACTTGGGTTTTCTTATTGATTGATAAGAAAGAGGTATCTATTACTCTACAAAATTTCTTTGCCTTGATTAAACGACAGTTTGGGAAACTAGTAAAGGTGGTTCGTAGTGACAATGGCACTGAGTTCACCTGTATGCGTCCTTATTTTCGTGAACAAGGCATTATGCATGAGACATCGTGTGTAGGTACTCCGCAACAAAATGGGCGAGTTGAGCGCAAGCATAGGCATCTTCTTAACGTTGCTCGTGCTCTACGTTTCCAAGCCAATCTGCCTATTGAGTTCTGGGGCGAGTGTGTGTTGACGGCCTGCTATTTAATCAACCGTACTCCCACTCGTATCTGGCACGGTAGAACACCGTGTGAAATTCTGTATGGTAAACCACAGTCTTTTGTTCATCTTCGTGTTTTCGGGTGCTTGTGCTATGTGCATAATCAAGATCGTCATGGCGATAAATTTGTGAGTCGTAGTAGAAAATCTGTGTTTGTTGGGTATCCTTTCGGGCGAAAAGGTTGGCGTATGTATGATCTTGAGAAGAAGGAATTTTTTGTGTCTCGTGACGTGGTGTTTTTTGAACATGAATTTCCTTTTCTTGCACCGAAACCTGGCTCTACGACTCCTACTTTACATGATCCATCGCAAGTAGTGTTGGATGACGATAATGATATGTTTGGTGATGGTTGTGTCGACGTTACGGATTCAGTTGTATCTCCTGTCGATGATGCCATTGTTTTGCCCTCGGAGGACCGGGGGGGTGATCCTTCTAATGATGTGGTTGTCGAGACTCTTGGTCGTGGTTGTCGGACCAAAGTTCCTTCGACTCGTCTTCAAGGGTATGTTGTCAACACTGTTCGCGTTACTAGCCCCTCTCCCAGTTCACCTGTTCCATTACCCCCCTCAGGTACTCCTTACCCTATAAGCAATTATGTGAAGTGTGATTCTTTTTCGTCCTCGTATCGGCATTTTTTGGCAGCGGTTGCTACATGTGTTGAACCTCGAACCTTTGCCGAGGCTGTGAAAGATCCACTTTGGCGTCAAGCCATGCAACAGGAAATTCAAGCTTTGGAAGCTAATGGTACTTGGATTCTCGCTTCCTTACATAGTGGCAAAAAGTCTATTGGTTGTAAGTGGGTTTTTAAAATTAAGTATTATTCTGACGGGTCCATTGAGCGCTACAAAGCTCGGCTGGTAATTTTGGGAAATAGACAGGTTGAAGGTATTGATTATAATGAAACTTTTGCTCCAGTTGCCAAGATGGTCACTGTTCGTACCTTCTTGGCGGTTGCTGCGGCTCGACGTTGGGAGCTTCATCAAATGGATGTTCACAATGCTTTTCTGCATGGTGACTTGGATGAAGAAGTTTACATGCAGTTGCCACCTGGATTTTCTACACAATATCCGGGTAAAGTATGTCGTTTGCGGCGTTCATTGAATGGACTGAAACAAGCACCTCGGTGTTGGTTTGCTAAATTGACTAGCGCTTTGCAACGATATGGTTTTCATCAGTCGCATGCGGATTATTCTTTTTTTACTTTTCATCGTGGAAATGTGCAGCTTCATGTTTTGGTTTATGTGGATGACCTAATTGTATCTGGGAACGACGGCCATGCAATACAGTCGCTTGGCGGGGCGGGTACGGGCCGGCCCGCCATTCGGCGGGTCCAGTAAATAGAGGCCCGCCCCACCCCGCCCTGTCAGCGGGCCGCGGGCCCGGCGGGCTGGCCCGCCCGTATAAAAAAAAAATTAAATTGATTAATAATAAACATTTTTAGCCAAATAAAAAAAACTCTGAAGGCCCAACATAATAATTAATATGGTGTATTAGCCCACTGAAAAATAAAGCCAAAAAACCACAATAAAATATTTAATTAATCTAATATAATTAAAATATATTTAAGAAAAATATTTTTTATATAAGGCGGGCCAGCCCTGGCCCCGCCCCGCCAAAGCCCGCAGCCCGCGCGGGCTGGCCCGCCTAGGCCCGCTCCCTGGCGGGCCTGAAAAAAGGAGATCCAACCTGTCCCTTTGCCTTTGGGCTTTTTTGACAGCTCTAATCCGTACGCTCTTCGCTCGTTTAGTTAACGAAGCGAAGAAATTGGCAAGAATGTGTTAGACTCGGAGTTTTCTAACCTAAAACTCAGAGTCCTTGAATAAAATATAATACACAATATCTTCAAACTTAAACTTTTAGATGTAGTTGTCATTTAACATGGTATCAAGCCAATGAGGCCTTGGTCTATTGGTTAAGGAGAATGCCTTAAGGATTTGTGGGTTAGGTCGTGGGATCGAATCCCCCCTTCCACAATTCCTTGAGTAGTCCCCATGTGATTTATTTTCCATGACTATCGTTGTCAGGTGGGTTTGGGACGTAGTCATCTGACCCCGGAGATTAGTTCCACCACTAGAGTGTGTGGCGCAATTAAGCCTCCGTCAGGTCTGTGTGGCGCAAAGTCCACGCCGGTATTTAGGGGCTAGCTCATAGCTAGATCGAGTGGGGATACCTCGGGACCGTAAAAAAAAATTAATATGGTATCAGCGCTCAGACCAAGAGGTCATGCGTACAATTTTCACATAAAAGTCCACATCTATGACCAGATAAGAAAAAGATCGGCCTAGACGCAGGGGCGTGTTTGAAATAAAATATATAAAATTAAAATGCGATACGCTCCCCTTCAAGCTTAAGTTTTTAAGCGAAGTGGTCATTTAACAAGCTACCTGTCTGGCCGCCTATCAAATTTGCGTAGCGTAATCATCGTTGATTATTTGATTTGTCGGAAAAATTGAAGTGCCAAGGCGGCCATGCGAGCTCTACCGTCCGGCTTAAAAATACTCTACGGTTATCGTCCTTTGCTTTCGGAAGACCAGCCAACGCGCGTAATGAGTAAGAAACTTGTGTTTTAACATCTTTTCATATCTTATTATTCATCAATATCCATCTTGTCATGTTTATCAATGAATAATAAATACTTGTAATTTTTTTGCATACGTGCATCAATATATAAATATGTACAATATTACTTTTTAAATTTTAAATTATTTATAATTCAAAATATTTGATATATGAAATTATATCATTAATTTTAATTGTATATAATTTTAAGTATATAAATTGAAAAAAATTAATTAATAAGGGTATGATTGGAATAAAATAAAAATTTTGATGATAAAATAGTAATTTACAGTTGACATACCAATTGATCGAGGGTGGTCACTATAAACCCCTCACCAATAATATATAGTATATGGATTATTCTTACATATCTATGTGGGTATCACCCAACTTCCTTGAGATTGTGACATGTGTCACACTTCCCCATCCCATGTGTTAATCTCAGCACCACATTTTAGATTGTGACACATGTCACAATCTCAATGGAGTTAGGTGTTACCCACATAGGTAGGATAGAAAGGATCATAGTATAGATTCGCTTTTATCCTTTTCCTCCATTATTAATTTTTTTTCAATGCAGACGAATCATATATTGTGGATGTGGTGGAAACTTCATTCGGTGACAAGATCAACAATAATTTCTTTGATGGAAGCTGCTAATTAGTTAATTTAAGGATGTTTATTCGGTCGATTAATTTGAATAGTAATAAAATTATGAAGGTTATTGCCACTGTCTTAATGAATAAAGAGAAGTATTCGTATTTATCTCGACTTTATCTTTTATTATATACAAGCTAGAATTGTTATATTTATTGACAAAGTAAGCAAACCCTTTGCAGTCCGATATTACGTGCTCTCGGGTTACGACGATCGTTTTCAATATACATCGACTTCTGGACTTTGATTTCACAGCACTACGAACCAAAGTTTTCCGACGAATCTAACAAAAACTCGAGCTTTCCCTTCACTAGGAATTTGGGAATTTAGGAGACTGAGAGTGCTTTGTTCTATGAATGCAGGGATATGTTTGAATGAATTTTTCAATCTGAGCAGGGGCCAATTTATAGCATCCGATCCAAAGGGGTTCTGGGGTCAATCCGCGAATAACTGTAACTCTTGCCTACTTTTGAGCCCCTTCGGAACAAGCACATTTTCAGCCCGACGGTTCGACCCGACCGCACGGGCGGTTCTCTTTGTCGAACCGACGCGACCCATTGAACCCAACGGGTCTTTGCCATGTCACTTCGTCGTCGCCGAGTCGACGCCAACTTAGTGCCACGCAGTCTTCACTTGCACACGTGTCACTGACACATCATCTTGCATACCATGTCACGTGTACGTGTGAAGTGCAAAGTGCGCCTTCAAAGCGCCCATTGCGCGTGTGGTACTTCACGGCTCGATCTTGGGCTCGTGCTCGTCGGTGTGAGGCACCTCTTAGCAGTTGGGTCATTACTTGAAGCAAAACCCGTGTGAGCCTATAAACCAACTTAAGCTCTAAGGCAAGCCTTTTGAATAATTCACGTAAGGAAATTCTATATAAACAAGTAAAAGAAGAGATATTGAGCAAATTAATATTCAATAGATTTCTCTCGAAACGTAGATAATGAGTCTTTCATCAATTTTGAGTTTTGACGAACGATAATATCTCGATTTTAATAAAAATCGACCAACTTAATTTTAATGGGTTTTTTAGCCTAATAAGGTCCAAGTTGCCTTATTTAATTAAAATTCAACACATGTTTGTGACTAGCGAAAAGGTTTCTTGATAATATACGCCATATGTTTAAATAAATCCTATTATTGGGACCATTTTACAACGTATCATGGGATGAGAACAGAGAAATCCTACCCAAAACGTCATCCAAAATTCAAAATTTTCGGCGATCCGTCGAAGATAAAACCTAGTTATAGGTAGTTCCAATTTTTGTATAGAAAAATAGACAAAAATGAAATTAATTCCATAATCATCAATTACATAATCAGAACCAAATGAGTTTCTTGAAAAAGCTTAAGTACCATAATTGTGTCTTTTTGAAAATAATAAAATAAATTAACAACCATAATTCATCGATAAATGTGTATGTAGAAATAAAATACGTCAAGTTAATTGTAAGAGACATTCTCCTCCCTTTATAATGTAGTAATACAGATTTAACACAATACCAAATATACACTTCCAGGATGACATGTAACGTATCTATCACACCTTAAACTGCATTATATCATAAATACATCACAATAAATATCTGAAATTATAATACGTAACTCCAAAACAACAAATCATTTAATATAAAAACACACCAAAGAAATAGATGTGTTTACATTATAATTTGAAAGAAAGAGATATTTAGTATACACAACACAATGAAGGGGGGATTTCTAATTTTATTTTTTTCTTTATTATTCAATTGGATGGCACTGATAATCCCATGCTTCGCAGAAGTGAATGCTACACATGATGAAACACATACATACATAGTCATAAAGTCGAAGACAACTTGCGGTTATAGAGCTCCAAACAACGAAACCATTTTTAATACTTTGGCTTCTATTGTGGGAAGGTATGTATATCTTTTATTTTCAACAATTCTACTCTTTCTATCAGCCATGGCATGGAGTTCTAATCAATAGCTATATACTATTGGCAAAAACAACAAGTGATAGCATAGCATGTAATTAATATCTGGTAAATTGTTCTAAGCTAATTTCTTTTCTTATCTATCCATAGACGTGTATCATATTTTAATTTTATTTCCAACACGCCCCCCTCACGATCAGACTGATTTTTTTTTCCTTATCTAGTCACAGATATTGATTTTTCTTTTTACGGATGATCGTGATGATCTGTACCCATGACCTTTTTTTTATATCTAAATTCTAATACGATGTTAAATGATTTCTTCGCCTAAAAGATTAAGCTTGCAGGGGTTGCGTCATATTTTTAATTTTATATATTTAATTACCAACACATGCCCAATCAAGTTTAAGCTGGTTTTTCTGTTTCTTATCTATAGCCATTGACGTAGAATTTTCTTTTAACGTATGGTCGTGGGGATTCGTACCCATGACCCTTTCTTTTTACGTATGGTCGTGAGGAGATGACCTCTTGGTCTGAGCCCTCATACAACGTTAAATGAGTACTACACCTAAAAGTTTAAGTTTGTAGGATGTGAATCACATTTTATTTATATATGTATATATATTATTTCTCACACGTCCCCTTACATCTCGACTGGGTTTCTTTCATTATCTAACCTTAGAAGTGTATTTTACCTTTTCACGCGTAGGTCGTGAGAATTCGTACCCATAACCTATTCACCTGAATACTACACGTTACATGATCACACTCCCATCTTAGTTTGTATATTATATTTTATTTCTACGCACATATACATATTGTTTATTAGTTTTAGATTATGTAAATTATTCATAATAAATTAATCTCTATTATCGTTGTTATATATCACGCAATGAAAAAAACTTGGTCTAAAATCTCGAGTCTCGTCGCCACTCCCGCTCTTGCAATTGATGAGGTCGTGCCGAACTGCCCAACCTTCTATGGCTTTCCCGCCGTTCTTACACCCAATCAAGCCTCAACCGTCAAGGGTTAGTAAGAAAAATTAGACAAACAATATGTTTTCTGTTGACATTTCTATTATATTCCACATTGGATAATTATCTTCACTCGACTCGCTTAATATATTCGAGAGACACATTCATCTGTCATCAATTGGTTTTAGGATGAAATCCTCAATTTCTTAATATGATATCAGAGCGGGTTCGATCTTTGCTCACCGTCGTCCGATTCACGTGTCCACGTGCTAGGCCAGTCATGCCACACGTGGGGGGGGGGGTGCTGAGATTTTTATCTATCCCACATCGGATAATTCTATTCACCCGACTCACCTAATATACTCGAGAGACAACCCCACCTATCACCAATTGGTTTTAGGATGAAGCCCTCGATTTCTTAATATGGTATCAGAGCGGCTTCGATCTTTACTCACCGTCACCCGATTCATATATCCACGTGTTAGGCCAGTCACGCCACACCTGATGGGGCGTGTTGAGATTTCTATTATATCCCACATCGGATAATTCTCATTAGCCGACTCACTTAATATATTCAAGAGACACATATCACCTATCATCAATTGATTTTAGGATGAAACCATCGATTTTTTAATATTTCAAACTTATTATATATATATATATATATATCATTTTAATAATAGTTTGTCCTTTTTATTATTATTTTGTGTATGATTCAAAATTTTTATATGCCTTTTTTTTTTTTTTTTTTTTTTTTTAGAACAAGCTGAGGTTGTTGATGTGGTACGAACTAATAAGTACACGTGCGGAAAGTGAGATCCACGTGCTGGAAAAACGTCGCATGCATGAAAACGCAGTCTATATTTTTATGTATTTTCTTCAATAAATGGTTCAATAAGTTAGACTAGTATTTAACGCACACTCGATGCGTGTGCTCTAATATATAAATATAAAATATTAATTAATATAAAGTTTTTTTTATAATATGAAGTTATAATATTAATTTTAATTGTAAATTATTTTTATAAATTAAAAATGTTATTTTTGAAATATGTTTGGAATAAATTGTAAAATCAAGGGGTAAATAATAATTTACCATTGACATACCAATTAATTGAGGGTAGTTACTATGAGCTCCTCTCCAATAATATATAGTATAGATGATAACGTTTGAGGTTGTAATAGTGCATGGAACGAAATTAAAGATTAAATAATTAATTATTGCGTTGCGACTTTAATTAGTGCGATAAACATCGGTTTAATATAGTCTCCCATTTACTAATTAATTCATACCCTCCTAATTAACTTCATAGGCTGCATTTAGTTGTCCGATAAGAAATGACTAGATAATTTTTTCTTAAAGATTATAATTTCTCATTTGTCCAAAATAGGCGTTCACTATGAAGTTTTAACAATAATTTTATCTTACGATTAAGCTCGTTTGCTTGTCCAAAATAAGACAAGATAACATAACTAATATAACATAATATTGTGTTTGGTTTTATTTTCACGGCCTGATATTAATATAAAGCCCATTCTAATATCACGGACTTGGCTATTATTAACCTAATTTAAAAAGCTAAGATAACTTACATTGGGCTTATTCCACAATACTTTATATTGGGCTTTATATGTGCCCTTATAACCAAACGAGACAGAACACAACAAAAACTTTATGGCATGTTGTAAAATTACAAAACTAAACTATACAAATTAATGTTTCTTTTTCACTTCATCTCATCGATACACGGTTTACCAAAAAAAATTATTCTCATGAATATAAAAAAATATAAGATATGGATATCAATTTGATCGTCACGAAACAAGGACTAAATTGGATATTTTTATTTATTTTTATCGTATAAATCATGTGAAATAACGACGATTTTATGATTTGGTGGGCTATGTAATTAAAAAATTAGAAAGGAATTAGAAAGTAAAACAAAAATAGTAAGAGAATTGCGTAAAAAAACTGACTTTTCCAAGGACGTTTTAGTCATTTCAGATAATTTATCTTGGGTTCGATACACAAACCTGGCCAAGCCCATCGAATAATTTATCTTGGATTCGTATGATTATTACATCGGACCTTAAATATTTCACGGGCTTCTAAAATAAGATGCAAAAGGCAACTGAACAAGATTAAATTGGATAATGAACTCCATATCTTGCCTTATCCTATCAACTAAAACGCTGCCATAAACGGCTAGCTGGGCCCAATCTATAGTTGGAGTCTATATGGCCCATCAACAAAAGCCCAAATTCTGTTGATAGCCCATCAATAAGGCCCAAAAGCAAAACGTGATTTTCTTCATTGCCAAATTAGATTATATACACTAGGGTTTGATCAATGTTCTAGCCGAGGCTTATTCCAAAGAGCACAACCCTAGAACATTAAGAATCAAGGATGATTATTCCAGTGCGTTGCTTCACTTGCGGCAAGGTAAATTGTTCAAATCCTTTTTATTTTGTGCGCGGCGTAGGTTTCTTAACAAAGATATTTTTCGGCAAACGAAAGAGAACGATTATTATGGGTCGCTGATTGTTGTTTTTTTTTTTTTCGATTAAACTTTGTAATTTGTAGGTGATTGGGAACAAATGGGATACGTACCTTGACTTGCTTCAGGCTGATTATTCTGAAGGGTTCGTAATCTTTCAATTTTTCTTTTTTCTTCCGCCAGCAAAGTGTTTAAACTTGGGGCGTTTTTGTAATCGATCAGTTATTTGTTTGTTTTCTTTTTAATTTCTTTAAGAAAAACAACGATCTTGCTTTAATTTTTCTTTTGGGCACATTTTTTGTGCCCTTCTTTGTCTGAATGGATATTGAACTTTCTCATTTGTCTTTTAGTTTTCCATTGAAAATTTTTCAATACTGCGAAGTTCAAGAATTTTTTGTGTGCTTTCTAACGTGGCGTTGGGAGCGGCGGATTGTGCAATATTGTTGGTGCTTTTATTGTATTGAAAGTTCGAATCCTCGATTTTATTACCATGCTTATACTTACAGAGATGCTCTTGATGCTTTGGGTCTGGTCCGCTATTGCTGCCGAAGAATGCTGATGACTCATGTGGATCTAATCGAAAAGCTTCTGAACTATAACAGTCAGTCCTCTCTGTCCCTAAGCTTTGATCGAAAGAACAAAATTTAAACGTTACTATCGGCGATTTGTTTATGGGTTAAAATGATTGTACTTTGTGTGGTTATGAACTCATACAAGCTTATACATCTTCTATGACAGCTCTGGAGAAATCTGAAGGCAGCTGATGGAGCTTTCGTCGACTATGGTGTAAAATGGGAAGAAAAAGAAAACAGAGGCTTTAAGCATTAAGGTTATTTTCTGAATTATGTGATATTGCTACCTTTGACAATGTTCAAGTAATATGTGTTGGATGATACCCTTCTGTGGAGTAATATATGTGTTAGTTTTGTCGATGAATTAAATTACCTCGGATCTTTTGCTCGAATTTATATTGAGCGCATAGTGCAAGGTGAAGTGAGGCGAGGCGACAGCCTTTCGCCTCGCCGTGCATGGGGCGGACAATTTCAGTATGGCGCACCTCATGGGTGCGTCCTCGCCTAGGCCTAAGTCACACCTAAGGCATGCCTCATATTTAAGCTTTAAATAAAATGAAAAATAGGAATGAATTATGTATTAAGTGGACAAACTATAAATTAGACACCTCATAAAGCACAATAAGAGTCAATCCAAAAGCTTGTGAAAAAAAAAAACAACCAAGATTTTAACCCTAAAATGAACTTTTCAATTCAAGACAAAGGAGCTAGTTTTTCTGCCCTAAGGCCGTTCAATATAAGCCCAGATAATATAAATAATATTAGGTAATATTGAGTTTGATTTCTGTAATTCCAGTCCGAATTTAACATCTCAGCCCGCTATTAGACAACATGCTAGATATAAATAAATTGAGTTAAAGGGATGAGATAAATTATCATGTACTTCATAATAAATAATTTTTTCTTGTGCTTTAATGTTCACCTTATAACCAAACGAAGCCTAAGTCTCATTAATATTCTCATTCTCTTTTATTTGTAGGTTATATTAGTTTGTTCACCTTATAGAGTGCGCCTTGATTTTTTAGGCCCACGCCTCAAAATTGCGCCTTGATTCTGGGGCAAGGCGATCACTTGTCGCCCTTTTTGCGCCTTTAAATACTATTATCGAACGCACTTAGTTTTGAACACAGTTAAACGACATAAGATGGAAGCGCTCTATCGCCGCAGCATTGTTCCCTTCGATTTAAAATATATTTGCGGGCATAAAAGGAAGTAGAAATATGCGGTTTACTAACGGTATCTGAGGATAGAAATGAGATGGATTTTCTTACAAGAAATTGTCATGTGTTCAATAGATGTATGTAAGTCACCATCATCGAGCCTAGCTAGCTTTGATCGAAGAATAGTGACACAAAATGTTAGTTGTATAAACAAATCTTACATAGAAAGGCATTTTAAGGGAATCCCTAGTTAGCATTTCTTGATATCTCCCAACTCCACCGCAAATGAAGAAGAAGAGAGAGAGAGAGAGAGAGAGAGAGAGAGAGAGAGAGAGAGAGAGAGAGAGAGAGAGAGAGAGAGAGAGAGAGAGAGAGAGAGAGAGAGAGAGAGATGCTTTCATGGTATCGTTCTTGCTGTTAATATTATTCATCCGAAGGTGGAGGAATAACATTTTATTCCCTATATGGTCATAGATCTTTCCGAAGCATGGACCTCATTTCTTTATAATTCTATATAAAGCAACTTAGCATTATTCTCTCATTATGCCATAATCCATTGTCACATCACATTTTCTACCTTATAATTAAGTGATCATCGTCTTCTTTCATTTTCCACAGAAGAGATGGAGGGAACAGAAGATGGAGAGGAGTTTATAAGCCTAAGCCTTTCACTTGCCATCGATTTGAAAAAGACGAGAAAATCGAAAAGGAAAGGAGATGAAACGCCGGATCATTACACGGGCTCAAGCGAAAGCTACTACAATAATCACGAAAACAGGTTGATTTCCTTGCTTCAAACGAGGGAAAATTTTCTTACACACGGTCCAAAAGACATATATATTGCTTCAACAAAGGAAAGGGGGCTTCGTTTGATTCGATTGCTTCTCATATCTGCCACTTCGATAGACAAAAACGATACTTCCTCAGCCGTGGATAATCTTCGTAAATTGTATCAAAATGTGAGCGTGAAAGGCGATGCAATCCAAAGGGTTTCAGCTTACTTCGCGGATGCCCTTTTTGCGAGGCTCTTGCCTCCACATTCTCCATTGCACGAAATGATGTCCGAATCTCCAAATCCCGACGAAGAGTTCTTGGCTTTCGCTCGTCTCTACAAAGTCTCTCCTTTTTATCAGTTTGCTCACTTCACTGCTAATCAAGCTATCTTCGAAGCCTATTTGAGAGCAAAATCGGCTGCTAACACTGAAAACAGCAATAGGGTTTTGCATGTGATTGACTTCGACGTCTCTTACGGCTTTCAGTGGCCTTCTTTGATGCAGCAGCTGTCTGAAAACGGAGGAAATACGAATAGGGCTTTCCTCAAAATCACTGGATATGGTAATAACAGCGAAGAACTTCAAGAAACTGAGGCGAGACTGGCGAGCTTTGCTGAAGGATACCCTAATCTAATCTTTGAGTTCGACGGTATTGTGAGAGGTTCGAATAAGCTCGTGGGGCCGAAGATAAAGAAGAGCGAAACGGTTGCTGTAAATTTAATTATCTCCTCCCTCGATTCATCAAACGGTTTTTCAGACATATCATCTGATACATTAAAACACATACACTCACTAAGTCCCTCGGTAGTGACCTTAGTTGAGCGAGAAGACATTCGAAAGATCTATACACAAAGCTTCCTCTCATTGTTTGCCGAATCACTTCATCACTATGCAGCGGTTTTTGACTCTTTAGACGAATGCCTCCCGCCTGATAGCGTAGAGAGGCTGAGTATTGAGAAGAATCATATGGGCAGACAAATCAAGCATATGATGAGTCATTATTATTACAGAGACGACGATGGAGATGAGACAACGCTGAAGAGAAGAATGGACAGTCATGGATTTTCGGGGCTTGAGATGAGCTCCGTTTCGTTGATGCAGGCGAAGTTGTTGTTGAGAATGAGAAGCTGCTGCTACTGTTCTTGCTTAAGCTTTGATAATGGAGACGTTAATGGCGGTTTTAGGGTTTTGGAGAGTGATGATGGAAAGGCAGTTTCTCTTGCATGGCAAGAGAGGACTTTAGTTACAGTGTCTTCTTGGTGTTGTGTGTGAATAGAATAGCGTAAGAAACTTGGTTTAAAACGCTATGCGTAGAAGCACGTTTTTTAGTACTAATGAAAAGTTTTACGTATTTAAGTATTGCATCGTTTAGGAAGAAAATTCAAAATGGTTCTCAATGTTTATCATGTCAACCAATTTAGTCTCTGATGTTTCGCCTGAACCAATTTAATCCCCGATATTGTCGATTTTGGACCAATTTGGCCCTTCTGTCGTAATTAACGTAAATTGCAGCCCTTCCAAATCATTTCTGGATCGAATTTTGAAATATTTGCAAGATTTGAGGGGTTTGTACTGTTTTCTTCTAATGTCAATGAAGTTCGACGAAGCAAACGATCTAGAGCTTATATTTGAATTTTGGAGGAGAAATTTTCAGTTTTGTGCCCTAATTTCAATAATCATTTCACGTGTATCGATTCAGACATAATTTATTGTGTTGCACGTTGTGAGATTTTCGTTAAAATTGATGTTTATCGTGACGCAATGACCAAATTGGTCCAAAATCGACAACATCGAGGACTAAATTGGTTCAGGCGAAACATCGATGACTAAATTTATCTATATGTTAAATATTGTGGACTATTTTGGGTTTTATCCCCATCTTTTAAATATAATAAAAAAATGAAAATATATTATTATTATTATTATTATTACTAATCAATATATAATTAAAAATTATATCATAAATTTAGGATGGTATGTATATCAATCTTGCCAGTCATAAATAGCGATCGATATGCTTCGTTTGTACTTGAGAGTTGGAATTTTCATTTGCGTGTTCGACTATTATCCACCATTTCATCAACGGTCGTTTTCTTTTCTATGCAAAAAGTCTTATCAATTATAAAACATTATATGAATATGATTATTTAGTTATGAAGAACCAAATAATGAACTAAGTATATATTATATATATATCAAATTATAAAACTTAGTTTTATATTCTTTACAACTTAAATTTAATTCATATTCTTTATATAAATATATAACACTATAGCGCTATTTTCGTGTTATTTTCCTTCTAAGTTAGTAAGTTTAATTTAATTAGAGAATCCAACAAATTGTCAACAACGCTATTCAAATGTGACGGGCAGATTAAATGTCAATAGTTTTTTTCCCCAACAAACACCTAACCATGACCAACCTATCTTCTTCATTTTCAGGTACATTAATTGTTGTGATTAAAGAGTAAGGACTTTATAAATAGGTAGGAAAGTGATGGGCCAACCAAAGGTTTTGCAATTGGTTTTCGATCGAAAATTTTACCGATTTAAGATTTTGTGATTAAAACAGAGTAAAAACGATGACTTCATATTATAATAAAAATAAATTAAATTAATACTTTGTGACCAAATTGAATTTTTATCCGATTTGGGGCCTAACAGTCCGAACCTGCCAGTGCGGTCCGATCTTCAAAACCCTTGGAATAACGTGCATAGAAATTTATTTTCAATAATAATTGAACAAATATACACTAGTCTTATCTTATGTATATACAATACATATTATCGTCTTAATTTATTTTCATGACATAACTATCGAATAAATAACATATAAATAAATTTTCAGTTATTTAAATAATAATTTTGTAATTTAATCTAAAGAGATGGTCAATGAATAAACATTATTTTCTTCATTTAGTTTAATGAACATTTAAATGCATATTGATTGAAGATGACCTTATCGGAAGTCATGGGAAGTAATCTTCCTTACCCACAAACATATATATATATATATTATATATATATATATTATATATATAGTTTTTTTTTCCCAATTTTTATTATATATTCATTTTTGTTTATGTAAACAAAGAAATTGAGAGGAAGATAAATAATCGAGGGAACTATGAGTGGATGAGAGAGTTTTTATCTTCTTCTTTTTTTTTTAATTTTGTAAATAAATGGACAAGTGTCTATATCTTAGGATGCCTGGCCTGCATTTAAATAGCCTACATTTAAGTAGTATAGAGCAATTAGATTTAAGGTTTGGGAGCTGTAAGAAGGAGAATAACAATTTTTAAAAGGAAATAATTTATGATAAAAAAGAAAAAAGAAAAATAATTGCTGGTGAGTAAGAGAAAAAATTTTCGCGGTGAACCATCTCCGTTGGGAACTAAGTTTACTGGCGGTCAAATTGGGGATGAGAGTTGATGGCGGTTCCCCGTCGGTGAAAATGCGGGAATGAGACGTAGATATATACTTGTTCCCCACTCATCCCCGACCTCATACCCGATCCCGTTTGAGTCAAACGGTGATTTCTCGTTCCCCGATATAATTAATATTAAATAATATAAAATAAGACATTTGAACAAAAGATTTTAAATTATAATTTTTTTTTTCATATTGTTATTTTTTTAAAAAAATAAAACTAAAACCAAAAGCAATTCTAAATTAAACATAACAAATATACAATCATTATTTTAATGATCGATTATTATAATGATTTTTTATTTTCATTTAAAAAATTAAAACTAAGACAAAACTTAACCATAAAGAAAAAAACACATCGTAGCAGTAGTTTATCACAATTTTTTTGATCGTTAATGTTTCTTTATTTTATTATCGGTTTTGTCAATCTCAATTTATTCTTTTGCTGCAAAAAATATTTGAAGTTGTCGGATATAGGAAAACGAGAAACTCGAATACCAATTCATCATAAGCAATGAATTAGTGCGAACTTTTTTTTTAAAATTTTCTTATAAATTTAATTTTTGGGAACTGTAAAAATAGGATGATGTTATAAAAATATTAATTGTGATTAATATTATATTAAGATTATTTTATTATAATTATACTTATATTAAGATTATAATGATAATATAGCTTATAATAATAAAGAGAGAGAGATTAGAGAGAGATTAATTATGCAATACTTGGTGTGATTTACAATGAATTCTAATCACCTATTTATACTACTAATAATTCACTATTACAACTAATCACATTAATTACAATTATACACCTCACACTAAAATACAAACTTTTCAATTAAACACCTCATCTTATCATCTTATCATCTCATCAACATTTAATACAATACTTCCAAATCATCAATCATTTAACTAATATTATTATTTAAAACATCCACATTATTAATTATTATATAATACTCCCCCTTGGATGTTTTCAAAGAATATGTCTCGTTAAAACCTTATTAGGAAAAACCCAATAAGATAAAACCCTATTGAAGGAAAAAAAGTACATGATTCTTTTAGATACGCTTCCGATTGTTGCCTCATTAAAAACCTTACTGGAAAAACCACATGGAAAAAATCTTACTGAGAAAACCTTACTAAGTAGTTGCATCCACCACATGAGAATATGTCTCCTCATAATCAATATCAGGTCGTTGTGAAAAGCCTTGTGCAACAAGCCGTGCTTTGTATCTCACAATTTCACCGTTTTCATTTCTGTTTCTGATGAAAACCCATTTATATCCAACCGGCTTTACATTTTCTGGTAGGCGGAATACAGGTACGAAAACTTTTCGTTTCTCAAGTGATTTTAATTCTGCATCGATTGCATCTTTCCATTTTGGCCAATCATTTCTTTGTCTGCATTCTTTAACAGACATTGGTTCATGATCCTCATTCTCATTCTCATTCATTTCTTGTAGCGCTACGTTAAATGAGAATTTATCATCAACGTTGACTTTTTCTCGGTTCCATCTAATTCTATTTTGGGCATAGTTTATCGAGATCTCTCCATTATCATTATTTTCATAAATTTCAGGTACCTGATTTTCATTATCATAATCATTAATGCCCATTGACTCTTCTAGAGTTGATAAATCCTCGACTGGACCATTCTTATTATTTGCTCCTTTTCTTTTTCGAGGATTTTTATCTTTGGAACCCGAGGGCCTACCACGTTTCAATTGTGGCTTACGCTCGATTCTTATATGTTCTCCATGAACATCAATTTTTGCAAGAGCATTAACAGCTGGTATATGTGACTTAGTCACTCTTTTGGGGTCAGTAAAACTATCTGGCAGTTGATTAGCTAAACCTTGTAAATGAATTATCTTTTGAACTTCTAGTTCACATTCTTTCGTTTGAGGATCATAATGATTTAACGATAATTCATTCCAACTTATATTCATTTACAGTTGTTTCTTTTCTCCCCCTAATGTCGGAAAATTCGATTCATCGAAATGACAATCGGCAAATCTAGCCGTAAATAAATCTCCAGTTAGCGGTTCTAAATATTTGATTATCGATGGAGATTCAAATCCGACATATATTCCCAACCTCATTTGAGGTCCCATCTTAGTGCGTTTTGGTGGAGCAATTTGAACATATACCGCACATCCAAAAATTCTCAGATGGGAAATATCTGGTTCCTGACCATAAACCATTTGTATCGGGAAAATATTATTATAACTTGTTGGCCTGATGCGGATTAGTGCCGCTGCATGTAATATAGCATGTCCCCAACAAGATGAAGGAAGTTTCGGCTTCATTAATAATGGTCTTGCAATTAATTGCAACCTTTTTAATCAACGATTCTGCAAGACCGTTGCGTATGAACATGTGGCACGTGGTGTCAACATCAATTTCAATAGACATGCAATATTCATTAAATGTCTTGGAAGTAAATTCACCAGCATTATCAAGACGTATTTTCTTTATTGGATAATCCGAAAAATGTGCTCTTAATCGAATCAACTGAGCAAGCAATCTCGCAAAAGCTACATTCCGTGTTGATAACAAATACACATGAGACTATCTAGTTGATGCATCAATCAATACCATGAAATATCTAAATGGTCCACACGATGGATGTATCGGTCCACAAATATCACATTGTATACGTTCCAAAAATCTTATGGATTCATCTTTATTTTATGATGATGGACCGAATAATCAATTTCCCTTTAGAGCAAGCAGCACATGATAATTCATTAGATTGAAGAATCTTCTGGTTCTTCATTAAATGTCCACGTGAATTTTGAATTATTCTCCGCATCATAATTGAACCGGGATGGCTCAACCGGTCATGCCAAACAACAAATGTATTATTATCAGTAAACTTCTGGTTTACGATAACATGCGATTCAATTGTTTTAACATACGTGTAATACAATCCAGAGTCAAACGAAGGTAATATTTGAACAACTCTTTTATCATTCGAAACCAATTTTGTAATGTGCAAATATTCAATATTTCTCTTTTCTGCAGTCTCAATGTGATATCCATTATGTCGAATAGCTTTAAAGCTTAATAAATTTCTTTGAGACTAGGAGAATATAAGGCATTTTCAATATCAGCCTTGTCCCTGGACAGTATAACATTGGCTCTCCGGAGCCCTCAATTATATTGTGCTACCCGATATAGTGATAACACTGTTTCTTCATTTCAAGATGGGAGAAATATTTCGTATTCTTAGAATCGTATTAGTCGTTGCACAATCTGCAAGACATAACTCATGCACACATATATCTTATTTCTTATCATCTCATCAACATTTAATGCAATACCTCTAAAATTGTATGCTATTTATATATATATATATATATATGTACTATATTTGCGTGAATCAACGCGTTCAAATGCTTTTTAATAAGTATGAATCATATATTTAATTTTTATTTTATTCTAATCATTAATTTATGCATATTATAAGTTAAATCATAAAAAGAAAATAAAACAAAATGATGTCTATTTTATAATAGTAATAAAATTAATTTAGAAAAAGAAATAAAATAAAGAGGATGCCTTTTTGTTATGTAATACACAGTGCCTATTATGCAATTGATAATTGGTCGAGTGCCTATATTTGCAATTAACACCATTATCTATACCTTTATATAATTGATGAGGATTTTAATAGCATGGCAAATTCAATTAAAATCCGAAATATCAATCATGATTAATTGGACGGTTGTGATTTAACTTATTAATTCATTTACATATATGTTCTCTCTTATCTATAACTACCATCAAATTAATTTGGTACGACATTACTAATTACCATTTTACCCTTAATCTTCAAATTTATTTTAATTATACTCCAAAAATCATATTTTTGATTTATAAAAAATATTTTATAATTAAAATTAATATTATAACTTCATATTATAAAAATAATTTTATATTTTGTTTATATTTTAAGCACACACATTGAGCGTGCGAAAAATATTAGTCTATGTGGTGTGAGACTGTTGAGATTTTTGTTTTTTTTTTATTTTTAAATATTTTGGTAATTTTCGGAGATGATAGATAATATTGTAAACCGTTATTTCCTTCGTTTAGTTTTAATGACCATTAAACACGGATTGATTGAAGATGACCTTATCATATATTAATTACATCATATGATGTAAGTCATAGGAAGTAATCTTCCACACACACACACACACTTATATATATATATAGGGCGATAAGAGATCAAAGGCATTATTACAACATCTAAGTAATGGATTTTCAAACTATTCACTTACTTGAATCTGTGGCCGTCCTGGCAATCCTTGCAATAATCTTCAAACTGCACAAGGCATTCAAGGACCTAATCAAATGCTCTTGCTAGGAAACATCTTGGACATTATAAGGTATCCTAAGCCCAAGCCTAGCATAACGGTAGACGCCCTGCGTGACAATTACCACAACTGTGAACACTTTCTGTTCCATTTCTTACATAAATGGAGGGAGCAATTTGGTAAGAACTAACTGAGAGCTGACTTTCTTTGTTCATAGTTGCTAAAGTATTCGAGCGATTGTGTGCTTTTGCAGGTGAGGTTTTCTTGTTTTCACTTGGCTACGTACAAGTGCTGCTCGTGAACCAATACGATGTCGTAAGGGAGCTCAACCACGTTCACGTCACCCGACTGTGGTATAGCCGGCATATCAGGCGAAGGAGTTCCGCCCTTTGCTCGGCAATGGTATCTTGACTT